>JADDOH010000714.1:0-382894 GCA_016648135.1 Agrypnia vestita | reverse complement strand
AGCTACACAAATATCTGGTCTTGTCCCTAATACAGCATAAGACAGACAACCTATTATTTTTCTACATTAATTTAATTACAGATTTAGAAACAGATTTATTTAATTTGACAAACTTATTTTCTCCACTATAGGCCCCATCTGGTAATTCCAAATACACTGTTTCATCAATATTCCCATACAAAAAAGCCCCTGTGACATCCATCTGATAAATAGGTAGGTTTAACTTAGTAGCTATTGACACAAATAACCTAAAGGTTGACAATTTAGATACTGGTGGATAAATCTCTCGCAAATCCATCATATCATTTTGTTCAAAACCCCTGGCCACTAACCTAGCTTTGTACTGAACACTTTCATTAGAGTTTTTGAGTTTAAAGACCCACTTGCTGCTAACAGTATTTTCACTTATAGGTTTTTCACAAAAGTCCCATGTATTATTTTCTCTTAGGGTTTCAAGTTCCTTCTCTACAGCTTCTTGCCATTTACGAGCATCCTTCCTTTGTATCGCCTCCCTGTAAGTTTTAGGTTCGCTTTCCTCCGTAATGACGTGATGACAAGTATAGAATGAGTTTTTTTTTCTTTCCCGAGTACTCTTCTGGCGTGATGACAGGTCTCCATTTTCTTCATCACTCGATCCCTCTTCACTGGAGCACGGTATTTATAAACTATCTTCGCTCTCAAGAGAAACATTAGGACTTTCCTCGTGCTCCTCGTACTGCTCTTCACTTCCACGAGATCTTGCTTGCTCTACACTCTCACTGGACTGTTTCTCTCCTTCTTTAGACTTCTCTTTACTGCCTCCGGACTGTTCTTTATTTTCTTCATTAGACCATTGTTCTTCACTGGCCCTCTCTGGTGTGTTTGTGTCATATTCTAGCAAAACCACCTGCTGCTTCTCTTCCTCTCCCCTCTCTACAAATACAACATCTCTCTTTACTTCAACCTTGTTCTTCTCCGGGAAAAATATTCTATAGCCCTTAACATCTTCTCCGTAGCCAACCATGATTGCTTTCTGTCCTTTAGAGTCCCACTTTCTTCTCTTTTCTCTTGGAATATGGACAACAACGGGGGTACTGAAAGTTTTAAACTCATTTATATCAAATTTTTTGTTTGTCCATGTCTCGTATGGGGTCTTTCCAATCTCGTTGCTTTTACTGGTTCTGTTTAATACATATGCTGCAGTATGAACCGCTTCTGCCCATAGCTTCTTAGGCAACCCTTTTGCACATAGCATCGTTCTCGCCGCTTCAACCAACGTGCGATTTTCTCTCTCGGCCTTCCCATTTTGTTCCGGTGTATATGGCACTGTGGTTTGGTGTATGATACCACGTTTTTCAAACAGGTTCTGCACTTCCTTATTTACGAACTCTAGGCCATTATCACTTCTGAAGTAAAGCACTTTGTTTTTGGTAAAATTTTCAGCTTTGTTTATGAAGTTTTCAATACAGTTTTTCACTTCATCCTTCCCTTTGACAAAGTACACCGATCTGAAATTGGAATAATCATCTTTTAGGATAACAAAATATCTGGAACCTCCCACCGATGGCACCTCCATAGGCCCGCATGTGTCAGCATGTATAATTTCACATGGTCTAGTCGTTTTAGTTTCACTAGCACTGAAAGGCAAACAATGTATCTTGCCCTCCAGACAACCCTCACACTTCATGTCTGCATCGTCCTTCACTGAAATGTTATTGTTTTTAAGCACTGCTTTAACATATTGCATATTTTGATGTGCTAGTCTCTCGTGCCACTCTTTTAGACTGGATCTCACATGAGTTGGGCTTGCTAACTCATACTTGTAGCGCACGTCCATATAGAACATATCTCCAATGCGATTTGCTATCGCACACACTTTATTTTCTTTATATAATTTACACCAGTTACCATTTATCGTTATTACATAACCTCTTTCTGTCGCACGATTTACAGAGAACAGGTTAGTTTTTAATTTTGGTACGTACAGAACATTGTCTATAGTCGTGTTTCTCCATTCGAACCCATCGTAGACTTGTACTGCCACCTGTCCACAACCGTGCGCACTTATCACATTGCCGTCACCGACAATTACCGATTTATTTTCCAATGGTGAATATTTTGCAAATAAATTACGGTCTCGGCACATATGTTGGCTTGCGCCAGTGTCCACCAACCAGTGTGATTTTTGGAACTGTCCACTTGAACTCATCATCACAAATGCGTTACGGGATTTCTTCTGAAGTTTTGTATCCATTCTGTGGTTTTCACTGCTGACGTACAGCAAATGTATCGTCAAATACTGATTCAAAAGCCAGATCGTGTCTTCCAAAGAATATTTTGGCATTTTCAAACTTCTGAACCTATAACAGTAACGTACGGTGTCTCCTCTGCACCTTTCCTGGCTTGTCGTACTGTCGAACAGTTGGCACAAGATGAGGGCGATGATCTACTACAAGCGCGTTGTATGCTAACTTCGAACATTTACATCGACGGTATTGTCACTGGCTGTTCCAGATTGGACCAAGCTCATCAAACGAAGTCCGAAGTCATCAAACTTTTCAAACGGGGTCACCTCGAACTGCAGAAGTAGGCTAGTAATAAGCCGGAACTTCTCGCAGATCTACCGCCGGAATTCTGTATCGCTGATGCAGTCTCCATGGACGTTGAGAATTTTAACGACCTCAAGGTATTGGGATTAAAGTGGGATCCACTATACGACACATTTTTATTCGAAGTCCAATGCCTTGACCGCAAGTGTACTAAACGTACCATTCTTAGTGAAGTTGCTCAGGTTTTTGATCCTCTTGGTTTTCTTTGTCCTTTCCAATCCAATCCAAGCTTACCTTCTTAGTGATCGATGGTCTACATAGAGAGCTTTTTCATCGGGGCATTAACACAGGAATTTTGAATTTTGTCACCTAAGTGCGCCATCCGGAATTTTTTATAAAAATGTGTACAATGCTATCGCACAAAACCAGTACCCCTAGAGTCGGTCATGAGTGACCTCTCGGCTGCTCGGATCAACCAGGTTAAACTATTCTCAGTCGTGTTCAAAGTGTTGGCGTCAATTATGGTGGCCCGTTTCGTATCAAAACAGGGAAACACCGCGGCGCGAAGATAGACAAGGCTTATCGTTACCTGTTTCTGTATTTTGCTACTAAGGCTTTGCATTTCGAGGTGGCCTCTTTATCTACCGAATCGTTCATTGCTGAGCTTCGTTGATTTGTAGGTAGGCGTGGTCGGATAAATAGTATACTCTCGGATTGCGGCACAAAGTTTGTTGGAGCTAAAGCTCAGCTTAATTCATTCATGAGTACTGCTTCTCAAGCAGAATGGATCGATTTCCGTTTCAACCCTCCCTCGAGTCCCCATTTTGGCGGTGTATGGGAAATTAGATAAAAGCAGTTAAATCACATCTTTATCGCGTAATTGGTCATCGAACGTGTTCTCCTCAATCGAAATTATTCTTTACACTTGGGTGAAATGTCGACAGTTAATGTCGAATGTTAAAAATTCATTCACTATGGTACAAGTCAAATAAATTTAATAAAACCTTGCAGAAATTTGAAAAATATTTTTTTGTAAGCTATTATTATAGTTACAAAAAATTATTTATAATAAATTTGTACATTCATTTAATTACTTTTATCCATGTTTGCACACTTTAACTTTGAATTTAATTGATGTTTTGCACTAGAACACGAATGATCGGAGACAAATTAACTTTTGCCCATTCACATTATGGGTACAGTTGCCGGCAAACTTCTGGAAATTTTTTGGCGTAGTGGGGGAATGCGCAGAAGACAAAATTTGGGTCTCTTTGGTGGATGGTGGATGGTGAATGGTACAAGTGCAAACTTCCCCCCACTACGCCGTAAAATTTCAAGATGTTTGCCGGCTACTGTACAAGCATTATAGGACAAATTCGATCCCGCTGCAGTCAAACTTTCTTTGATACAACCAAATTTGATTGAACCGGAACGAGCACATAATGTGAATGTCTTCATTGTTCATTGTGTATTATTATTTTCTTGGAGGGAGAGCGAACCATAGCGGACTGATAGTGTGGATCAAGCCTTAATTGTGTGTCATGCATTTCATTTTTAAAAAAAAAGAATATATTATTGTTTGAATTTTTGTAATAATACAGTGGTACCTCGGTATACATCTTCTTTGGAATAAGTCTAACTTGATATATGTCCTGTTTGGACCCAAAAAGTTTTTGGAGTAAGATTCACGTTTTTGAATGACTAATTTACTATCGTCCATTGCATATCTCTCATTAACAAAGCCTGTCAGGAAATTTACTACAGAACAATGAATTCTGCTTGGAGAAATTTGTGACTAGAAGCAGTGACTGAAAGGGTGAGGCTGCGCCTGTAGTGGAGAATATTGTACCTCTGGGCAGGTCCATGGACCTGGTGGGTGATGGTGATGTGGAGGTTCACCGAGAAGAGATGACCACTGAGAAGCTGCAGGAACTTGAGAAGGAGATATAATTTTTTCAGATTTGTAGGTGATTAAGAAGCCTCCTACTTCATTAATCAAGGAAATCTTTGCAAAAAGGTGGATGTCTGCTCACTGCAGAGAAGTACCACCCCGACAAAACTCAATCAAACCATAATAGCATTGTCTGGAGTTACCAGACAATATCACATTTCCAGTGAACATTCTGAGAAAAAGGTCTTTGGACAGATTTTTAGTAAATGTCAAAGCTGATAATCTCAAACAGGTCCAAGAAGGGAAAAGATTTTCATCTAATTGCTTTTGTTTTTGTATATTTTGGTATTGTGTTTATATTATTTTATAAAATCCCATCAATATATAATATGGAGGGTAGAAAGCCAAAAGGGCATTGGTGATTATTTCAAACTTTACAGGAGAGCAAAAGGAAGTTCTTTTTTGTCAATGTTTTTTTATTATTAAACAATTTCCATATCGCACCCCCGCTCAAGTAGTGTCACAACTCAAAAAAATACTGTTACTGTCTGTTTATGTTTGGTATGTTCATCATTTTGGTTAATATTACAATGACACTTTCTGAGACAAGATTTTGAAGTACATATTGTGAAACTAATGGTGCAATAAAATTGATTTTTTATTTTTTTGAGTTGTGACACTATTTTAGCGGGGGTGTGATATGTATTTCGGTTTAAAAAATATGGAAATCATTTAATAATAAAAGAAACATTGACAAAATCAGATTGACAGAACTTTCTTTTGCTCTCCTGTGAAGTTCGAAATAATCACTAACGCCTTATTGACTTTCCACCCTCGATATGCCAATAATCAGGATTTTTTCACGAATTAATCATTTTTCATTTATTTCTTATGTAAAAAATTTGTTTGGTCCCATTTGATATAAGTTCAAAGATCTATAACGGATTAAGGAGGTACTGTAGTAATGAGTCCCCTGATTTGTATGTATGTATGTGCATATATCTTTTTTTCAGAGAATCCAAAGTTCTGAAAAGAACCTTGCAGTGTTCTGCTCTCAACGGTGGAGTATTTTGGTTGAGCATACTTGTGTTTGAATATGGCTTACTTCCTTCCTTGAAGTATTTTCTGATAATCATTTTTGGACACAATCCTGGAATTGGACATTCCATCTGGTCATGGATGAAGCCTTTTTTGTCCCTCACATTTGGGATGATCTGGGTGTTACCGCTGTTTCTACTCAGCAAAGTTGTTAACAGCTTGTGGTTTCAGGTGACTTGCTTTATATAAGTATCAGTTTAAAATTAAGTTTTACTCATTGAATATTGTTAATGGTTAATAATTGAATGGTTTAGTTATACTTATTGTTATAGTTTTGTACACACATTACCAAATATCTATAATTTCTAAAAATAAGTTATGTTCAGGTTCAAAATTAATACTTTGCCGAGAATATGTAGTAAAAATTATTTATGTAATGAAGCAAATAATTATATATTTTTATTTTTTATGATAATGTGCTGTAACTTTTGGTGTCTTACTTATCGAATATCAAGTAAATTACAGAATCAATCTCTGTTTTTTCTTAAACAGCATATACTACGAATATATGATTAATATGATATTAACTACCCAACTTACATGTTGGCAGAGCTGAGAACTTTGAAGTCACAACTTACAGTAGACAAGTATTCTTGTTCAATTAGGTCCTACAATGACAATCTACAATACGGTGTAAAAATTCCAGATCATGAATTTTTTTACGAACAATTTATTTCTCTTAGGATATTGCAGATTCGGCTTATAGATATAGTCGTGGAAGGCCCCAATTCTTCTCCAGTGTCAGCAAACTCATTGCTGATACACTTTTCAGTGTTCTAGTGCAGGCATTATTTTTGGTCCAGGTAATTGTTATTGTATGTAAATTTTTTTGTTAATAATTTTAGAGAATCTTAATACAAAGTATGTATATATTAAATTATTGTTAATGGAAAATACTGAATATAAATTAATGCTTATTTCACAATTTTAGAGCATGTTGGTTAACATGTTGCCGGTCCCGTTCTTCGGAGAACTCCTCTGTCTCATACATATCTGCTTGCTCTACTCCTTATATTCTTTCGAATATAAATGGTTTAATATGGGTTGGGAACTGCATAAGAGGTTGACATTTATTGAAAACAATTGGGCATATTTCTTGGGTTTTGGACTCCCATTGGCTATTCTTACACAGCTACCGAGTTCAAATATTATAAGGTATTCATTTAATTAAATTGAAAGAAAATAAAATGTACAATAATATCTCATTAGTTTCAAACTATTCTAACTTTTAAATAAACTTAAATCTCATAATTCTATATATTTTAAGAGTTTAGTTTAATTGAATATTGAATTATTGTATGTTTTGAGATTAAAACTTATTTTAAATAAAAACTTTTGATTATTTTAATTTTTCAGTGGTTGCGTGTTCTCCATACTATTTCCACTCTTCATTTTGAGTGGCAATGAAGCTAATCCTGTTATTGGAGCTTGGTAAGTGTTAGAATTTCAGCAATAATAAATATTTTTAAAAATTGTAAAGGGGAATGGGTGTTTGGTGAGGTATCTGAGTGATATCTTAAAGGAAAGATCTCAGAAAGTACTTTACAGTGAAAAGCAACTTTTTTATATACTGCGCTATCGTAACATTGCAAACTTGGATATGATCCCATAATAAAATGCCTTTTCTCCTTTAAACATATACATATTTATTTATTTGTTTAAATTTGGATGACTTATACATATAGCGCTGTTTTTGTAAGCACTTACTTCACTATAAACATCATATTTGACAACAACTGGTAAAATAACTTATTTACTATTACTTATATGCTGGATGACATACAAGAAAATATATTAATTTCACTATCAAATTTAATATCATTAACTTTACCCAATGGAATACATTTCAATATTTTTTTCCAGCGAATTTCCTTTGAAACTCTTTTCTCCTGTGATTGCGATTTCAAATGGAATATTTCACCGAACTATTGGCAGCCAGTCGACACCGCAGAGCCAGAGATGACTTAGTTTTGACTTTTTATGTTATGCCATATCCTCATTTCTTCTTCATTTAAAAAAATAAAATTTGTTTCAAAGTAACGCAATTGAAGCTCTTCAAAATTTGTTTGAAAAAATATTTTAGATTGCACTGTTTGCTATGGTAATTACTGCAGCACTTAAACCTGTAAATGACTTACAAAGACTAATATATATTATATTTAATTGAAGTAATGAAAAATGTGATAAGGACTAGTAAAGATAGTGATTTCCTTGATAGAACTGTGTATTGCATGTGTATGGGAACATTATCATAACATTGTTTTCGCTCATTTAAATCAAAAGTATGGTTGTGGTAGAAAATATGGTATGTATAAGAATTGTGTAAGTTTGCAAAGCTGGCATATAATTTTGACTATTCTGTTGTGCGTTAGTTTTTGTCCTAGCAAAACGTACCATTTGATAAGGTCTGAAAATTGATAACACCAAGACAGTTCCGAAATGCTGCACTATTAAGCGTGCATGTCCATGGATTGAAACATGTCCCTAGTCTCGCAGGTAGAGGTTAGAGCGAGCTGTCATTTACTGAGTTCTGTATTTTGCACACGGCTCAGAATGATCAACTATGCTTACCGACCATTGCTGCCAAGTGAGAGCAAAGTCTTATCCATGTAAATGCACTCTTATAATAAATGCATTGTTCTAAAAATCTACCATAATAACTTATAAAAATATATTGTATTTTTATGTGTAAAATATATTTAAGCAAAATATTTCCGACTGAAATTCTCAGTACATACTTACTATGTAGTATTGAGAAAAATTGGCAAAAAGTCCGAATTGGGACACATTATAAAATAGTTTTATTGAAATTAACTTTGTGCTATTTACATAACTGAGTTTTGTAGGAATTGCACCCCTTTCATGGCCAGCCATTACGCTTAACTTGGACGTTACCTGATTGTATTTAATTTAGTTATTGTTTTCATCTATTCATGAGACAGACACGATAGGGCCACAATCGCCTCGGCGTCCGGCAAGGCAGTAGGGGCTGTCTCACCCATCACAAATCATAAACTTTTTATTATCGTTTGTATGAATATGATCTTGGGTATTTCGATACCCCACTCCAGACCACACAGAAGTTTTGGACGCTTATTGATGAAAAAGTTAAAAAAAAAAATTCTAAATATCACAGAAGCTTTTATTAATTCTATATGCATATATATGTTTATATGACTTATTTGTGAAAATACTGAGGCAAATGCTAAGGTTACAGTCACACCTAGCGTCGCGCTTAGTGAAGCCGTATGTTCACAACTGATAAAAAATACAAATAGCGAGTTTTGCTTATTTATTTGGTCCCAGCCTGATTCAACAATACATATCGAGGGTAGAAAGCCAAAAAGATGTTAGTGATTATTTCAAACTTTACAGAAGGGCAAAAGAAAGCTCTTTCATCCTGATTTTGCCAGTGTTTCTTTTATTATTAAATGATTTCCATATTTTATATTTCCATATTTCCAAAACATATACGGAAATCGTTTAATAATAAAAGAAATACATATTGACAAAACATTCTTTTGCTCTCCTGTAAATAAAGAATACTTTTTGGATGTTATTAATATTGCTTGTGTGGTTCTTGAAAAGTGACTGATCATCACAATATTCTATCATCACAATAAGGATACATATTTTAAACGGGTCCTTTATCCTTATATTTATGCAATATTTTGCCTGTCTCTCAACCTTATGGGGGTTACCCTATACACAGCCACAGTCTGCCCAAAACCTTATATGAAGGTACATATATATAATATATATATATATATATAAATATATATATATATATAATATATATATATATATATATATATATATAATTATATAAATAAATATAAATATATACATAAATAAGGGGGCCCCCATGTCCATTTTTCCACCCGGCCCTGTAAATATGTGTGTAAACCAATGTGTGAATCGAAACTAATGATTGACCATTTTCATAATCTGCCTGTTCTGAAAAGTATGGTCTTAATTACACCTACTTCTATTTTGCCATATTACATATATAAAAGAAAATGGTTAAGAAAGAAATCATCAGTATAGTGTGGAATGCATTCGATCTAAATATAGCAGTGTGTTGTTTCCCATATAATGTATTTGATAATGAATAAAGTTGTATTCATTTTATTGCCTTGATTGAGTCAGATGACAAATATTGATAATAAGGACTATTTTGTTTTAGTTTTTAAGGCTATTTTATAGAGTAAGAAAATATCATGTTGTGTAAAGCTCTACATTGCAATTGTCACGCTACACTGCCAGCTACGCAATAATATAAAATGATATGTTGTCCAAATGTGATTATTAGTGTGTTTTTTTTGTACAGGTTTAAATGTATTGTTGCATGTTTACTTCTTTTATATTCATTTGTGTATAATTAAGATGAATGATTCTTTTTTATATAACACTGGGTTTAAATTGGATAGAAATGTAAGTATGAAATTTGTTGTGAACTTTTTCATCATATTTAAATTTATTTGTTATTTTTATAAAATTTTACAAGTTGGTGGATTATTCTAAACATATGGTAAAGGTAAAAAAAAACCATCGCAGCTTACTTAGTAAAAAAATTACCTTTCAAATCACAAAGCGGAATAAACGACTGCTTGCATTCTGCTTCAAGCTATTTAAGTTCCTATATGGAAATAAGTAAGGTGGGGTATTTATTTAGATGCTTGAAAAATATTGAAATATATGTATGTACTAATTTCACAAAACAGTGCGTAGCATATTTTCATATTGAAGTTGTGTAGAATGTTTTAAAGAAAGTGCATACCATTTCACATCATATTTATACATATCACATTTCTGTACATATTTTCTATTACATATTTGAAGAAAAATGAAAAGTACTTTTGGGAATAAGGAGTGCGATGCGATTTATGTGGAAAATATAGATCATAAATGAAAACTTTTTGATGTTGTTTTGTGTTTGAAAACTGATTTTATATTATTCAACCATTCTAATCCCGGTGGTATATTTAGTTTTTTGCCATTACATAAAAGAGAAAAATGGGAAAAAATGTTTTTCATACATGCATATCTAAAAAAATAAAATGTTTTACTACTATTTGTATTCATGATATTTTATTTCGTTTTCATTTCTGTTTTAGAAAAACTTCAGAATGAAATCACATTCAGTTTTGCTCAAAATTACGCTTCATTGTTTTTTATGGCTGCTGAATATTTTGATTGTCTCGATTCAGGTAACACTGCACTGATATTGTAGTTCTATTTCTTCTTCCCATTCTTTGCTTATCTCAGTTATTTTCGGGGAAATATTTCATATATGTATGTGAGTGCAAAAAAATAAATTTTAGGCTCATATTCTATGGCCCAGCTTATGGAATTCACCCAATATGTTAAAAATATTTTTTTTTATCTGGATCTATTGAGTTTCTTAAAACTTGCTTGTGACATCCTAAAATCCAAACCAGGCTTCTTTTTTCACATTAGTTATTTTTTCTTCAAATTTTTATCCAATTTTTAAATTCCGATTTGGATAATTGAGTCAACATAATTTTCTTTTGAAGTGGGCAATGGGAACAAATGAATATTTATCGTCATTGTGGACTAGAACTTCTTTTAAACTTCATTTAGATGAATCAAAAATAGCCTCCAAGACACAAATTCATATTTCGCTGCTTTTGATTATAAAAATATTCGAATATTTCAAACCCAAGCTGAATAGAGGATGGTAAATTTGGGTACAAAATAGTATTCTTGTTCTTGGAATTGGAACCCTTGATATTATAAGAGCAAAAATAACAGTCATCGCCATGGTTTTCTGTATCATAGGAATACCAAAGGCGTATAGAGTTTCTCTCATCATTTGTCCACTATTTCATTTTTTCAACACAAGTTGTGCAAACCATGTACGGAGCCCTTGTATTATTATCTTAATCGCCAAGCTTCATTTCAAGATAAGAATCTTTTCATAAAATCTGTCATATTCTGCATTACTAAGGCATTGTACAGCTACCAAAAATAAAACAAAATATATCAGGACTACGTTTATCCTGTCATGGAGACATTTTAATGTAAATAAATATTGATTTTTTTGCTAAAACACAAATATGTGCATCAGATTTTTAACACCTCCATCATTATATGTCGTTTAGCCAGAAAAACTGATACAGTAAAAGCTCTTTAATACGAAATTCAGGGGACCGAAATTCAACAAAAAAATTCGAATTTCGAATTAGGGAAGTAGAATTAGTAGGAAGTTTTTAAACCATCAGCACACTTTCTAAACATTTCCAAGTGTACAAACAAATGCATTTTTTAACATGTATTTTTAAACACATTTATTTGGCCAATATTGCATTCATTTTTGTCAGTTGTTTCAATAAAATTAAAATAATTTACTTTGATATGTGATCTTGAAACATCAATTCAATTTTAAAACAGAAAAAATGAAAACAGCAAATATTGTACATCACTTCACTGCGTTTTTCAATATTGGCGCGATTTATTTGCTTATTTCTCAATGTTTCTGTCCACGTCTTTAATCAAATCCATTTAAATAGTTAAAGTTTTGTAAGCGCTGCGAACTGACGCCATTTTAATTTGAAACGAAACACTAGTCAAAATAAAATGCGAAAATAACTAAAATCTAACACGTGAACGTAATAAAATGTCTAATATTCTTCACTCTTATCAAATAACAAAAAATATTAAATGAAGAGACAAAAATATCGAAAGTTTTCACGGAAATCACAGATAAAAGCACAAAAAAAGTCAATGACATAATGTTTTCACGCGATATATCTTAATAAAACACAAAGATGTAACAATTTAAAACTCCAAAACTGGCGACAAAACTTCAACTAATCTCGTTCTTTTGAAGTGATATCATACAATGGTGGTCTTCTTTCAACTTTCGTAATTAGCATTTCAATATTAAAATCTTCATCTAGATCAGCAGAATTATTGCTTGTAGCCCATTGTTCTTTCACATAAAATATATGGTACAGCGAAACGGCGCTTAGCGCGCGCGGTCATGACTTTAAAAAGATGCGTTTTTTGCCGCTGACCGCCGCGCCGCAAGGGAGTTGTAACATTTCACCGATTTTTCGCCGCTGCGTTATTTTGCCGCTAAGTGCGCACACTACGATTCAAAAGCCTTTGTTACAACACTGCGGTGCGACATTATGCCACCGCGCGGCGAAAAAACGCTAGTGCGCGCGTACCCTTAAACAGCCTTACCCTGTGCGCGCGGCCACCGGCCAGTTGGGGATGTTTTATGACTTTTATTACTGTCATATAGATGATCAAAGGCCTGTGAGCGGTCATTTCCGTCAGCGCAGGTATGAAAACACTAGCAAATGGTGAGAAAATGTTAACATTTACACAAATGACTTTTGTGTCAAATTTCATAATTTTGTCTGAAATTTTTTTCGTATTTGGAATTAGCCATTTTTTCGAATTATAGGAAGCATTTTGTATGAAAATTCATTTGAGGGGGATAAAATATCATTAAATTTTTCGAATTATACCGAATTTCGAATTATAGTTGTTTGTATTAACGAGCTTTTACTGTATTAATGATGATAAACAAAAATTGTTTTTCAGTATTTATAGAACAATAAAAACACTATTCCCAATACTTTTTTAAAAAATATTAGAACATTACATTTTCAATTCAAATAATATGAAGAAATTAAGTATTTAGCCACATGCCATACAAGAAAATAACAAAAATGTGAATTTGTCAAAAAAATTGATATTTACTAAAGAACTGTACTCAAAATGGAAACAATGAAAATCATGTCAACCTGTGTAATTAATCATGAAAAAAATTAGACCTGTGTGTAGTAGAATTTTTTTAAATTAGTATCTACATCAGTACATATATAAATGTGTATTGGTAAAGGGCATGATTATTAAAATTAATTAAAATAGTGCTGTATCCCGCTTAAATTAATATTATTGCAAGAGAATGACTTGTATCAAAAATTAAAGTCAAGCGATTTAAGCTCAATTTGTGATGGTTTTGATTATCTTTTGCTCATTAAAAAAATTATATTCTCTAAATTATGCATTTCATATTACAGTAGATGTTTACATAAGTGTATACATATTTTATTAATTTATTCCAACAGGTGTCTGATTTAGCTTGGCAGTCAAATACTATTGAGTTGAGTGTAGAAATAAAAGCGATCAATATAAAGTGATTTAAAAATAATATGCGATGGTTTCTATAGCTTGCTGAATAAAATTACAATTTGTAGTTGTAAAATAATTATTGACACAAAACTGTTTTCATTTAAAAATGTAGTATAAATTCAGTGACTGCCTATGGATATAAATATATGTATATTGAAATAATTAATTCTAAAATAAATGATCTTATTATTATGGGCCGCTAAAATCACTTTAATTTTGCATCTTGATACAAATTTTAATTCCTTGACAAATATTTGGCCATCTCTTTAGTCCATTGTAATTTTTCCACAACTTACATTAATTCAGACTTAACCAAGAATAAATGGTGTGTGATATGAAAGGATTGCGAACCAGCATCAACAAATGAATGTAAGATAAGTGTGTACATTAAACTACACATGTGATTCTTCTCCTCAAGCAGCAGATGCTTTATTTTTATAATAAAATGGGTATTCAACAATTGTTTCAACAACTTCTGCTTATACAACATAATGATGAAGAATGTCTGTTTATGATTTACGTTGATATTACAAATATTTCTATAAATATTGGTCGAACTGATTTTTTAAGATAATTTAAGGTTATGACATACCTATCTATATATATTTTCTTAATAATTTGGGAACTATGTAAATTTAAAAAATATATGTACATTTACTTAAATATTTTTGTAGAATTAATAAATAATGTGCTGTTTTCAATTATTTATTTAACATACCTTAATAATAACTTGAATCACCCACTAGCATTCCCCCCATGGGAGCTTTATTTTTATTTAAATTTAGCTTGGCGGTACTCTAAGAAGAATATAATTAGTTTAAGAAGAATATGTGTAGAAGAAAAATAAAAAATGAAAATTAAGGAAAGGATAAGAAGCAGTAGAAGGGACAAAGAATAATACGGAAATAGCAAAAAGCGCCGTTCCCTTGTGGCAACTAATGTAGCCTGGAAGCAGAAATATTGATTGATAAGAAAAAAAATGTGAAAAAGAATTAAAAAAGTGTGCGAGGGCCGAGACTGATGAAGATTGATTTGTAAACCAAAAATAAAGAAGTGAAAAAGAGACCATGAGGTTTTTGTGCATGAATAAATGAATTTTGTGTTGAATAAATGAATTTTGGATGAATACCCCCGAACGAACGTTCAGTGCATCAATTTCGCGCTGCTTTATCCTCGAGAATGCTTGCAAAAAAAACAATGATGATGATTACATTTACGAGAATAAATAATGAATATCTCCAAAGGAACATCCAGTGCATTGACGTCGCATGTCGTTCTTTTCTTCAGGTTTATTTAAAAAATAATGAATACGAAGATGATATTTGCACAAATGGATAGAATAAGAAAAACATCCTTTATCAGGTTTCTAAATACCATATATACTGCAAAACTCACCGAGATATGCATTAAAACCGGTGTGATACACCTATCTATATATATTTTGTGTGATACAACCGTGTGATACAAATATATTTTGTGTGACAAAACCGGTGTGATACAAAATCTCTCTAAAATAACATTTTAAAAAATCGAAAAAATGATGAAGGTGAAGAAAAAAAGAATTGATAAATCCTGTGTGGTATACTTTTATCCGTGACCAGTATTTTTCTATCTAAAGCATTGCAAAACCCTTATTGAAACAAAAGATCGAAAAGAAGTACAAACAAAAATATTAATAAGAAAATTTCATGTGAAAATATGTTTTCTTCCATAATTTATTTTAAAATTTAAATTTTCCTTGCACTTTCAGAAAAAATGTGTTCACAAAAAGAGTGAAAAAATATCCCTAAATTTTTTATTAAAATATGTAAAAATGAAAAAGATGGTAAAATAGATTTTATGCTTTATACGCTTTTTTATCATTTTGATTCAAAACCAAGAATATCGAAAACTGACAAAGATATCCAATAAAACATTTTTACACAAAAAACATTAAAATCATAAGAAATATCTCTAAAAAATGTTGATTATTTTATTTGTATATCAACTTTTATAAGTTTTTTTTCACCAACATGTTTCAGAAATTACCATTCCATCATCAGGTGCTGTATAAAATTTGAATGAAATGTCTTTTGTTCCTTGTTTTTCGAAATTATTTGAAAAATATTATTACTGAAGTTCTTGATTACTCGCAATTGGAAAAATTTTTAGAATTGGGCTAGTAGTCAAATTCAATTGATTATTAATATTTTGTTTACTATTACAAAATATTATTAATAATAATATTTTGTAACTATTATACATTATAATTTGCATCCAATTGGATGCTGGCGTTTAATGAACGGCCTAGGCATCCACTTACCTGCCTAATTTTATCAGATGGCTGTGACAGAGATATGTATAACTTTGTTGTTGTTTATGTAATTATTCCTTCTTCAAACACTGTGGTTTATGTATTTGATTGGTTTTAATATATTATCTCAGAAAACATTGAATCAAACCAAACATATTACATATTCGCATCACAAGGGATAGCAATACTGATGGAGAGAAAATAAACACACTATAAACAGTACATAAAGTAAGTGTATTCAAAATTTATTTGTATAAAATTACAAATATAACACTTAAATTTATAATTCTAATTTTTTATCAACATAAGACAAATGTGGCATATAATACATTGAAATAAAATGAAGTCATTGAAAATTTCAGTGCTTACTTAAATATTGCTGTAGTACATAGACAGATCCTTAATAGTACTTGCTCGATTTGCTACTATGTATCTTTAAAATTTTAATTGAAGGTGTAAAATTTACAAATACAAATTTTAAATATGAATTTACACCATTAAAATTTTGACACCTACTACATTAAGAGAGCTGAGTGATTAAAAGAAAACTTTGGACATTTATATGCATAGCTATTAAAAGGCGTGAAAATCACGTGACACTAGCAAATTAGTGTTGTAATATTTTCTTCTATGGAATTTGTTCATCAAAATATATGACCGTAAAAGAAAAGCACTTACGTAGTATATTGTCGTCTTATTATATTCCATAAATAAAATATAATATTGAGTAAACCATAAAAGATAGATGAGAAGATGATTTTAAATACTCGTTTGGTTAATTTAGTTTGGAAGAGTATGTGATGATTTAAAAAGGTGGTTAATTTTCTCAACAATTTAGTAATTCATTATTAGGGAAAATATATGTCTATCAGGGGCGTGCAGTGGGAACAATGAAGCATGACATTCATTACATTATCAAATTAACCACCTTTTCAACAAGCAAACTAACCACACTCGTTCTATTTGTCAATTAACCTCATTTGCCGCACAAACCGGACAAAAAATCATTCCAAATGTCGTCTTCGAACCGCGCATTAATTGTGTTATTTAAGTGTTAAAAAAAGTGTTTTTTTTTTTATTGAAAAAATGTTTAAATTAAGTATTTTTATATTCTTTGATATATTTAGAATGAAAATATTGAAATACAATATCTTTAGTGTTATTGCTTCTATGGTTTTATTCGATAAACATGTGCGTACATTTCTGACAGTAAATTTCGATACTTATTTTCATAATTAATGAATAAGTAATTATTGAAGTCTGTATATTGAGAAACCAGAAACTGCAACTTTTTAGCAATTATTGTTGATTTTTACATGAATCACAAAAAAGGGTCTAAAAACAGCAATCGTGCGTGAAATTGCGCGGCAGACAGGGTATGTTCCGCATTGCGTACAGCCGATACACGACCGGTTAATCCAATCCACATTGTTTCAAATAGGCCATAAGTTTTGTATATTTTTGGTCACACCAAAAATACATATGTAGTTACTTTTTACTCCACTAGTATTTTTAAATATTTAATATCTGTTCTGCACAAGTGTTTCTGGGTGTATTTTATTTCAGAAATTTCTCAAAAAATCTAATATTATTCGGAAATTAAATAGTTAACAAAATATTATATTGCACATTTGTACATATAAATATTCACTCGATTTTGTTCGACTATACAATAAAACTCGAAAAAAGATTTTTAATCAGTTACCCACCCTCTGTGTGATATAATTACATACCTACAAATGTTTTTGATTGTTTCAAGGACAGCATTTTTCTAAAAAAATATTTTTTTTCAAGAGTAACTTACACAGCAGGTTAGAGAAAATAACTCTTTAGATGAATATTTATGCCCTTGGGAAATCAACTTGGCTCAATTGTTTTTTATCCATCAGAAAATGTCAATGAGTTCTTTGTAGGGTAGGGACAGGACCGCGCCAACTCGTGGCCGCGCTTGTGTGCGAAACCTATGAAGCGCTGCTTTTTTTTGTCGTCGTGTTTCGACATGAATATTTTTTTTAATTTTCAAATTTTGACTGAAATAGGTTTGTCAGTTTTATATAGTATTTTCCTAAATACGTAAAAACGGTTTGCTTCCGCCTGGCAATTATTTATTGTGAAAAAAAAAAACAATACTTATCGATACTCGACCATAAAGAATGTGTTGCTTAAAAAGAATAATTTCAATAATTGGCGCTGGCATTTCATCCGGCGCCCTATCGCCTTGGCGCCTGTGTGCGCCGCACACTGAGGCGGCGCGGCCCTGGGTAGGGATGGCCACTGGGATCAATGAGTTCTAATAAAACTAATTCTACAATTCTAGTCATTCATTCACAACAAATAGCTGCCAAAAATTATGATAAAACAAACTGATAAAGAACACGAGTTTTCGATAAATATTCTATGTATTATAAAAACTATATACCTATATATTTTTAACATATACAAATTTAATATTTAAAACAAAATGACAAAAAAAAACACAGTAAATTCTTGATAATCTGGGATAAACACAAAAAATCTAAAATTTTCGACACATATTTTTGTTTGTGCTTGGAATAAATAAAATATTACCACCATTTCAGAAAATATTTTAAATCTTTTTGTAACTTTTATCAATCATTTTCTTAAAGTTATCCTGTTCCCGGCAAAAATATGTAAATGTAGGTTTCTGGTAAATTGAAAATTTTACTGTCAACATGCCATAGTTAAGGGGTTACACCACTTTGACATTTCAAAAAATCATTTTATTTACTTTATTTTATAGCTCGAAATACTAAGAATAATTTGAGACATCACCATTTAAAAATTCTAAAAATTGGCTGAGTTATTGCAATTGGAACCTAGCATGGTAGATGAATTTTCAAATGAATTACTTTTATCGAAATTTCCTAATTCAAATTTTTTTCAATATGCTACATTATAGACATTACATCATTCAACAAGAAAATAAAACTATGGCCACATGATTGGCTCCACCAGCTGCGTGCGTCACGGAGAAATACTTTGAAGGACAGCACGTATTGCCTGCCCAACGTAACTTGGCGTGCGGCAGGATTGGAACTAAAACCCGTCCCGCCCGCACCCGCACCGCAACCCCTCGCCCTGTAATTCAGTACAATTTTGTATTTGCTCGGGAGCTGTGACATCTTGATTACCAATATACACTGAATTATTATGTCCAAAACAACCAAAACAGTCCGGGGTGGTGCAAGAACAATTGCCAATGAAGTATTAAAGTTTTGCAAAGCTGAAAAAGCAAATAATGGACCGATATTGCCGTCTGACAGTTTGACAGATAGAGCGGCCGCCGCGGAGCGCGCTGTTACCCGACCAAATTTGTATTGAAGGCTCTGACACTGGTCACTGGACATTCAGTACATTATGTATTGTGTAATAAATTTACAACCTGGCAACTTCTGTTTCGCGACAAGGACGCCCTCCCTCGCAAGCCAAGTTATAGTGGTGGCACTCTAATTCCGCCATTCTGAATTTTTCAAAATAATTTATCAATGAAAAATATTAACCAATGTATGTCGTAAATAGTGATAATAAACATTAAAAAAATTAAATATAGAGGTATCATTATCAGTTATGTAAGCTATGTATACTTATTTGTTAATGAGAAAAAAACAACAGATGTCTCTGACAGAGACCATAGAAATATATATGAATGATTCCTGATTTCGAACATATACATAGAACTTGAAAAAAAAAAAGATAATGTGTGGATGTTCTTATGATGGAATTGGTGAATGTTGCATTGTTTAGAGTGATCACTTAAGCTAGTTCATGCAGGCTGTAAGCCCTGAGCCATTGTATAAGACTTTTCTCATATATACATAATCTTCGTCTCTGTGAGACTTCTATAATTTATCCTTAATCAGATAATAAAATAAATTGTATATGGGCAATAATTATGTCAAAAAGTATTTTTAAATTTGAATGTATTTTCTGATGTCTCAAGGTGGTATAACCTCTTAGACTTTTCCCATCTGTATATAAAATCCTCTCATTTGTGGATCTAAAAGGTAGAGATTTGAATTTATCTCGGACTAGTTATCCCTTCTTACATCGAGCCCTTCCCAACAAAAGGGCGTAAATGTAAAATCCCATTTTACAGGTTTCATTTTTTAAAATATTTCTCGACATTTTTTATAGATTTGAATCACATGAAAACGGTTTAGTAGTTAAATTAATTATTAGTCTTAATTTTAATTAAACCTATAAATCATATTGAGAAAGATTAAAAATAAACCTCTAGTAAAATGAGATGTTTACTCTTAAGATATTTTACTGCGAAGGACTCAATATGATTATGATAGAAGTTATTATTACCTGAGAATAATTTTAATACAAACCAAAGATACAGTTTATTATTAAAAATACATACTGCTATCCTTTAATGTTTTACTGCATGGCACCATTTCTTATTCCATCAAAGTAAATATTCTGTCCCCTATATAAAGAACTAATTTTTCAATTCTTAAATTTAAAATATTATATTTTTAATAAACTTATTTATTGTAAACCCATTTTCAATTTTAAAAAATTAAAAAAATCGAAATAATTACTTGATAATGGCGTAATCTGCGAAAACAATCGTCCTGGTTTGGATGGTAAAAATATTGAACTCTTAAAATTAGTGATGCAACAAATACGAATAGTAGATACAGTAAAAGCTCTTTAATACGAAATTCAGGGGACCGAAATTCAACAAAAAAATTCGAATTTCGAATTAGGGAAGTAGAATTAGTAGGAAGTTTTTAAACCATCAACACACTTTCTAAACATTTCCAAGTGTACAAACAAATGCATTTTTTAACATGTATTTTTAAACACATTTATTTGGCCAATATTGCATTCATTTTTGTCAGTTGTTTCAATAAAATTAAAATAATTTACTTTGATATGTGATCTTGAGACATCAATTCAATTTTAAAACAGAAAAAATGAAAACAGCAAATATTGTACATCACTTCACTGCGCTTTTCAATTTTGGCGCGATTTTTTAGAATTGTTGAAACAGTCGAATTGGCGATACCATATTTTACGCAATCTTGCCCTTATTTCTTAATTTTTCTGTCCACGTCTTTAATCAAATCCATTTTCATAGAAATAGTTAAAGTTTTGTACGCGCTGCGAACTGACGCCATTTTAATTTGAAATAAAATAAAATAAAATGCGAAAATAACTAAAATCTAACACGTGAACGTAATAAAATGTCTAATATTCTTCACACTTATCAAATAACAAAAAATATATTAAAATCGTAAATGAAGAGACTAAAATATCGAAAGTTTTCACGGAAATCACAGATAAAAGCACAAAAAAAAGTCAATGACATAATGTTTTCACGCGATATATTTTCAATCTTAATATAACACAAAGATGTAACAATTTAAAACTCCAAAACTGGCGACAAAACTTCAACCAATTTCGTCTTTTGGCGGGATATCATAAAACAGCAGTCATAAGGGTACGCGCGCACTAGCGTTTTTTCGCCGCGCGGCGAAAAAACCTGCGACATTTTGACGCGCGGCGAAAACAGCAGGCACGCGCACTACGGCATAATGCCGCTGATCGTTTACGGGCAGTTCTTTAAAATATTTGGTGAACTTAACGAAAAATTCTTCCAATATTATCGAATGAATAAAGAATGTTTTTATGAACTTTTAAAACTAGTTGGACCTTCTATCACATATAAAAATACTCCATTCAGAAATGTTTAATGTTTCTATCACTATATTCTTTTGAAGTGATATCATACAATGGTGGTCTTCTTTCAACTTTCGTAATTAGCATTTCAATATTAAAATCTTCATCTAGATCAGCAGAATTATTGCTTGTAGCCCATTGTTCTTTCACATAAAATATATGGTACAGCGAAACAGCGCGTAGCGCGCGCGGTCATGACTTTAAAAAGATGCGTTTTTTTGCCGCTGACCGCCGCGCCGCAAGAGAGTTGTAACATTTCACCGATTTTTCGCCGTTGCGTTATTTTGCCGCTAAGTGCGCGCACTACGATTCAAAAGCCTTTGTTACAACACTGCGGTGCGACATTATGCCGCAGCTAGTGCGCGCGTACCCATAAACAGCCTTACCCTGTGCGCGCGGCCACGGCCAGTTGGGGATGTTTTATGACTTTTATTACTGTCATATAGATGATCAAAGGCCTGTGAGCGGTCATTTCCGTCAGCGCAGGTATAAAAACACTAGCAAATAGTGAGAAAATGTTAACATTTACACAAATGACTTTTGTGTCAAATTTCATAATTTTGTCTGAAATTTTTTCGTATTTGGAATTAGCCATTTTTTCGAATTATAGGAAGCATTTTGTATGAAAATTTATTTGAGGGGGATAAAATATCATTAAATTTTTCGAATTATACCGAATTTCGAATTATAGTTGTTTGTATTAACGAGCTTTTACTGTATTTACAAAATATTCGTATTTACCGAATATCATCACGAATATTAAAAACAAACTATTTATAACTGAATGCAACACAAGTTACGGTTTGACTGTGCACCGTGTATCCAAACTCACATACGCACTCCATTATAATAGCCGGCAAACATCTTGAACAATGGCTTCAGCTGCGCAGAAGACAAATTTTGGGTCTCAGGGGTGAGGTAGTATGGAGTGTACACTTTCCCCCACTACACTAATTGTTCACGATGTTTGCCGGCTACTGTATCGGGGATTCCCCTAACGCTGAATGAATGGATGTGTTGAGTTCTCAAGTTGTTAATTGTTACTCGTTTCACAGCATAACATGAGTTCTTTCATCTAGTTTCGTTGGGGTATAAGGTTAGGTGCTAATTTCATGTAGTTTTTGTCTTGTAATACGTATTGTTTGTTCCATTTTATTTCCATCGTGTTGTTGTGTGTAAAAGTGTCAACTCTTATAAAATAATTTCAAATTAAATCTAATAACATGACTTCTCGTAAGCGTGAAAAAAGTTATATTTATTTTTGACCGCTGGGAATGTACAAACAAATGGATAAAAGAAATTGTCTAATACCTGAGAAGTTACAAATGTTGTGCTTTTTGAACAAAAATTTGCCGGTGGTAAATTTTAATTATTAAATCTCTCAGTAAAAAAAGAACACTGGTGTGTTATTTACTATTATTTATTACCTTGTTGAATTATTCGTATTCATATTCACCGAATAGTAGGTTTGATATTCGTATTCGTGAAAGTAATATTCGTTGCATCACTACTTAAAATCGTGTGCTGATTTTTTTAATTTTAAAAAAGAAAAAAGAACTGTAACCAACAAATAGGTCATTTTTAGTTGTTCGCGTATACCGCATATACAGGATGTTTCATAGCTAGTAGCAAAAACTTCGGGGACATCTTTTTCATTCAATTTTGAAAAGACAATTTTCTTTACATTGTGGGGCAAATGTCAACAGTTACGAAGATAAGCGACGTGAAAGATTGCATTTTTTTCAATATACACATCTGACTTATTTTCTGTAAAATGTTGGGTCTATTACTAGAATGACTTATATGAAATATTAAAAATAAAAAAAATAACAAAAAAATACTAATAGGTTTTAATTTAACTCCTCTGTATCGGTGATGTAACGTAGGTCTACATGTCATAGAGAATATGAAATATCTACCCTATTTATGAAAACTAAAATGTCACATTTTTTGTAATCATCGAATAGACATTTTCCACCAAAATGACTAAATTAAACTGTTACGAATGTACGGATTTTTTAATTAATAAATATTTATTAATTACTCTCGTATTTTCGGTCAGTGTGTAAGAGAGAGCAGAATATTGCACATCACAGTTAAATCAAGCAAGAAAGAGCACGACAATACCACACATTTCATGTAGGTTTCGGTGAAAGCGAAGACAATATTGAAAGAGTACGGTAGATTCGCGTAACATATGTTAGACAAAGACGGGGTGCAGGCGACCTAGTGACCGCATCGTTGAATTCAGTTGGTAGTGGTACGTCAGCGGAAGCGCACGCAAATTCGATATGCTATGATTTTTTAATAATTTACTAAAATAATGCAAATATGTATGTTTACCTTACATAATTATATAAAGGGACCTTTAAAAAGTCTTATCTGTATCGTGTATATTTTATCACATATTAAAAAAAATGTATCGTGTATATTTAGTACGGTAGATTCGCATAACACATGTTAGACAAAGACGGGGTGCAGGCGACCTAGTGACCGGATCGTTGAATTCAGTTGGTAGTGGTACGTCAGCGGAAGCGCACGCAAATTCGATATGCCATGATTTTTTAATAATTTACTAAAATAATGCAAATATGTATGTTTACCTTACATAATTATATAAAGGGACCTTTAAAAAGTCTTATCTGTATTGTGTATATTTTATCACATATTAAAAAAAATGTATCGTGTATATTTTATCACATATTAAAAAACTATGCCGATTTTTGATCAGGTAACGCTGTGTTACACCACCGTTCCCGAAGGTATTTTTTAGCACAGTCTTTTAAGAGTTAACTTGTATTAAAGCAAAAGAATTTTTAATATTTCTTAAACATATATGTAACCATAGTGATAGTCGGACGTTTTACAGAAAATAAATAAAAATAAAAAAAATGCAAAGTTTAAAGAAGAAGACTCTCCCTAAGTTTTGCAACTAGCTACGGGACATCCTGTATACATATGATATGTATTTTATATTTTTTTTTGTATTTTTGAATATAAAAAATATGTGTCACAAATAAACTAAATGCCTGTTATGAAAAATAGGATAAAATTGCTGGTCTGGAATGAGGCTTAAGCCCCTGAACCATAAAAAAAGCATTGCAACTTAAAAATGTAAGAAACACATGCAAATCGTAGATGTTGATGCACATCGGCATGTCGCATCAACATCTACGCTCATGTTTCGGGGACAATGACGCGGTCATTTGACGTGTACACACCGAGACTCGCATATCTTGTCGCAGAAATGTCACCCGATGAGGTTATGGATGACAGCTGCGGTATCTCATTTGGCGAAAACGGGGTTCCGCGCAATTCGAAATGTTTTTTTGGGTCGCAATTTCAAATTAACAAGGTTTTACTGTAGTAAATTGAATATTATTAAAAACAAGGTCCTTTTTGCAAATAATTATTGTTTTCCACACGTCGCGGAAATGTCGCCCTATGAGGTTATGATGATAACTGCGTATCTGTTTATGTTAATGAGTTTATCGAAACGTAAGAGGAGAAAAAGAGGAGAATGCGAAATTATTTACTGCAAAGAGAAAGAAGGACGGACATTCTATGCAATCTTCGATCGATACAGCTCGATGAGTTCAAGAACAATTTCGTTTCCCCACACTGTCATCTTGACAGATACAGTGCATGCGTATTCGCTTGTAAACACACCACGTGGTACTGACGCTCCGCGTAATGTTGCAGTGAGCTCGCTCGGGTACCGTGCGCATGGCAACGTTGCCACGGCACGTAGAAATTCCGCGCTATGTTGTGCGCGCCGTTGCGGAACAGTGCACGACGTTGCAACGTCACATAGACTCTATGCCGCGCGTGCTGTTGAGGGACAATTTGTCCCCTAGTGAATACATGGCTTTATATAAATATGTTTGTTAAGATACTATACATCAATTTCATTGGAAAAATTAAAATGATAGTTTTTCCCAGACGATAACTTGACAATTTAATTTTGAACCTGGGAAATTTCTATTGCCAGTAGATTATTTTAACAAGTCCCCTACTTCAAGTGTGCAATATTACGTAGGCTTTATTTGATATAGCGAGAAAATAAGTGTATACTGTTTATTTCGACTTAATTGTCGACTGTTTCAATTTGCACCAGATTCAAAATAAAGAAGATTGAGATTCTATTAAATATTTTTGCAATAAATATTTACAAAAAAATTTGGCACCATGATGCGATTTTTGTTCTCAGTTAATTCTTTGAAACATTCCATAAACTCAGTAACTTTCGGCTGGCAAATTTAAAAATACTATAAAATTATAACATTTATGGACAGTTGAAACTCAGGATTAAAGAAAATTACCCACAATAGAAAGGTCTTGGTTCAAATACTGACGGTATTTAGGTCTATTTAAATAAACTTTTTTATCAATTGACATGTCTCTTTAATATTATAAGTGAAAACTTGATATTCGTTTTTTTAAAAAGTGTGCTGCGTGCAACAAATTATTTGTAGTGAAAAGCAACAACACAGAATTAGGAAAAAAATAATATGTCATTGATTTATAAAGGTGAAATGTGACAGAAAATATGTAAAATACTAATTATTGCCATGAAGACATCACAATCGCTAAAAAGCTGGTTAGGTAACAGAATAGGTATAACAAAACAGGATAGGTAATACAGAAGAGACATTTAATAATGGTTGTGAACAAGTGACCATTTGTGGGAGAGTGGGTCAGAGAGAAGATTTCTTTGTGATGTTCTGGGTGATTGACTAGTTAAAAAAACTATTGAACAGCAATCCTCCATTACGGTTAGTGGGAAATTAGCTGGTAATGCCATTTGTAATATGGCTTGTGGTGGGATAATGTAACCGTTCTTAAGGAGGTATTCTAGTCTAGAAATTAAAAATTTTTTTTTTTTGTATATTTCGTAAGTTCACAAATTCAAGATTATGTCCTGAAAGGAATTTTTCAAAATTCCAATTATTTACCGAGATACGGCAAGTAAGTGGTCCGACCGGAATAAATCAAACAATAGTGGGTAGATGTTGCCCGACTACTTGCGGATAGATTACCCCATAAAACCTTTCTTATACTCTATACATAAATAGTGTATATTTAACTAATAGGAACATTTTGAAGTGAAATCGCCGATTAAAAATATTTAAGTATATTGTACTGAAACTTTACTCAAAACTTTAAATACGTTTTTTTTGTGATTTCTCAAGTTCTACTAAACCGATTTATTTAATTTTTTGTGTGAACCTTCTCTATATCCCTCTATAGCCCCTAGCAGATTAAAGTCGAAATTATTTATTTTTACTATTTAAAAAAAAACATGAAATAAGATTTTTTTTTCAAACGGCTGCCATTTTTTATTTCTTCGAGGTAGGGGCGATAGCGGCATCTTTACTAATTAAGAATCCGTTGGATTTTTTGTTTCAGATGACCTCAATGGTCGGAACCATGTCCGCCAGGACATCCTTTTTTTGGACCCCCCACTTTACCAGCCGACAACTTTTCGAGTTTTGAATTTTTTTTATTTTTGATGTATTCTTAAAATATAAATAAATGAATCTTAAAAAAATGTATACTAAAAATATTCTTGTTTCTTTTTTACAAAGCTCTAAAAACCGATCGAAATTCGTGCCTCTAGACTAGAATACCCCCTTAAGTAAGCAATCAATTAATTGACAATTGTTCTTTTTCTCACGAAAATAATGGATTTTGCGTACTAGAATATCCATGACAAAATCCATAAGTCTAAAATCAATACCTACGCCTTTTCTTGTCTCGCAATCAGCCATTCAGAATTAGAGAAGAAACAGACTTATAAAATAATATTGTGATATTTTTAACTACAATTAAAATATGAATCAAATAAAAAAGAAACGCTTGAAAAATTATTCATCACAAAATAGGCAAGATATATGTTACAAATAATTGAAATTGATGGATTTCTGGTAAGATACTTCGTCTCTATCAGCTTGTAATGAAATACCATTGGGTGACACTGTTACTGAGGTATCATTTTTATTATCGCAGTCTTTAAGGGTGGCTTCGCCAGTTCCCGAGCTGGCTGATGGTACACAGATATTCTCATCATCACTGTCATCCGAGTTGGCAACTCTGAGCGGCTCCAATCCCAGAATAATCTTAATTTGGTCAGTAATGTGAGATGACGCAATTACTTGATGGTAAATTCCTTCAGCCTTGCTCAAAATGTATTGTAACTCAATCTGCATTGAAAGGTCATTGATGTGCTGAAAAAAAAAACGTTACTAAAAGCTCTACTGTAACGCATATATAGTATGTTTTGGAAATAGATTCATCATTTCAAAAATATTTCAAACATTTTATAAGATGCACTTTTGTTAACATGAAGGTTTTATACATGAAAATAAGATAGAAAACAAGGGCTGTAGTTAGTAATACAAACGAAACACAAATTTAATTATTTATTTTTTTCCCAGGTGTAATAAAGAGTACTGATTACATAAATGATGTTAAATTTTGGCGCAAGCAAGTTTAAAAACAGTTATTTTAAGTTTAAAAATGATACTTTTTTGACACTTCACGCCATATAAAATACACGTTTTTGCTGTTTTATTCATAGTTTTATTCATATTCATATTCATTCACCAATCACGTTTATCATAAGTGGGCTCATTCATTATCTTTCATGTCAACTATGCGATCCTGCATTACATCGGCGCGGCGGCTTGCCATGCAATATAATGAATGCTCCGCATTAGAGAAAAAATCATTGTGAATTTGAATTTGGAGATTATTGTTGCCAAGAGCTTATCTCCGTTTTTAACACAAAATTGGCCTTTTTCCTACCGGATAGGATAAGGAATGATAATTTTCTATGGTTTCTTGTGTCAAAAATGTTTAATTTTAAACTTAAAATAACTGCTTTTAAACATGCTAGCGCCAAAATTTGACATCATTTATATAATCAGGACCCTTTATTACGCCAGGGAATTTTTTTTTTATGAAATTTGTATTTCGTTTGTATTACTAACTTATTCCAAAACAAGGATTTGAGTCCTCAGAATATCCCAGAAAACTACACACAGAAGATTCTGAACGGCAGTGAAAACCTGAGAACGTATTTAGTCACTAGAATAATGTGTTAAGCCTAAATTAAATACCAAAAAAAATATTTTTTTTTTTTTTTAATCTACTATATTCATTAATTACACCTACATATTTCGGAAAAACGTATCCATCGTCAGGTGTTGTATAAATGTCAAAATATCAAAATGAATGAAGTCTTTTGTTTTTTGGTATTCTAAATTATTTAAAAAAATATTTTGAAATATTATTACTGAAGTTCTTGATTATACATAATTATTGGAAAATTTTAGGAATTGGACTAGTAGTTAAATTTAATTGATTATTAATAATATTTTGTTTACTTTTACATGCTTCACTGATTTCTAATGATTCAAAATTATTCAATTTCAGACCAAAATTATTTGTGTGTAAAACAGAAAGTCCTAAATTTTTCCGTGATCATTATCTAATAAATGTTTTGAAAATTCAGAAAGACCATGATTATTCAGACATCTCAAATGCTCATTAACAATTACATTAAAATTTCGGCCAGTTTTTCCATTATAAAACGCTGTTCTTTGTTTCTGTTTATAAACACCTGAATTGTTAAATATATTATCTTTATATTTTGAATTTATGAGGAGTTTCCCTATATTATTATTTGTATAAAATGCAGGCCTAACATTTTTCGGTAGATGTTTTGAAATTTGATTAAAAAATGTATTAATATATAAAATTCTTCGCCAATAATCATTATTATTATTAATATTTATTTTGTGAATTGTATAAAAATTGGTTAGTTATATTTTTCTTTAATTTATTTTTTAAAATTTTATCAATTAATTCTGTACTGTATCCATCATTAAATGGGATTTGTTTTTTTGATAAAAATTTGGACTTTTTATTTTACACAAATAATTTTGGTCTGAAATTGAATAATTTATAATTTAGAATATTTTCAAATAATTTTGTGTAATCAAGAATTTCAGCAATAATATTGAAAAATAAGCTGGAATACCAAAAAAAGACATCATTCATTTTGATATTTTGACATTTATACAACACCCTGACGATGGAAAGGTTTTTCCGAAACATTAAGGTGTAATTAATGAATATAGTAGATTAAATAAATAATAAAATTAATATTTTTAATTCTTTTTTATAAAAAAAAAACAAGGACCGAGAAGGAGCAAGCTTTAAAGATGAAAAATACAAAGGCAAGAAAATATAGTCAATACAATGGAGTGAATCGCTGATGTGATTTACGCGTAATTCAATTTCAACTCCAAATTTGGAAAGTTGTTGGAATAATATGTAAACATAACAATGGGAAATAAATGGAATTAATATATATTTTTTTAATTAATAGAGATGCGAATATGGAATTTCCAAACTAAGGTAAAAGCCTATGCTGTGAAAATAGGATTAACATGCTGGTGTTCCGGAATGGGGCTCGAACCACCAACCACCAAATCACTATGCAAGCATCATCACTACACCAACAAGTACTCTATTGCAATTTGCTTCGCACAATTAGATATTAGAAGTTTTATGATACGATTTTATGATATGATTTATGACCTTGTGTAATAATTACCTTCAAGATCTCTGTAAATCCGTATCCGCGGCCCATCAGGATATCTTTTTCGGTGTCGAGGATGGCGATACATATTAGAAGGTGGAAATTGGAACACGGTAGTCCAGTCCACAGGACTTCCCAAAGTCTGCAATGTACAGTACATTTGTGAATAAGGAAGTGTTATTACATAAAATGAAAATTCAACTACAGGATTCACACAATGGGCTTATACTGATAATGTTTATGAAAACAAGGCCAAACATCATAAGCTATTTGTTATTCCAAATGTATTGGATCTATAAAATAATGATTTTAACATATTGTCAAGGCAACGCGGCGGGGAGGAGACAAATAAAACACTTGGAATAAATTAATGTTTCTATTAATCACAAAAGTCACTGGACACAAATTAACTGCAGCACTGTTCTTTAAACCAATTTCAACTAACTTCAAACTAATTTCGCACTAATCACTCGTCTATGGAATAGACGATACACATCTTTTAGAAAACTCAGACGTCTGTGAACATTTTATTATGCTGTTTCTTATCACAATGATGGCTTTCAAATACCCGGCGGGTACTCTCTTGATGTATTCCGCTGGCCGCTTATAATTCACACTAGTCGACACTTTCTATATATGTAATCGCAGAACTATCAACATAAACTGTTCCGCAATGATGTCGTCCCATTTATATAGTTTCGGGTTTCCAAACATTTCTCAAATTTTGTCAGCATTTTCACTGTTTATTCCAGACCCTTCTTGTAATTTCCAATTTATTGTAAAATGTCCAGAGTGATGGAAAATCCTCGATTAGATATAATTCTTTATATTTCTAATTATCTCGTGAAGATATTTTGAGTGCAGGTAGCTCTCGGATTACACCCCAATTCCTTTCCTGGAAGAGCTGTATATGGAAATGGGTTAAAATGAACCCAATTAGAATGGGAAGTACAGAGTCAGGTTCCACGCTGCCAAAGAATATGTATATGAACTATAATATTATTACAGTAAAACTTCGTTTTTACACTTCTCCGGGGAACAAAAAAAATCAGTGTAGAACTGAGGAAAATGTAAAAGTGAGGAAATGAAAATTGCATATAAAAATGAGCTTTCGATGAAAGTAAAAACAATTAATGCTTAAAATAACTTTATATTATATATGTTATTTTCAAAAATGTACATTATGTTTTTCTGTTGCTATTGCTAAAAAAAACAACCCATTTTATATCAGTTCATGTACATCAGTTTGCCCCCAATCCTCTACTTGGTTCAGGTCAACATTTGGGCCTTTATTCTCTAGGTGAATCGCTAAATTTTAGAGGCCGATTATTTTTTATAGCGCCCATATCTTCAATTTCGTATTCTGTTAAAAAATTGGCAGATGCTCTAAACTCGGCCGCTAAATGTCATTTTAAAATCATGATACATTTTATAATGATTTAAGAAAAAAAATTTAAAAAAGTGCGTAAAACATGAATGAATTGCGAATTTAACAATACAAACTAACGAAATACTTCAACGATTCATAAGTTAATACATCGCGGCGGCTGTCATTTAGATCGCGCCAAAACGCGAGTAAAAACCGCCGCCGCGCCGTTACGATTTTCGCGCGCACGAATCGCTGATGGTAAAATGAGTGTAATTAGTAAAAAAGAGCATTATTCAAGCGTTAAAAACATTTACATACAGTAATTAGTGTATCCCTTTTTAAGTTACTTCATTACCAACGTAATTTGTACGCGCGCGAGCCGGAACCTCAACACCGTAGGTGCCGCGTTGAAAATTCATCTAATGTTGGCGTATTGAGTTTTTGGAAAGAAAAAGTAAAATTCATAATTTCGTTCGTAAATTTCACTTAATGTGGAGTTGACATATTAAATTTTCTAAATGATGCGGTGTAAAACCGGGGATGTGAAAAAATTCATCTGCGTAAAATGCGTGAAATATTTGTATGGGAATGTATGGAGATGAAATGGGACTTCGGATTTTCGGTATAAATAGCGGGAAAACGTGAAAACGAGGAACGTAAAAATGAAGTTTTACTGTATATATAAAGCTAAGTTCTTGGTTTCGGATCACCTTAATTTTTTTTTAAAAAAATAAACTGTTAACCACGGTAATAAATAAACCCCAATGAATGCAATTTATACACTTTGTAATTATACACTTATAATCAATTTCACGGAGTTTATTAGTCAAGGATCTCTGCAGTTGGAAGAATATGTTCTAGATTGGCCTATATTATAAATTTAGACGTCCTTGTTCATCAATAAGAGGCATTATTGTGAATGAACGTAAATGGAACCATCATAAACTAAAGGCTACTTGTACAAGAATAGCCCTATTATTGTGGTTTCCATTATGTATATAAATATAACAAAAATTCTTTTATTGTGGTAAGAATTCTAACAGCAATGTATACTAAATAAAAATTATGAAATATGCATGACCAATATGTAAATACAATACTTTTTTTTAATACAAATGTTTTTTCTTGTAAACTAGTTTCGCATTTTCAGTAAAAAAAACTTTAATTTCTCAATTAAAAGTCCTAGAATTTTACGTAGTAATTATATGTCCAACCTCATGATATCAAGCTGAGAAAATTCTCTTTTAAAAAGCACCAGCAACCATCTGAAGCAGAAGTACATGTTTCCGGAGTCATGTTGGGTCAGATAGTTGGCCAAATCCGGATTTGTAAAGGAAAGTAGCTGATGAAGACTTTGGAGCTGATACTTCATTCCCGCTTGGTCGATGTCAAAATTATTTTGCTGAAAATAATATTTGATTATGTATATAAACCAAAGACTACCAAAATACATAGACGTGAATTGATGGAAATTTCTTGGCACACAATCTGGTTCTAATATTAAATTCTTCCAAGACTAGTTCAAAAAAATTACTAAAAGCTTGTAAATTTTGAAACAATTATGAAAAGGTCAAAAAAATAGTCTTAAAAATTATAATGTCTTAGTAAACAAGTCGCATTTTAGATATACTTTCTCATACAGGAGATATACTTTCTCTGCGTCCCACTCCCCTTGCCTAAAAAAGAGGTTTAGTTAATCTCTAGTTAATTAATTTATACTCTGTGATGTAATCAAATAATATAACTCATGAAAATATCCATATTTCCCCCCCCCCCCACCCATGAAAAACTTTCCCATAAATGATCTAAATTATAGAGAAATCATGAAAAAAATAATTAATATTTTCTCACCTTCAATTAACCCCTGGTATGCCTCCGCGAGAAAAATAATGTTACCGTTGTCTGCCGCGCTAAATAATACACGAAAGCACTATTTTTACTGGATTGTTTTTTTATTAAAATTTGTGGTTAGACACCACTAATTAAAAAAAAAAAAAAAATTTTCTCAAAGATACATAACCAAGGTTTTTATTGGTACTTATTTTATCACATTACCACTGTAAATTTTGATACTATAACAATTTCTTTCGACTTATGATTATAAAATAAAATACTGAACTTACATTGGGGTTTTGTTTGTTTTATTTCATATTTCGATAGATTTTACAGCCGAAGATACAAAAACAATGTAATATAATATCAATAAACTGAATTAAAAACATATTTGAAAATGAGCATCATTGCGAGCGCGGATCCGCTCAATGAGGCAAGGTGATTTGAACACAAATTTAGAGTGAACCAAGATTTATTGAAAAGATAACTTTCCAAAATCATAATCTACGAAAGAAAGTCTTTCATACGATTATAATTTGCAATAAATGTGAAATAAAAAGATAACAATAAACGAAAACAAGACTCACGCACTACCAACGGACACTGAGAGCTTTTATGTGAATTTATTCAAAGATTTACATCATTTTTGAAAAAGTCTTTACTTCAAACTATTGCAAAATAATAAAAATATAAAATAAACAAAAACTTAGACACCTTTATCAGCAATTACTTCAATAAACAATAAAAAACCGTCGCACACCTTTCGCACCGGTTATGAAAAAAATAGGTTACTTTTAATTCATTCTATGAATGAATTTTAACTTTTTTACCCTGTTCTGATTGGTTGAGAACCTTCATACATTCAGTAAGAATACACGTGAAGGGAAGATAAATGGAAAAAATGCACGCAGGCGTAGAAGCGCGGATCCGCATTCCGGCATCCCATGATACAAAAATATATATATGCAGATTATACATACAAAACACAGTATGCTAAAATAATTACCAGTTATCAAAAAAAAAAATTTGTTTGATTATACCCGCAAGTAAAACATATTGTAATGAAAGAGGAACTTACAACTTTATCCATAAAGCCAACAAAGGACCAAAATGCATCAACTTCATTATCTAATAAACATAAGATTGGAGAGAGCAAGTCGCTCATTCCTTGGACATATCCTAAATCAAAATTGTACATAACGTATGTCATCAAAATGTCAAATAAGGTAGTCAAGTTGGGATTATTATCGCCAGCGTAGTAAGGGCTCGTTCTATCAGTTCTGTTGACATCCTTTTCAACGAGACTCTTTCTCTCGTGAAAGTCCGAGAATCTGGCCTCCTGAGCTGAGGTCATGGATTTCCATTGCTGTTTCATTGTGTAATATTCCTGAACTTTTTGTTTTTGAAAAATAATTCTTTCCACATGCGTCATATCCCATGGATAGTAGTTGAGTAAATATTTCCAGATTTCATATCTCAGCGATGGATGAATTCCCTGAAAATGAGAAGTGATTAAGAAAATTATAATTTAAAAAAAAGCTGTTAGTTCAAATTAAATATTAAATGTATGGTGAAATTGAAATGAGGTTGATAATAGTATGTAATTTGTTGGAGTAATACATTTTTACAAATTGCAACATGAAATTATGCCTATGGAATTGTCGATTACTTTTTTTTTTTTAGTTTGAAGTTCAATATCTTGCATTTGACTTGAAATTACAAATTCAAATTAATATCCTATTAAAGCTATGACATTCCTTTTTCAAAATTAATTATTCATTTGTTTTTCTTTGATATGGCTGTGTCTGCGAGCATGGAGAAAATGAAAATTCGTAGCATTTTCGAATAAGAGTTCCGTCATCACACTAATGCTGCATATTAGCGACGTGTACGGGCACTACCGCAAATGAACGCACAGTACCTTTTTAGTTTCATTGCTTCTGTTCTGGAAATTTCAACCTCAATAACAAGCCCCGTAGACGACCGGAGACCACAGTCGATAATTGAAAGCTACTATAGTGGAAGCAGATTCATCTCAAACCACTTTAGAATTAACAACAGCGTTGAAATAAGTAAGTGTCAAAATGATATTGGGAAAATAAAACTCGTAAAGTGCGTACTTTATTAACTTACTGAAGGAAAAAAGCGAATTCGCATTGAGGCTTGCCCTAATTTGTTGAGTCAGCACGTAAATGGGGGAATTCTGAATCGGATTGTTTCTTGATGAAAAGGGGATGCTGTATGATAATTGTAAATGTTCATTGTCTATGGTTGGCTAAATGTTTGGACCTAATTGGTCAAATGCAAATTCAGTAAAAATAAACTGCTTGTGACTGTATAGTGGACCCGTGCCTGTATTATTAATTACAGCTTCTTGATAACAGGCAAAAAATTACTACAGAGGTGTATTGTCAAGAATTGAAAACGATGATGGACAAGCTCGCTATTAAACAACCGAGAGTTGTCAATTGCTCTAGTTAACTACTTCTCAACGACAACACTTGTCCACGCTGCACAATGGATCGTCTTAAAATTACAGGAGTTTCAACTGGAAACTCTCCATTATCCACTTTATTCGCCAGACCTTGTACCTACTAATATCCATTTTTTCAGAATTTGGATAGCTATTTTGAACTCCGATGAGATGGTTATAAATACTGTTGAAGAATTCATTGATTTCCATCCCCAGGATTTGTATGGCAAAGACATCAATGAACTTCCATTAAAATAGCAAAAGTACATCAACAATAAAGGCCGATAAATTGATTAATTAAATAAATACAAAACAAAATATTAGAATTTTTCTATATACATATAATGGCAATTTCATAGGTAAAGGCCTAATATTAACTATGGCTTCAGAATGTTACAAATAGTTTCCTATCCTATATAATTTATCATTAAAGATGTTCAAATAACGCCTATAATAAATATATAAACAAGAGGTTCAACTTACTCCTCTAAATATAACATGTTTCACAGCTTCTACTTCATATATGCGTCCCTCATTGTCTTGAAGAGATTCCCATTGACTCAAATTTAATGGAGAACCTCTGAAATTATAACGAAATTAATCACAAAGATGAAAATATACTTATTTGTTTCTGTAATTTTTTTTGAACATATCCGAATTTGTTGAATTGTGAATCAACCTTCCATTAGAATTTGTAAATTGATGCAATTCTAAATTACATTGACGCAATCCCGAAGCACGCTTAATCCATTTTTGTTCTAGGGCATCCTCGCTCCGAAGATATATCATTATCATCACTCGGGATACCGTCTATCCTGGATGTGCAACACACCTGTCTTTGCAAGTCTGCAGCAAAATAATCTTCTCCCTGTCCCGTAATGACGGCATCTCGCTTTGGAACGTACGCCCCGGTAGTCAGCATGTTTCACCACATTGCTTCAGATCGGACATTATTGTCGGACATCGGAGACTCAGCATATCCTTCTTCCTTCTATATGATCACATTTGTAGATCTTTAGGAGTTTATTTTTTTGATGGGCTTAGTGAAGCCAAAGTCTTCACTTGTAAGATTTCCATGAGGTAATTCATAATTAGTTTTCATATATGTATTCACGATTAACCTATGGGCAGGTGTGCCCATAATGCACTTGCGAAAAACACGTTCGCCCGACGGATGCGCCGATATCCAAGAAGAGCCGCGACACCACCATTCCCGCCCGAATCGCACCCCCGGTCAGTCGACAGAACCAGCTCCAAGGACTCCGCCCGAACCTCTAGTTTTGCGCATATTTAAGTCAGTCAAATTAAGAAAGCTTGTATACTTTTTCGTCAATAAATTTGTAAATAGACATCCTCTTTCAATTATTAGTAATCCGACCTAATTTATTGTCTAGAAACATCTAAGCATTTACAGATTGTCAAAACAATGGAGTGTATGTCCGGAACTTACATTATAAGTCACATCCCGGGTATACACACCTCCCACAAACCTTTCAAACTAGGAAACCTTCATGCTGAGTCTTGTAATTGAATCACTAGAATACCATGGATTAACTTGCCTCAATTTGTCAGGATTTATGTAAACCCACATTGATAGATCGTGTAAGTGGATATGCATTTCGAACTAAGCAACATCTGATGTAATGTGTATGTTGATTTATTTACGCCATGTGCATGTAAATATTAAGGCGTGATGTAACGCATTCTTGATTTTTACTTCAACCATCTTTATGTAAGCTTTTTACCTGATATTGTCAACCCCTTGTTGTATTGCATCATCGTAAATATTAACGTAAACAAATATAAATCATGAACCGCTCATCTATTTTTATATTTCTTAGTCTATCCCTGTCCTGAAGCTGTATACAAGACTACGGAGGCCGCGCCCACAGGAGGATGTTCCCCCCTGTGATAAGTCGAATGTTCTGTATACAAATATGTCTAGCCAAAGCTATTTATTTACGATATTTAAAACTTCAATACGAGAATTTACAAAACATCATAGCTTTGTGTTAAATGGGTTGTGATTTTTTTTTATGTCGCCAATTAAGAGAACGCTTAAACTTTATGGAACAGAAAACACACCTGGGTATATTTGGTCGCGGAGGTAGGGCTGGAAATTTGCTGACAAGTTCATATTCTTCGTTACTTTGCACAGTATGAGTCAAACTGTCGTCTGTATTTGTTGTACTCTTTGAAAGAATATCTGCAACTTCATTGTGGTCGAATTCAGGAACAGAATAAACTAAAATAACAACAAACCAAATTTATTCTAGAGACGTATTAAAACAAATAAAATTATCCAAATATAAGAATGTTCTTAGGTTTTCACGGCCACTCAGAATCTTCCAGTTTGTGTCTTCTGGGGTATTATACCGTGTTATTACGACCTTTCTGGCCGACATTTCGGATCCCATTGCAGGGTCCATCATCAGGGCTGCTGTGTTATTGTGAGTGTTGGTGTTGTGGTTAAGTATTGACTTGCAATACCTTGTCGAAAGCAACGTTCTCATCCTGCTTTCGACACGGTATTGCAAGCCAATACTTAACCACAACACCAACACTCACAATAACACACCAGCCCTGGTGATGGGATGGACCCTGGCAATGGGATCCGAAACGTCGGCCAGAAAGGTCGTAATAACACGGCATAATACCCCAGAAGATCCAAGTATAAGTATGTTTGTGCAATCGCTATTGCAAATTAAAATACTTTTTGGTTATTCATTGTAGCTTTTTACATGCACACTGGCATGCATGCTGCCAATACAACTGTGATGACACTAATATGTTAAATATTATTTTGGTATTTAGATAAATACTAGAGACTGACTGAAAATAGATTTTCAGCCGAAAACGAAACTTATTTAGACATATTTAAGTATCAAAATAAAATGGATATTACGATATACAGGGTGTAACAGGGCTTATCTACAACACGTTACAGGTGGATGCCTTGATAATAAGCCGAAAATGTTCAAGCAACCATGACCTAATATCAATAGTTTATTGCAAAAAGTTAAACTATCATTACAGTAATCTATATTCAATTATTAAAAATTCATTTGCTTCAATACAAAAAATTATATTTTCAATTTTTTTCTCATTCCATTTGACTTGTATTAAGCAAATGAATTTTTCATAATCCATATAAGTTACTATAAAGTTCAACTTTTTGCAAAAAATAAGTCATAAATATTGAAAAAAAATGCAGACTTTCATATTGCATGTCTCCATAACTATTGATATTAGGTCATGGTTGCTCGGACACTTTCAAACTCATAATCAAGTCAGGAATCCATCAATAAATTTTTTGCTACTAGCTATGAGACACCTTGTATTATTAACACGAAACAGTAACTTCACTTAAAAAAATGTCTGGAAACAAATCAATTCAAATTTTTAGCCATTAGCTTAGTAGCTAATTTAGATACTAACTCTAGTAGTGATAATAAAGTAAATAAACCACGTCTGGCCCTAGTTTTTGGCCGAAACTGGCCCAAACCGAAACTTATAAAATAGGAAAATAATTACAAACACTACCAGGACGGAAAATGTGATATTTTTTTTGTTGTTTTGTAAAATATCACACACTGTTTGTTCACCAACATTAGATTTTTTCATTAAAGACTTTACCGACAACCCATTTTGATTTTTGTTAGTGATTTGAAGCTTCGTTTTATAGTAAGAAGAACATTTTGACCGCATAGGTAAATCTGTACCCCAGTTAATGCGACCCCATTAGTGATACTGCCGTATTTATAAAAAAAGTACTTTTGAATATTGTAAATCAGTATTTTGCACTGTAAAAATCATCACAGAAAACTTGGGAACTACTCTTCATATTCTACCCTTGATTTTTAAAAGTGAATTAGACAATTATTTTCAAAACAATATATTTACCAATATCGGAGAGTTTGGCAAAAGCTTCTAAAGCCGTCTCGTATGGCCGTTGTTTTAGATTACTGACAATATTTCCCACTGAATTCCATGCAATGTCGGCACCGTGGTCTTGAAATAAATCCAACTCATTGAAAGACTTGCTGATACATTGCATTTCGGCATTAGGCTGAACAATCAATACCGTATTCTTGTGTTTCACCGTCTTGCAGTGGGATTTTAAGTGTTGAGCAAACGTATCAGCATTTGCATAGGGAAAATAAAATGTACACGATTCATTGCCCGCCCTTTTGGTTAAAGTTATTTGACGATTTTTGCAGGTGATCTTGAAACTTTGAATGTCGTCTAAGAAAAATTGTATTATTCGTGAAAGTGATTGTGGATCGCCATTGACTGTTCCACCACTGAGAGTTCGAGAGCGTCGACCTGAAAATAAATAATACATTTAAGCCCATATATTTCATCTCCGAAGTATCCTTGCCGGAAAAAAATACATAAAAATAAAAACAAATTTTTAACAAAGATTCGTGCTATGTAATATGAAAAATATAATTATTATAAAATTATTATTCCCAAAAATGGGTAATTTTTTCAAAACAAATAAAAAAAGTACAGTTCTTCCACACTGTACCTGAATTATTAACCAAAGTATTTTTAACAGCGTGGTTGTACTTTGTGGTTGGGTATAATTATTATTAATTTTAAAAACTAACAAAGTTTGTATAAATAACATTGTAAGTTTTTAATGTCTATCTGTTTCGATACCATTGTATTTTTGTCAGAACAGATGCACAGTGGGCATCAGTGCGTTGAAATTAATACTAACCCAAGTTTTGTTGAGATAGCATTGTTTTTAATTTTTAAAATAATATTTGGTCTGAATCAGCTTACAATTAAAACTCTCATTTTTAGTACTAGGTATTTTTAAGTAGCCTCAATTGTCTCAATTGAATTGTAGTCTCAATTGAATAGTGTAATAATTAAAATTGTATATAGTTTTTTAACGCCACCTTTCTAATGACGCGTCAAATTTTCAGATAGATTTATCAATCAAGTAGCTTTATTTTGATAGCTGTTGAAACTGAAACAGCACAGGATGCAAGTTTATGTTGTTTTGCAACCATGAAAAAGTGCAATATTGATAATGATTTAATTCCTTTTTTTGAAAGGGAAGATGTGTGAGGAAATCAAAGTGAAGTTGCAAGCCATTTATAAGGACCATGCACCTTCGGTAGCTACCATCAAATATTGGTTTGATGAACTGAACAGTATCTGGTGAAGAATGAATGCCCAGGCTATCCCATTGAGTGATTATAGTGGTCAAGATATATATTCCTCTTCTAGAAACTGTTTACACTCATGTGGGTAGTGCTATTTTGTGCAAGAATCGCTACCTGCAGCTGTGACATACTCAAGGAGCCGGCTAAACTCTCCATCTATATCATAATATCAAAAAAAGATAAGTTACCGCTACCAATTGAGTCCACAACAGCCCAATCTGCGTCTTGCGCATCGGCCTCTATCATTATCAGGTCGTTGGGCCGCCATTCCATTGATATTTTATGATTTGCATACTCCACGATTGATAGACTTCCACTAGCATTGATGTCTGTCACATGGCTATCCGATGCTAGCTTCAGGAGAACTCCATCTTGGATGAACAGTTCCTGCAATGTTTAATGTCTTTTATCTGTTTTATCCACATAGTTTGCCACCGAGTAGCCTGTTGGTCTTGTGGTTAGGACTCTCGCCTCGTGATCCAAAGATCGCAGGTTCGATCTCAGTCCAGACAAGCAAGTTAGTCCTATTTTCATAAAAAAAAATAGTATCTGGGTTTAAAAATTGCGTTTAAACTCAGTCACAAAAGAGGACACTACTTTCTTGATGTATTTACTTAAATGTTAGGTTAGTAAGAGAAGATTGTCACAGAGCAATTACACTTATTAGGCAAGTAATTTAAAATGTTTATGCAGGGTGTAACAGAGCTAGTCCACAATACTTTACAGGTGGATTTCTACCTTGATTATGAGTCGAAAATTTTCTAGCAATCATGACCTAAGTCCAACGTTTTAGAAAAAATAAATCAGAAATATTATTTTCGACTCATAATTAAAGCAGGAATCTACCTGTAAAGTATTGGTGATTAACTCTGTTACACCCTGTATTTTGTAAACTGCTGAACAGTAAAACTGTGATCAAGCTGATTCATGAAATCATAAAAAAAAAGTTTTTTTATTAAATTTAACCCTTAGCAACATTACATCACCATTGATGGTCTTGATGGTTGATAGCACCTTGTACACATTAAAACACATATAACCAATCGTGATTCCCATAACGTTTAGTATTTTTAGAATGGGTATAAAACCTTCATTGAAAATACTAACAGCGAGAAAAATAGCAATTTCAATGGTCCGCGTTCCTGCATTATGTGTTTCAGAGCAAAAGTCCATATTAAAGAATTCAACGATTTTTATATTTTGACGTATAACGAAAATGTTATATTTTGCTTACAAGTAGAACACAGAATTAATAATGAAAGAGATGTAAAAATAGATAAAAATTCTAAAATGCAATAGCCGTATTTTTTTCTATTATAATTTCTTTGTCTCCCCATCTTTTCAATTTTGCTGCGGATGCACTAGTGAAACTTATTTCTTCTTCTACAGTATGTTGATTACCTCTAAATTGTCTTTTCGTCTTTCTATATGCACGCTTAGCACCATTTGTATTTTGAACTTTTTTATCCATTTTACATACAAACTATAATATTCACTCAAAATATTTGTAAAATATTCGCAGAGAACGCACGTCAATGATGTTTAAAGATTGACTCGATACTAACCTGAACTAAATAGTAGAACGAAAAGATTTCAAAAAAATATGTTAATACGACCTTCAGTTAAATATACATTATTTAAGTATAGTATATAAGAAAGGTTTTATGAGGTAATCCATCCGCAGGTAGTCGGCAACGTCGCCCCCTCTATTCTTCAATTTGTTCCGGTTATTTTCCACGCCATCGAAATCGCTGTATCTCGGTAAATAATTGGAATTTTGAAAAATTCCTTTGAGGACATAATTCTGAATGTCTAAACTTACGAAATATACAAAAAATTTTTTTTTGATTTTTAAAAATTTCTAGACTAGAATACCCCCTTAATGAATTGAATCTACGATTTTTATAGACATGACCTGGTGGATGACGTCAACAAAAGTATGGGTTTTAATCAATTGTAATGTAATGCTGAGTAATCTTTGAATTGGTACATGGATCATGGTATATTTTTCTGTGTACCATTTGTCTTACTGAATTTTATCTAAATTATAACCCCTATCAGTTTAATGTTGAGTCTGTTGGTGGAGCCATCATAGAGTCGGACATTTATTGCGTAACTCAAATTTTAATTCAATAGCACACTTTTTTTTGCGATCCGTGTTAGGACACTTGTATAATAAATATTTCAAGACTTCAAGCCTACAAATGGCACTGCCGGGGATACAAAAGAATTTTATTTTTAAAAAGCGTCGCAGCAGGAAAATGATCTAACAATACCAATACACTAATTGCGACATGTGTTTTTGTTTTTACTTTGATTTATGATCTTTCCTTTCCTAAGTATGAAAAATTAAAATGCTGCCATAAATCATAAATTAATAAATATATAAAAAATTATTTTCTACTATAAAACAATAATTGCAGTGCAAAGATTGTACAGACTAAATTTTATCATGTCAAATATACAAGTATCTACAATCTAATCACTAAATGCAAATAAATGAATGTCTAATAGATAATTATCAAAATATGTACATACAAATTATATTTGCGAAATCATTAAAAGAAACACATGATGATTCATGATACATAATATTTTCTTAGTTTTAACATTATCAGTGAATGAATTTGATGAAACGATCTAAAAAAATGTTCTGATAAATTATTCTGTAAGTAAGCATTATTACTAGTGATGCGACAAATACTACTTTCACAAATATGATGAGTACGAATATCAAGCCTACTATTCGGCGAATACAAAGAATTCGACAAGATAATAAATAATACTATGCTGTTCTTTTTTACTAAGAGATTTAAGGCTAAACTTAATTTTATGGCCTCACTCGATTTTCATAAAAATAAGTATCCTGGCGTAGTTGAGTGCCCTGATGTCAAAACTGAAAAGAAATTTGGCGGACGTAAGTATTTAAAAAGTTATTACACTTTAAAGTTATAAATTTTCCATATATATTTCAACATTTGAGTGGTTTAATTTACGAATAAATCGTAGACATACTGGTGCATTTAAGTGCCCCGATTTCAAAAATTAAATCAAATCGTTTTGATTGTAAGTATTTAAAAAATTATTACATTTTAAAGATTAAAATTATTTAACAATTTTTTGACGTTTGAAATGCACCTCTACATAGATAACGTTTAAAATGCAATTTTCATAGACAATATTACTTTACGCAAATTATAGATAAGTAAATGATATTATAAAGTAGATTAATGTTCTTTTTTTTTAAAAATATTTTATTTATCTTTGAATTAGACAAATTGAAACATTTTTATTCTTATTTTGACGTTTCTGAAAGACAGTTTATAATTGCCTTATAATTGAAAATGAGTTCACTTAATATTATTCGCTTTCATTATTTGTGTGAAGACAAAGAAAAATTATTGGAATAATCGCTTCTCGGCCTGTTGGCTAAGATCAAAGTGTAGTGTAAAGTGTAGTTGCAAATTTGGAAACTTGTACCGCGGGAGGGTGAGTATAAATGCTATAAATGTGACCATTTTTTAAAATTACGTCGTGAAGATGGCCGCTCGGATGGTTTTCAGTGGCGTTGTGGAAATAAATTTATAAAATATTTTACTATTGTATTAGTAAATATGGTAATTATATTTTACAAAAAAAAAAAATTAAATACGCTTATATTAGGTAATTTATTTTAGTTAATTTTTGGACCGTAGCAGGCGAGTACCCAGGGGCACAAACCCGCGGAACACCCCCACGACTGCTTTGCCCCCAAACCATAACACAATGAGTTAAAACCCTGACGTGCCGTAGCAGGCGAGTACCCGGGGGCACAAACCCGTGGAACGCCCCCACAACTGCTTTGCCACCAAACCATAACACAACGAGTTAAAACCCTGATGTGCCGTAGCAGGCGAGTACCCGGGGGCACAAACCTGCGGAATACCCCCAGGATTGCTTTGCTACCAAACCATAACACAAGTTAAGACAAGTTAAAACCCTGACGTGCCGTAGCAGGCAAATATACGGGGACACATTGGTACGAAAATATACATTCATATTGAAAATATATTTCGTAGTTATAAGGAAATAGTCACAAAATGAATATGTTGTATGTTAAAAAAAATATGTTGTATGTAAAAAGACAATGTTTATAAAACATATTTTTTGTCAAATTTGTGTATTTATTATTGCATCATGATTTTTTTCTTAACGATGGTTCGTACCTTGCTAGAATTATTAATGATTTTTAACAAAAAAATATCTTGGTGAAAAATTATCTATGGTACGCGTCATATTTATTATAGATAAAATTATTGAAATGTCAAAACGGGTGGAAAATTTTCAAGCTTTAAAGTGTAATAACTTTTTTAATACTTACGACCACCAAATTTTGATTTCAGATTTGACATCAGGGCACTCAACTACGCCAGGATACTTATTTTTAAGAAAATCGAGTGAGGCCATAAAATGAAGTTATACCAGATTTAATAATTAAAATTTACCACTGGCAAATTTTTGTCAAAAAGCACAACATTTCTTTTATCCATTTGTACATTTTCTGCGGTCGAAAATAAATAGCATTTTTTTACGCTTAAGAGAGGACATGTTATTAGATTTAATTTGAAATTATTTTATAAGAATTAACATTTTTACACACAACGGAAATAAAATGGAATGAACAATATGTACTACAAAACAAAAACTACATGAAATGAGCACCTAACCTTACTAATAACCCAACAAAACTAGATGAAAGAACTCATGTTATGCTGTGAAATTCAACAAATTCATTCATTCATTCATTCAATGTTAGGGGAACCCCCGATAATAGAGCGCGTTGGTGTGTTCGGATATACGGTGCACAGCCAAACCGTAATTTGCGTTGCGTTCAGTTATAAATAGTTTGTTTTTAATATTCGCAATGATATTTGGCGAATACGAATATTCGGTAAATATCTATTCGGCGAATATGAATATTCATATTCGTTGCCTTATTAATTATTATTCTTTACGTTTTGGCTACCACTTACGTCCTGACCAAACATAATATTAGTAGAGTAGCCGGCAAACATCGTGAACAATTTTCAGCATAGTGGGGGAAAGTTTGCGTATGTACACTCCATACTACCTCACCCCTGAGACCTAAAATTTGTTTTCTGCGCAGCTGAAGCCATTGTTCAAGATGTTTGCCGGCTATTGTATATCTACGTGCCGGAAAAGTTAATTCAGAGGTATATTGGATGTTAAAAACAGATTAAATTTATGCTTTAAATTAACTTTTACTTTAATCCAACTTGAAACAACCGGCCCTTATTAAGATAATAAACTACAAGGATTTTTTAAAAGATACATTAGACATATTATTTATAAATAAGTTATGTAAATTATGTTAAACAACATTATTTAAGATGTTATATAAGATATATTAGAAAATATTGTTTATAAACAGTACATACGAATGCAAGACATACTATGAAGGATAATGCACCGATAAATGGATTGTAATTATAATACCCAATTCATAATACACGCAACATAGACATCAAAATACAATATTTATGACAAACATATTAAGTAAATACTTTACAGGAACTATTTATTATACTTGACACCAAAATAAGACATTTCTGATAAACATATTAAAGAAATGCTTAACAGGCACTAATTACTTATAATATTTAAACAGGCAAACTATGGTTAACATAATGAGTCATTTATTGTCAGTTTTCTTAGTGTACAGGAAATCTGTCAACTAATAATCTACAGTATTTGTGAAATAGATAATCAATTACAACATCACCAACTACTACAAAATCAGAAGTTGAGCGATGATGACAATGATTTTGGTTTTCTGCAGTTCGGGCGGGCAGAAACATTTCATAATATAATACTGCATAAATAATAGCATTTTTAAAAGCACAAAACTTTTTCCAATTTACCTTTCCTTGATCACGTGCTTCATCCATCGCAAGAATAGTGTTTATTGTTATGGCAAAATGAGGGTCTGATAAAAGTTAGACGCATAATAGGTTAAAACAAATTGTCCAATGTCATGAGATGACTATTATTAATCGCTTGTAAAACGTTAACGCACAACACGAACAAATTGAAAATAAAATGATCTTCTAATATCAAGATCAAAACACAATTGACTAAAACCAAGAAGTAAACAGAGACACGAATCCGTTGACAGTAATGACATTCGTATAATGGTGCGTCATAAGCGACCGCGCCATCTATATGAAATATGTGTAAGGTGGATTCGGCGAGTAGGTAAATGTGTAACCGGTAAGAATGTTTTCTAGAAAAGTCACAGTACTTACATTGCAAAAGCTAATCAAAATGTTACGTAAATCACTCGACGACCGATAGATGGTACTGTTCAAAATTCCAAAATGCTTGTTCTGAAAATTAAGTAGGTACTCTAAAGGCGGTTGTATCAACTCGGTTTATAGCACAGAATAGAGAAGATAGTTTATAGTAATAGTTCGTTTAAAGCATATATTTTTACGAAAAGTGTATTTTTGAAACATTTCATTTGTGGGGTATAAAAACAAAGGCAGTAATAAAAAAAAATAAAAAAATATAAAACAAATAAAAAATCCAAAAAATGTTTTGAATGCATTCACCGAGGATTACTATTTGAAACGTATCGAGTTATAGATTTTACGTATGTATCTCTTCCAAAATCATATTTTCCTATAAATTTATAGGCTATGTTTCCTATAAAATCTCGAATTCAGTAGGTTTATAGTAGTAACATTATAAATTAGTAATCCTCGATGACAGAATAATATTTTTTTGGATATTGCTGCCTTTGCTTTTATACCCCACGTTTGGTGTCTCGCCTGCCACATCAGTATTTTACTTGATTAAAGCAGAATTTGCTTTTCACTGAATAATATAGGTTTAATAGCTAGTGCTAACATTATAATGAAAATTCAATGTCAAATTATCAGTCCAAAAGAAGACAATAAATCAATATTCAGTTTGAATAACTAAAAGTAGGGGAGACCGAGGTGTTTTGAAACAACACTGATTTCGCGGAACTAAAAACCCTTAGCGAGTTGGCATCTTCGCATGTCAACTGCTTCCCCCCGCCCGGTACTCGTCCATGACTCTGAGTGTGCAGTTGCGTCGTTCTTGGTTCCACGTCGCAAAAATCGTTGTAAAAAGTAAGTATTAAACGTTTTTTTTAATTTCTTTATTTGGATAATGCGTCTGTATTTTGGTGCGTGTGATATACGTTTCGAAGGCTTATTAACTAATTCATAGCATGATTCAATTCATAGCATGGTTACAGCGCATTTCCATGTGTTTTGTTTCTTAATTTTCAATTGAACAGGAATTTGGACGATTTTTTACTGAGGAGATTTGAAACAGACTGTTTCAACTCACCTCGTTTAAGTTTTGTGTGACTGATTTGCATATACGGTGACTGTTATTTGTTTATTTTGTTTTAGCATGCCTACTGAGTACAAAAGGAGGACCGATAGAGGTATGGCGAGTCTCGATATATATGAACTCGCTGCAGAAGAAGTAACATTGCGACAAAGTCTCCGTGATGCGGCTTCGAGTTATAACCTCAACCATACTTCCCTTTATAGGTACATAAAAATATAAAGGCTTATGATTCTAATAAAACGGCGACTCATCCATCGGTTGGATATCCAGAAAAGACTGTTTTTTTCATCTTCATAGGAGAAGGTACTCTGTGACTATCTTATAGTACTAAGGAAGCCAGAAGTTTTGCCTATAGGTTGATACTGACGTATAGATATTATGAATGTGATTATTGTTTCTCTGGTTGGAGTTTTAATTTATGTTATATTTGTTAATGATGATCTCATGTCATACAACTCTAGTTCAAGGTTATAATTTAAAAAAATACATTATTATTTGTTCAAGATTTAGAATTTGTCTTAATTTAGTTGACTTTTACTACCAATGCTCAATTCAGTACAAAATATTGTTAAAAATGTTATGTTCTATGTTTGAAAGTTGTATTTCAATAAATATCTTTAAATTATATGATTATTTCTACTTAACAAACCTTATTTCTACCCAAAAACTATCTGTTTCGACTCACCTCGGTATGAGGGGTGTTGAAACAAAATGACTTGTGACGTTTAAGTCTATTTTTCGCCACAGGATTCACATATACACTCTCCTTGTGCTACTCATCTGCGAGTGCATAAATGAACTATCGATGGATACTTATTTCATACGATTGGTGCTTATGTATAAATTGCTAAAAAAAAAAAAATGGTGCCAATGTATAAATTAAAACGTCAAAATTGTTTCAACTCTCCTCGGTTTCCCCTACCTAATGCTGGATAAAAGTACAAAATAAAAATTGTAGGCAATGTTCAAATGATACATTTCTGGAATTTTCTATTTTGGGTATGATTTTTCCCTTTTCGTTGAGCCAAAACTTTGGCTCCAAAAATCAAACGTTCGGCATGGATTTGGGAACGAGCAAACCATATTGTTTCATATTTTTTGTTTTTTGCAGGCTCCAAATATATTTTAATCTGTTTTCAACGAAAATAAATATAAGGGAATATGGCATTAATACATGAATCCAAATCTAGGCCGATAAATACTAAAGCTACTTAATTATCATGTGCCAACATAAGCAGTGTCAGTTTTTTAAATATGCGCGCCAAAAGTAAAACAAATCAGTAAAATCTTCATACGAAAGAAAATTTTCTGCTCTACAAGATATTGTTTTTGCTTTTACGTTACACTTGTTATTTTATTAAATTACAGGTATTAAAATGGAATGACAAGTAGTCGACGAATTCTTCGACTCAAGACCGGATGGCTTTTAGCGCAGAGGCGTCGAAAAACTTGTAGAACATTGGCAAGTAGTTGTAAATAATAAAAGAGAACACATTAATGACTAATGAGTTGTGGTTTTTTTTTGCTGTGTCCTCTTCATTTAGAAAAAACGAACCTAACCCAATGTTGACACCTAATACAATAAATCTGAAATAAAGGTATTTTTAACGACGGATATAATAACTAATATTATATTTTATAATCTTCCACTTGGGATTGTTCTCTGGTTAGCAACAGCGGTCCGAGACTGGGAATACATTTTTCGTATTATCTAGAAAGTTTGAGACCACAATATGTATCGAGTATTTTCCATTTTCGCAAAGAGTAATAGCGATATCCCGGCGGGGCAATATTATTGGTACATGGAAAACATTTCTGTTTGATAGTTCTCGGCGATGTTTACTGCTGCTGATGTATACGTAAAAATGGATTCTTTAAAGAAGGAATACAAAAGATTTTATCATATTCTATTTACGTGCAAGTACTATTAACATGACTGTATAAAATATAATATAATAGGTAGGTGCCTACTTTTCACATCTAAGAACGATATTATTATGGCCAAGTCAAACTCGTAGTATTTTTATTTATTTATACATACATTCCATTTATTCATTAATTTTGAATAAGGAATAAAAAAATTGCAAATACTAAAATGCTGTAAGTATAATTAAAAAATGTTGCTGTTGGTCATGTAGGAAGAGTGAATGAGGGAAAAATAATAAAATATATTATAGCGAGATTCTAGAAACGAAAAGAATGCATATAAGCGACAATTTCCCAACACTAGATGTTTTAGAACGAATTAAAAATAGAAACCGGTAGAACACACAGAAATATACCAGAAAATTCCATCCTATCTAACCTAAATAACTAAGTTAGTTCTGGTACATACTTGTTTGTATTTATAATGCCAGTATCACTTGGCTACGCCCGTACATTTAAAATAGACTTAAGTACATTTTGAAACTAGGCAGTGAATTAAGGTTGCTTCTGAAATATAAGCATTTGGAGTTAGAATGATTATGAACTGCAAGGAAATAAATATATTCATCGTATTATTAGGGGTATAGTTAAATAAATTAGTTGGTAATTTAAGAGAGTAAAATATTTTTGATTTTTTTTATTAAACAGATAAGACATTTACAAATTATTAATTATTTATTTTACTATACAAGTGGACACGTAAAACCTTTTTTGCATAGGTACTGGTGCATTTTTTAATGCGTGTGAAATTTTTCCAAGCATTCGCTTCATTGTGATATCTGCGATGGATTCGTACATACTCATCGACGTACGTACTCATCATCATCATCACTATTGGATCTTCAACCCCTGGTGGGTCTTTGCCTCCTCGAGGGTCTTCCTCCACTCATCTCAGTCCTGCGCCAGTTAAGGCTGGTACAGATAATACAATATTATAAAACATATTTATCTTGATACAGATCATTTTTATTTGCATAAAATGCCTTATGAAACGATTCCAAATCAACCATATTATCATATGGGATTTAACATAACCAAAGGTTTGTTTGATTCAAAATATTAATTCTCATTATATTGTTTATTCATAATCAGTGTATTGAATGATTATTCGCATATTAATGTACACGAGCGTCCTGGGCATTCAACAAATTTTAGATGTAGGGGAAAATTTTGAAATTGCGAAAAGTCATGCCCATCACTGATATAATCAGATATAAATCACAAATAACGGTTTAGATCATCACTACCGGGTGGTCCTTTCAGCTAATGAGGTGGCTCAATCCGAAGAATCAAAGAGTGAAATCTTGAGAGTTTTTTGTAATAATTTTTATTGTGTAAGTATTTGAAAAAAATCCCACGCGTCATATTTGAAGCTTCCATCTTGGAAAGCCCTCACCTTCCATCTTGAAATATGGCCGCCGTTTTTCACCTTTCCCGCCAACCGGCCTGCGGGGACAGGCTCGGTGGCGCGCGGTCATATATTCCCCTTTTATCGGCAGGTTTTATTACCCACTCCGATCCCAGATTGAGGTCCTCTGCACTTGCCAGGTCTGAGATGTCCATTTGGAGGGAGAGTCTTTTAAAATATTGTCACACTTGTATTAGGGACGTCATCAGGGATGGAAAAATGGCCTCTGCTGGGATAGGACCCCACAACCCTGCGGAGAATCACTTCTCAGGTACTTCTCAGCCGAGCGTTCCGATATTACACAATGATAAAAAAAAGTAATTACACAATAATAAAAAAGTAACAGTTTTTTATCATCAAGACGATGGAAATATAGTTTCTCAAACAGTTTGGTTAAAAACTCAAGTAGTTATATAATCAAAGTTCATTATAAATTTGATTCAAATGCGTAACCAAAATATATTAAAATTTTTGCTGAAGTTTTAATCATTTTTTATTAAATACTGCAATGAACACAATTACTTTATTATAATAGTTTATACTTTTTTGCACTGAGATATATAATAACTGCTTCAACTGAATCGAAATGGCAGGGCACCTTATTTAAAATTATATAAATAATTTTAAACTTTTATTAAATTAAGAATAATAATTCTGAACAAAATAAAAATTATAAATAACCAGATCCTTTTTACAAATGTTTATCGTTTTAATTTGTTTTCATATTAGTATTTAATTATTTATTCATCTCCCATACATTTATTTTTAATTTGTTATTGCCTATATGTACCTACTTTGATTTTTGATTTTAAATTTTTAGTATACGTTGTATCCTGATGAAAGGACCATTGGCCACGAAGCATATTGGTATTTTCAAAAAATTAATGGTGAAGACAAAGTATATTCTTATAAAATACGTAATTAATATACACAACAATTCAAATCTTGTGCGAAGCTGAGTAATAAAGCTAGTTTAGAATTAAAAAATAAATAAACAACAATCCCGTGAATGTGAGGTTATGAAACTAATATAAATGTGGATTAAACCGGTATAACGCAGGGAAGACGCAGAAGAAAAATTCGATTCTCAGATTATACCTTAATGCATCAAACTTCGCGAATCAATCCCGCTATCTGTGGAATAATGGTGATCGATGCGGGAGATTACGGTCGTTAAGCGTCACTCGGAGTGTCATATTTTTGAAAATAAAAGTACCCCCCCGGTTTCTGAATGTATAATATGTGACAGAAACCTTTCGGGGCCGTGAACACATATTGCCGGGGGGTGGGCGGGTGGGCCAACCCTTTTGCTCCCGCTCTTTTTTCGCGCAATAATTCCAGAAAATATGGCCCATATAACCGCCGATAAGCGTGCAATAATCGGCATTAGGCGAAAATATGCTCCTGAATTATTAGGATCACTCAGTGCCTCGGACGAAGAAGGTAGAGCCTGAACGCGTAATCACTTTACCCCTATTTATGGTATGAATGGATTTTCTTTAATATTTAAAATAGTTATCACAATTTTATGTTTTGAAAAAAATAATATTATTCATTTCAAATGTACGTTGCAAAAATTACACATCAAATTATCAATTTTTAAATGTTTGTAGAGACATGCTTCACAATGACGCAAGCAGGTCCGATTTTCGGATCGCCTCAACGTATGTGTATTTGTGTATTAGTTATTGTTTGTCATGCAATTGCTTGTTAACATTCGATATAATATATTTGTTTATTGTGGAAACTTGACCCAATTCCTTTTTGCAATTAATATCCTATTAATGTCGTCAAAACCATTGCGTCATGTATTCATGTATGTTGGTCAGGCAGTATTTTTTGTCATGGAAATATTGCTAGGTTCGGTTGAACAATTAGAATTAAAGACTGTGAACGCACAATACTGCAATCACGGTTAATGCTTCGTCAGCGACCTTGTGCAATTGCCTTAGATTGCGTATAGATATATTACGAGCTCTCACACGAAGAAAGATTGTCGAATGTCCGACCGCCAATCCTCTGTATAGTCGAACATGGAGGTGTCATAATGTGTAAATAAGCTGATTTCTACAGACCTTTAAAATAATATTAAACTAATTTTATATAATATTTATCAAAAACTTAAATTTAAGATAAATTTCCAGATTCCAATGATTATTTTGCGTGATGATTGAAATCTGTTTGAGAACCATGTCACTTTGACATCAAATAAACAGACATTTTTAAGAACACCCAGACGTTGTGGAGGTATAACTCTGCAATCTATGTATGCGTTAGAAAATATTGGTGTAGGTACCTATTGTGATTTTAAATGATTTATATGCCATTACTGCATAACATTTGGTTGTTGATAAGTGATATTACATCATAGTTTATGTAGACAAAGAAACAAATACGTTCTGTATATTTCAGAGTGTCGGGGTAATAGTCATGGAATAAGATGGAATATCGTTTATTTTTTAGTGTAGGGGTAACTTACCACCAAAATAGCAGTATTGTTATTTTCAAAATAGGTTGGAAGGAGAGACCAAGTCCGAGACATGACCGGAGTTTCGCTACCCGCGAGACTTAATTTTACACCTCATAACACTGCTTCTCTCGAAACTACAGTAGTAAAAAAAAGCAGCTAAGCATGTGTCCACTAATAAAATTGAGCTTAGTGAAATTTTAAATAATCATGTTGCACTACAAAGTAACTATCATGCCAATTATAAATGACCGATAAACGACGTTCAACAATCAAGTATGCTTTGTTTAAATTATTGAATCATTGGTGTTCTTATTTATTTTCGTTGCTTTGGAACACGCGTGGACGATATTTTTAAATGTCTAGATTTTGACTAGATATAATTACGACATTCAGCAACATTTTGAGATATTTTTTTATATATACATAACGGGTTAATACTTTATACGGAGCTTTATACAGCATACGTGTGTTCGTATGTATGTAAAATAAAAACAATCTCTTTACACATGTACCTATATGTAGTCTGGACTGGCTCGGTGACGGATTGTGTAAAAAATTTCAAGTGGATTGGTGGGAGATTAGGTTTATACTCCTGTCAGTTATACGTTAATCTTATTTTTAAAAAAGCTCAGGAAAAATTTGACAGTACCTATTTACTGTTGTTATAATTGGGCGATTCCGCTAGAGACGATTCTCGACATCAATTTTTAAATCACAGTATTAGTTACGTTTTTTGGTGCTTATACAAAGAAAAACATCTAAATTTAATAAAAAAACTTTTTTTGTACCTAAGTTAATGTTTAAATTTTTGACACGCTTAGAAACATTGACATTCGAAGTTTTTATGTAATCTGAAAATCGGTGCCTGGCATCACTAGCGCAAAACAGCTGTTACTGTGAGTAGGAGGTTATATTTTACCGGCTAATTTTGAAGTGATAATATTCGTATACTCATTTCCGCAAAAACATGTAAGCACTTGTTATTAGTTTTTTTAACATTATTGACTACAAGAAGCTATTGTTAGCCTGTTGCACCCGCGATATAAAAGTTTGGTTTTCTCGCAGAAATAAAACGCTAACGTTTTGAAACTTTGTAAAAGTGAGAAGAAATCAACGGTCAACTTAGATCAATCGTAATTAAGAATATATTGTAAGATGAATTGAAATAAACGTTAACTCAAATTGGTTGCACCCGCGATCGTGATATTTGAATCGCGGGTGCAACATTTTGACTCCTAAGATTATGGTGTCCTTTATCATATTTTATTGATTAATTATGCCTTGGATGATAATATATGCTGTGTGTAATTAGTGATTTATATTTAATAGGAATTTTTGTTACTATTTCGCTCCTTTTTATAGAAAGATTGGCTAAAATGAGAGAACAACATCGGAAAAAACTGCTTCACGGAAATATAGGATAAAACTGAAAGAAAATGCCGAACTTTATGGAGACCATCTCCAATAAGAATGGGCCCGTAATTCTAAATGATGAAAAGTAATGAAAAGAAAAACAGAGGTAGATGAAGATTTGAAAGATTGAAAGATTTGAAATAATAATAAACTCGAAAGGCCAGAATCAGATCAAAAGAAAGAATGCGGGTAACTATAAAACGTCATAATGAAGCACACATTCAAATAACAGGCGCTAGATACAGCAATCCTCGCATATTGTGAAAAGCAGTGACAAAAGGCATAGAAAATAACAGTGGCATAGAAGAACAAAAATGTTGAATGCCCTAAAATTAGAAACAGTAAATCAAAGAATAAAGTATAATGTATTGGTGCAAATATTTAAAATTAAACACAGATTATTACCCAAATACTTTGATAACAGAATGAAACTTAAAAAGGATTTTCATTCGTACAATACAAGAGGAGGTAACAGCATAAGACTTCAGAAGAAAAATAAAAACACCTCACAAAATTGTCTTATGTACGAGCCTGCCAAAAGCAATACAAATTATAGTGAATATAAAGAGGTTTAAACAGGAGTGATATAAAAACTTTTAAATGACTAGATTATGGAATGCAATATGTTCAAAAGAAATCATGTATTAGACCTTATGTATGGATCTAAATAATTAAGATAAATAAATAAAATTAAAAAATTAAAAAAATGAAGCGTAATATGCCTGCTAGCCCCACCAAAGAAATGGAAGTTGTAAAAAGAATAGTAACTGAATTCCAAGTTGCTGTATCTGACAAAAATAACTCCGCTATAGCAATGCCTCAGAAACTGACGAATGAAGTCAAAAAACAGATTTGCGATTTTTATGATAGGGATATGTTAGCAGACGAATGCCTGGGAAGAAAGATAGACGTTAGAGTACAATTTCTGAAGACAATTAACAAGACAATAAACGCTTTTTTGAAATCGTGAATAACATAGTAGATTCATAGATACATAGTAGTTCAAGACATTGTTGCAATATCGGAAGCGCCAGAGAAGAAAATTTATGGCAATAATATATTAATATTTTTCGGCGAATTTTCTATAAATTTTCGGCGAATATTGACGTATTTGAAAAGAAATAATTTATTAAAGTGACAAAAAAGGTAACTAATTAGTAATATACATTATTTTAACCATTCATTTAATTCATTTATGTGTTTATTATGATGTTTATACTCACTGAAGTTAGACTCGTTGCACCCGCGATAATTTGGCGTTGCACCCGCGATTGCTTTAAAAGTGAATAATTCATTGTTTATTTTTGTTTTCTATAACTTTTTTAATTACTTCGGTTGCTTGATTTATCTTTTTTCAAAATATGAAGGTATATTATAATAAATGTTCCACAATTAACAGACTTTTATGTTTCTGCACTATAATCTGGAAAGATGGGGCCGATTTTGTTGCACCCGCGATCGCACTTTAAATCTCCCTCATGACCTATATAAATATATTAATTTAATTCTTATAAACAAATTAAGAGAGAACAGATTAAAATTTAGCCCTTCAAAGAATAATTTCATGAAAAATGTTTTTTTATTTTATTAGTAAGAAGCTTTAAATGCGTCTAAATGTTGCACCCGCGATAATGGAATCGCCCAATTATTGTTTTTAAACAATTTAGAAAATAAAACACAAATCACTTTGTTTTCACCACTTTATTAGATTAAACAATCTACATGTTTCGAGAACAATGTTCCCTTCCTTAGGATTATTGGTGTTATTTAGAATTTTATTGTGTTTATCGTTGTCTTTTATTTTACTTCAGTTTAATTTAATAATTAATTTAAATAAGATTAATTATGGATAATGGAAGAAGTTCGAAAGCATAAGTAATGCATGGTTTAATTCAATATTATAAATATTCTAGGAGGTGCAGAAAGTTAACTAGTAAAATATTTTATATTATGTATACCTATTTTCTTAAGGCATTATCAAATAGTCAGAATATTATTTTCCTTTATATAGGATTTATATATTTTTTTATATTGTTTATTTATCATAATCCATAAACATATATTTTATTACAGGCAACACGCAAAACTGTATTGTACATTTTAATTAAAAAAAAAAACTATATTTTTTTGTCCGTTTCATTTTTTTTTGTAGTTTTTTGAACAGTTTTGGAATTACGCGTTGTTTGGTCCTGTCTCCATAAAAATTATTTGTCTTTATTATTTCTAGTTTTTTGTTCGTTATTTGTCGTGTCGTATATTTGTGTAGTAAGTACATAGGTACTAATGTTTAGAATCTGTTCTTCTCGAGTTCTTCCAGTGTTGACCATTCGTCTATCTATGCTGTTTAAGATAGGATAAAATCAATGCATCGGCATTATTCTTGTCCTAAGCATCGAGTCGGTACCTACATCCTTAAGCCCATTATGATAATTTAATTTTTTTTTTATATATATTTATTTATTCAGTATTTAGAATCAACTGTCGACATTTACTCGTATAACATCAGAAATTGACATCTTTATCGAGGATTTTTTCAAATAATTTTGTGAGAATCACAGTTTTATTTCTACTTGTTTTTGTCTGCAGTACAGTATTATATTTATTAGACTATACGAGAAGTATAAAATGTGTTATTTTGTTCCCTATATCAATTAAAACGTTGCACTATAAATAAAATAAAGAAATATCTATTTGCATTGAAGTAAAATCGATTTAGTATTTGAGTGAAACTACGAATACCGCCGACCTTTACATAGAGGGTGACCTGGAGAATTATGGGGGTGGAATTGTGATAAAGGACAATCCCTTAGTCCATATTGATGAAGGGAGCAGTATGTCATTTTTACGGTATCGTTTGGATATATTATTTCATTGTTGAAAGGATCTAGCATGCCTTCTTGAGGGATGATATGAAAGGTAGATTCGCAATTTTATTATTATCTCATATTTATTAGGGTAATCAAAACGAGATAAAGAGTGGTATAAATGTTGCGCAAGAAGGGTTTAAAATTATAGTATAAGAAAAAAGCTATAGTTTTAATATTTTGACAAGTTTATTTCTTTGTGTTATTTGTTTCATTTAACATAATTTCAAAGAAATACCATTTTTTCTTGTTTTAATATACCTAAGGAAGTAACAAATTTTCAACATGTAGTTTTTGCAAGCATTCACGAATTACTATTAAGAAATAAAATTAGGAAATATATATTTCTTAAAATTTGAAGTAGCCACTATAGAACAGATACTCTTCAATGTGTAAATACTGATAATATTTGGATAATTTATATAGCGCCGTTTAAATTATTTAACAAAACAACTTACTGATTAGAAAACTATTTATTATTACCGACTTGTACACTAGATGACGTACAAAAAATGGAATTGGTGGAAAACTATAATTGAGAGGGCCAGAAAGAATGAGATATTTTCGCGGAGTGTATATTGGAAGTAGAAAATATTAGGTACTTACTGTTGTTGTATCTAATACTACTTGGTACATTCCGTAAGTTATTATAATTCGATTGACTGAATTAAATTTTGTGGCATTAGAATAAGATACCTTTCAAATAGGCTCGAACACGTGGCACATTGATATTCTATTTTTAAATAAATGGAGTAAGTACTTGTGCTATTTCGAGAATCTTGTAAAATAGGAATTTATCTTTCAGAATCGTAAGTGTTTACTTATTTATTATTTCTGGAATATTTTTATAGTTGTAAAATTAACGAGCAAATGAGAAATTTGCTCTTCCGGAACTGACGCGAGATCATCATAATCGAATTCCAAGATTCCGAGGTTGTAGTTTTCGCTCGGGATTGAATTCACTAGTTCTGTCTACTCAGCCGTACAAGCCAGTCGAGGTTTTCACTTTATTATAAGAGTGCATTTGAACTGGAACATTTTTGTATAACGCGCAGTGGTTGGCGTCCTTCAGACACGAGACGGCGCGCAGCGCGCAGTGTGAAGGTAGCACGGATCAACAAAGGACCCAATGAAACCGTCTGCACTTGCGCCGACAAAAGTAATGACTCGTGTCGCGCCGGTGAATATTTTACCGACTCCTGCAGGCCTCGACAAAACTCTCCTCTCACGGGACAATAAATGCTGAAAGGTTTCAGGCAGGACGAGCTCGTTCATTTACCGATCCTTTTTCTGCAGACAAAACCGAGCGCTTACCGCCCGGCTCCTTCCCCGGCTAGCTGGGCGGGGGCGGGGCGGGGAAGAGGAAGAGGAAGGGGTGGTCCCACAAAGGACGTGTGAACACTGCCTCCCGCCCATCCGTCCTGCCGCCATAGAGAGCTGCAGGCTGCGGTTACTTCTGTGCACATTATGAAAAGCGCCACTTTTGTCCGCGAAAGTGGGAAAATATTCAGCGCAGGTAAACTGGCCGCCCCCGTCGCGGGATGTCCGTCCGGCGCTTTGTGATATTTGCGACGGCGCCGTTTGATGTGAAAATAATTTCCACCGAAGAGTGTTTGCGAGATGTAGAAATGGCGAGGCCGGGCACGGAGGCTGTGTGCATACTTCACGCCTCCGGGTGTGACCCGCCCCGGGGTGGCGGAGAGACGGAGAGCTCGGCCCTTTTATTTTTAAATCATTCGGATCCGGCGCTCGCTTTGATGCTGCCGGAAAGTGCTCGTAATGGAAGTGTGATTCATTTTTAGAATTACTAAAATAAAAGAAAGAACGTTAAAAAGGATATAAAAAAACATTATTATTATAACCATTTCTGCAGCCAGATCTACCAATAATACGAGAAAGAGCGTTTGCCGATTTAATTTTACATAGCCGTATTATGCAGATTAAACGGGGGCAGAAATGTTCATTTTGAATCAATTCGAATTTGCATAATAAAATCAGAAATATTAATTCACCGCATAAATAAAAATTATACGGATGAAAAATAAAGCCTAACTTTTTAATTAACTTAGATAATCTAAGAAATGAGGTTTGTAAATGACCGTTCATAATGGTATTGTAAATATATGATTAAAAATACATGAATGTAATAAAATATACATATCTTAAAATAAATCGTTTTTGAATTAAAACTACTATAATATAATAACTTTAGATGATAGATTATTATAGATATTAAATAATATTAATTTTCTTATCTCTACCTGAGTTTAGTACCTAATACTTTATATATTTGCACTTTTTTAAGTTTTCAGAGAAACATAATCCTCATATACAGTTTAAGTATCAATCTTCACTTTTCGATATTGTATTGATTTACACTAAATTGAACATTGTAATGCGCACACGTTGAATTAAATTTATCACAACTATGTTTTTGAGAGGAGCAGTCCCTCTCATCATCAGGTGTAATTTATAATTATACCTGAGGATGAGAGGGACTGCTATAGATAAATTTAACAATTAGTATAAATCAAAATTCACTTTTCATGTTTGAAACTTTGCCTGTCGTTGAGAAATTCTATTTCTCTTGAAATTTAAGTAGTGAAAAATATAAAGTATTATTAAATTCATGTAGAGATAGCAAAGTAAATATTATTTAATAATAATATATCATCATGAATAATAATCCTTATAAAGTAAACGCCAAATCCATCAATAGTAGATATAACATTAGCTTACTAGAGAAGTCGAAAAATGAAAATTACGTCCATGAACATTGTGCTTCAATTCCATTGAAAATACACGGGTAGATGTATACACTTCGGACATTTGAGTATCTTCTTTCAACGTAAAGCATTGTTGAACAAGAACTTTCTCGCATTCAAATTGCGATGGGCAAAGGTAAGTACCTCGGGTGTTTGTTTACATCAATTACAAAACCTTAAATCATCAAAGGGGTGCGAGTGTCTCGCCCCAGCTGCGAATGACCTGGACACCTCCGTGTTGTGTTAAGGGTAGATAGTTTGGCTCTTGACAAATAATTTCAAAAATAAAGGGAATACTTAAAACCCTACGTGATACAAATGATTACTTTTATCTCAGTGGTAGTTTTAAAAAATATATAAAGGGTAGAACTTAGACTTAAAAATGAAATAAAACATATACAATACGTGGTAACGGCCATGGTATCGGTTTTATTAGAAAGATTATTTTATGCCAATTTAATATAATGTAGGAAATGATATAATAAAGGATGAAGACCTGCAGTTTGATTTGGTATGGGTTATATACTATATGGACGCCTACCGAAGAATATTGATAAGGCGACTTGAGGCCTTCGAGATGTGGATCTACAGAAGAATTCTCAAAATAAGCTGGACAGGGATAAGGATGGACAGAGTTACAAATGAAGATGTTACGGTTCGGATGAACAAAGAAAAATAAGTTATTAAAGAGAGAAAACAACAGAGTATAATATACTTATGCACTTAGCTTTTATTGATTATCAAAAAGCATTTAAAACTCAGTTAAAAGGTGGGCAATCATCGAAGCACTCCAACACGAAAGAATAGATTCTAGATATATACGATTAGTAAACTTTATATATGAAAATGCAACTATGAATGTTATAATTGACGACGACACTAGAACTGAGAAAATAAAAATAGAAAAGTTGTCCGACAAGGTGATACAATCTCGCCTAAACACTTCACGTTAGCCTTAGAAGATATATTTAATAACCTTAATTGCGAAAACAAAGGTGTGAAGACAGATAGCACATACTTAAATCACCTAGGATTTGCTGACGAAATAGTAGTTGTAAGGGAAAATATCAAAGAACTAAGTATAATGATAAAAGAACTACATGAGGCTTCGAGCAAAGTTGATCTTAAAATGAACATAAAGAAAACTTTTTGTTGAAAAATTTTGAGTACAGAAAACAAAATCATCACAATCAATAACAATAATATTGAAATAGTAGATGAATATATATACCTGGCACGAAAAAAGAGGAAGATACAATAAAATAATACAAAGTCAGCATACATTTTTTTTTTAACTAAGACTAGTTATGACGTTTTATGAAAAAAACATACTGTTACGAGGTGGTAGAATTGGAAACAATTACGCACTACCGAATTCTCTCAGTGTGTTTCGGAGTTGACAGCGAGCTATTACCATAGAAAGTGAAATCGTGCGGCGGATATTACTAGCGCGTGTGTGATTCATCAAGAAAATACCTACCGACCTGCGAGAAGTTTTCTAGTGCGAACTTTAGCGATTTTAAGTAACGTATATGAGAGCCAGGTTATGTAGAGGTGATGATTAGTTCGAATTAAGTATTACGATCATACTGCCAAAAGCTAATTAAAACAATTTTAGTTTTAATTAGTTTTTGGTACTAATTATTATCGATTTTGTTTTCCTAATCACTACTACTAATTATTATCGATTTTGTTTTCCTTATTGTATTGCAAATTGCAAAATTAAGATGTTTTAATTAAAAAATCCTTTTTTTTTTTTAAAAAATAGAGATGCGAACACGGAATACGTGTCACATCAATATTCTTACTATTTTCAAACTAAGCTAAACGCTTGTGCTATGAAAATAGGACTAACTTGCTAGTCTGGGCTGAGATTCGAACCCGCGACCTTTGGATCACGAGGCGAGTGTCCTAACCACAAGACCAACAAGCTACTCTCGTTACTTTTCGTTAAGTATTTTCCGAATTCCTTATAATATGTCACTTTAGAACAACAATAGAATGCTCTAGAACACCCCACAGCACTCATAGAATTATCTACAATATTCGGGAGATGCCTGGAGCAACCTAGAAGCGACAGAACTTTTCCTAAATACTAAAAAGGAAAATAATCTTCTGAAGAGTTCGAAAGACCGTCGTATCGCGTATATAAGCAGCATCGCGCTGCACAATTGGGTTTGTTTTGACATTTCTATTGGTGCGATATTAGCCGCGGGACGACGACCGGTGTGGCCGGCCAGTCGTGGAATTTCGGGGCGACAGATATTAAACGAAATAATCGAGTGAAGTACCTACGTGGGGAAATAAATAAGTGCGACTTCTATGTGCAAGAATTAAATGGAATGTTCTAGCAAGTGATAAATTAAGTGTTACCCAGCGATAATAAAGAGTTCACAGTCGAGTGATGAATTTCGAAATAGTGTAAATTCAAGAGTAGTGTATTAATTTAATGCGTGTTAATTTATTTTGTCCATTTAATAATTAATTGATAATCACTAATTAATAAATCGGTAATTCCAGTGTTTTCATCTGTCCTCGTATCCACCGTAATAATAATGTTAATGGACCCATGGGTGGAATATACGAATGTGCATCAAAATTCTATGTTTGTTTCATGTATTCGCCAAATGATCAGTCAAATGTCTCACGAGTAAGACGAAAATGTCCAGGCCAGACATGAAGAGTATGCATAAACGAATAAGGTTAAGCATGTGTGGTCTCTGGAAAGAAGGCGGATCGATATCTTTGGGCAAATATAGCTTGATGAAATTTTTTATGGTGGGCCACGTCAAAGAACGGACAGGTAGAGGATAACTCTCAGGCCTGTGGGATGCCGAGAAAAGTGGCGGAGCGTTGTCAAAAGGGGTGGGGAAGAGTATAGTAAGATCCGAGCAGGATCGCAATCCTCAGTCAAGAAAATTAATTTAGTGAATTCTGTTATTGAAATCGATGTTCTAAATATTTAATAAATATAATTTTATAATATGCACAGTTATTGAGAGTGAGCGTTTTTCACACATTTTGATTTTTTCGAAGGCAAACAGTTAACCTGTATGCTGATTGACTTCTTATCAAAAGACTTAAATCGAATGGTAATACGTTTTCCGACTTATTCGTGCTTATTGAAGGGCTTAAAATTGATTCGAAATATCATTACACCCTCCAGCGCGCTGGCGCACAGTGGACGATAGTCCACATTTAGCGGGAAATTAATCGTGATGTGCCAAAACAGCACTGAATGTTACCAGAATCATTTAACCACAATTATTTAACAGATTATTCAATATACTGTACTGAATTTGAGTATATCATGTATCATGTCTCATTCTATTTTTTGTATTTTTTACTATTGTCTTCAGTGAAGTGGTTTTGTGTGGACACCTCTCCACAACGTTCGCACATATGTGAGTTTAAGTGGTGAGGGGAGGGTGACCACTTTAGCAAAAAAAAATGCCGAGTCGGGTGGCGAAAGTGTAGGCCTGATATGGGAGCTATTGTTCATAAAGTGGCCCTGGATCTGTGGTGGATTTCTCTTCACTGTAAATATATGTTTTGACATTTTTATAAAGTCTCTTTTAATCGGGTAGCCGCAAAAACAAATCAAAATTTATAACATCAGTAATGTTCTTTTTGAGCACAACAATACTAACTAGTCCAGTTAATCTTTTACTGCGCGCAATTATAGAACATTTTAACTGTCTCTAAAAATTTATTTCTCGCGATTGGCCCCCCGCTATATAAAACAACGATTATTTTTAAAACAGATGAATAGGAGAACATACAATTTTTATGCACATTCAGAACATATGTAAAGTAATAAAGCGCAAAATATACTTTTCATCTATGTGATTTTATTAAATGAGATCCATAGATAGATCAACCAATAGAAATGAAAAGAAGTGCGTTTCTCAGAATGAGACCGTCATCTTTTAACCTTGACCTAAGTCTGCAACGTAGAATGCGTATGGTTCGATATTATATTTTTGCCATTTTCTTATATGGGCTAGAGGCATGGACACTAAACCAAGAATTAATTCGCAAAGTCGAGGCTTTTGAGATGTGGCCCTGTAGACGCAGTGGTGTACTATTTCGTACCCAAACAGATAATCTCGTTTTGAACAAAAAATTCGGTAACTACTCGATGTTCGCTTGTTCCATGCAAGCGGTCAAATCTCCATGAAACAGCTTATTCCACGTTATGATAATTAAATTTGTTATCAGATTGAATTCGTTGTCATTGGACTTCCTTCTTTTTCGCCACTACTTTCCCTGGAACTAACGTGCAAAACAATTACGAATTCGAAAACAAAATGTTGTCCCTCCTAATTTTTTCCTAAGTGTTATATCAAAATCGTGTAAAAATTGAATCCGGTACAGTTGCCTTCTGATATATTGTCAGCAATCGTTGTACGAAACCGTCCACTGTGCGGCGGGCGCAGGGGGTGGTCGGAGATCCGCGCACACGCGTGAGCCGGCAGAGGACGTTTCATAAATAAACATGGAGAAGAAAAATGATTCCTTCCCTCAGCAGTTCGGCTGCGATGTTTATTCCGCGGTTTATCTGCACAAATATAATATTCGCGCGGAAGGATGAATGACTCGCGCTCAGGCAGACGGCGGAAGCGGCGGGGCGGAGAGCCAATAATAAATAAAATAGGTTTTTATCAGCCGCCCCCACGCCCGTGTCTCGGGGTGATACGCCCCGGGACACGCACGTTTTGACGGCTGAAGTGGTTTTTATTGGCATGAGAAAGGCGACAGAAAGCCACGTGAATTATCAACTGCCGGAGCGCGGGGGAAAGCGATATGTACCCGCGGCTGGAGGTTATGCAAAGCGCTCAAAAATGAAGCGTTAGAACGATTCGCGAACATTTTTATTCTTGTCTGTGATTGTCAGGACATGAACCGAGCGTGAAGATGTTACACATCAAAAATATCAACATAATTTATTCATACTCGCAGAGAAAACTTTAAAATCGTGTGAAAAAAAACAAAAAAGTGATTTCGAACAAAAAAAAAGGTAGGTTCCATGAAACATACATGTTAATATATTCGCATAAAACAGCCTTATTTTTAAAAAGTGTATGAAAAATGACTGGCTGATTTATTTATATTTTTTTATGAGCAGGTATTATTAAATCGCTTCATTAAGGATGAAATTCTTTTACAACCATTTTTTTGTCAGAATCAATAAAATATATGTTGTATATTATTTTGTCTAAGAGTTTTTTTTTCTAAACAAAAATTAACCAGAGATATTAGAAATCTTAATTCAACATAACCCTAAAATTAGGGTTATGTTGAATTAAGACAAATGTCGAATGTGAAATTTTCTTCCGACACCTAATGTCAAAGGTAATAACTTGACCGCCGAATAAAATTAATAAATCCGAAATCGGAACATTCTTTCATTCCTACTTCCTGTTACGTGTTTCCGTCGTCGCATTTACGAAATTATTCCCATAAACCGAGCGTAAAGATGTTATCTACACATAAAAAAAAACACGTTGTCAGTCCATGACTCTGGTATATTACATCTATACGAAAACAGTTAAACTAAGAACAACTTAAAATTACAAAAAATATGACCACTTTGGAGAAGAATTACTGCACATTAGCACCATAGTATTAATATCTTTAATTTCTTCAAAAAGAGCAAAATGATTTTGTAGTGACATTATGATTATTTTTAAACTATTACATATAAATGGTTAATAAACAATAGAAATCGTAAATGAGAAACAAATTAATTCTTGCGTAGATTTTCTTAGCCATCATACTAGTCGAATTTATTATGGGTTATATTAATGTCTACCGAAAACAACGTGCAAATTCTTAACACACGGAAGAAAATTTGAAACGTGATCAATTTGTTAAATCATATGATTGATGTCCATTATAAGGTGACATCTCACAGTACAAAGCGAGAAACTCTTCGTTTCACACATTCTTTAATATTTGGTATCTATATGTTTACTTTTGCTCTTCCATTGTCTCTGATGATGGATTGGAAAGGTGTAAAAATAATGCAGAAGTCAGCATTAAACTCTTTTGTCATATTTTTTATCATTCAATTGGTTCTTTGCATTGAAAGCGAAAGTTTATATTTTTTAAATGTGTGCCTACTCGCTCTGCGAATAATTGTATAGGTTGATGCGAAAATTTCGTGCTACCGTACGCAAAAATAAATTGTATGCATTTAAAAATATTATTATTATGTAATATTTGAAGTCTTAAATAATACATCACATTATTTTTTAAGACAACATTAATTTAAATGATCGCATCATAACTCTTTTTTATGGCTTGTATAATTTTTTTATTATGTATTTTTTTATTCTCTCTTTCTTTATATATTATTCTCTTCTTCCGTTTCATATGTGCAATGTTACACATTAAATTGTATATTTATGCTGGAATAAAAAAAAATTGTTATTATTATTATGATATTTATCGGAGGCTCCCGTGTAAAATATGTAAACGAAATAAGGGTGAAACGAAATAAATAAATATACAGGAAAAAACTTATTTTATGCAAGAGTGTCCGTCGCCCTTGTATAAAATTGTCACATGTAATTACGAGTATGTGACAATTTTATGTGTCTGAGATATGAGACTAATTTTTAAAACCGAATTTCCAAATCACATTATATTAATTATTTCACATTTATTTTGAATTATTAAAAATTTTTTTTTTTTAAATATTGAAATTTATTTGTAGAAAATAAAAATATTACATACATTTTACATTGAATATTAAATACATTTTTTTTATAAATGTTTAACTGTCCCCAGTAAAGTAATACTTGTGTTTGGGGACAGGTACAATATCTACACATTCGATTGTTCTAGGATGTACCTGCACCTACTTCAAAGTTATTGATGTGTAATATTTTTCCTCTCGCTTTCCTGCAATATGTGGCAGAGATTTCGTGAAAATGGACGGAAATGCATAACAGGAAATAAGACGCGCGCAATTTCACTTAATCAATGAGAAAAAAAAAACATCGTTTATAAACAAATCAATGTCCAGCAAGTGCCATCACAGCAAAGACGCACATTCCGACAGCCAACACTTCTGATTCTGTATATATGCTGCGCGGCTGGTGTCAGGCGTGTGGATGTTGTAACTTTGATATATTTTGGCTTATATCTTTGAAACTATTCAATAAGTACGTAGTTTTTTTACATTAATGTAAGCAATAAATGCCCTTAATGATTTACATTTTCAAATTTTATATAATTTATGTGATTATTTTTAAATATTTACTCAAAGTTTCGATACAATATATATGGCGGCACACTACCGCCATGTATGAAAATAAATAAAAACATATAATTGACCACACACATTTCTGAATAAAAATGCGTATGTAGATAATATACTGTACCTACCTAGTGCGGCAAAATTTAATAATAAATAAATGCACATACATTTTCTTTACTTGTTTACTACTATAAGGCTCGCTCGTTTTTTTTAATATCCACATTCATTTTTAGTATTCCTCATAGGATTGAAATGAGTTTAGAGAATATACAAAATATGAAAATTCTGAATGATTTGAAAATCTGAAAATGCTAAGGTTAACTGTAAAATTATAAATGTTCAACGACTTCAGTACCACCTTGCATTTTCGTGAAATTCTAAATTTGAACGACTTGGCACGCGCTGTCATCGCCGATATCCCCGAGTCTGTATGTGCACATCGCGGGGTTGGTTGCATTGTCCTTTTGTTGCTACCGCGGCGCATCAATCAAACTTTACGTCACATCCTGAATGCGCCGTGACTCCAGCGCCTCTGCCCTCGCGCCGGCTAAGCTGACGGCGGCAAATACGGCGGGAGAGATTTCAAAATTCGAATCCGATTGACAGACTTTGAATCGATGCCGACATCTTTGATTTGATTTATTAGTGTTTGGGATTTAAATAAAATATTTGAATATTAATAGTTTTCTCGGATGTGTTGGTTTTTTGGAGTAGTTGCAATAGTGAATACAAAATTTATATATTTGCTCTATTATAAACACAATAGTCATCATTTTTATTTAATTTAAAAAGTAATGGAAACCTAAGAGGTTTATGGGTAACATTTTACATGATTGAATATAAGAAAATATAATAATATAATTAAGATACAAAGTGATTTTTTTATAGTTGGCCGAGTTTTAATATTTTTGTCACATCTGTTTTGAATTTGTCAGTGGTCAGTTGTTTGGTCTGTTGTGGCAGGTCATTGTATAGTTTTAGTCCGTTGCAAATTAGTCGGGATTGTCCTGTTTTTGTTTTGGCGTGTGTTATGTGATAGTTTTAAGCCATTCTAGTGTTGTGTTGGTGTTTTTCGTGTATTTTGTGTAATTTTATGTCTTCATCTTGTATTTCGCCAATTGCTAGTCTGTGAATGATTTTTAATGTTTCGATTTTTGTAATGTTTTCGATGTTTAATTGTTGTGTTATACGGTATACAGTTTCAGTTGGTGTCCGGTATTTCAGATCATAGGCCTATAACCTATCTAAAACTCACAAAACACATGTTTTCGAAGTTTTTATTTTAAATTGAAAAGTTGAAGCAAGTCAAAAAATTCAAAAACCTTGGGGTAGAATTTTCTAGCGACGGGAGGCAGAAAAGTGAAATAGATCGAAATCGGAGCTGCAGTCGGCGTTCTACGTTGTCTATATAGTGCGGTGATAAGAAAATCCGAGCTTAGTGTAAAGACAAAACTGACTTGACTTGTTTTCAAATCTGTGTACAGGGTCCAGGCTGCTGAGATGGGTTTTCTAAGGGGGGTAGCGGGAGTCACACTGATAGGCAGAGTTAGAAGTACTGACACAAGGCACAAACTCAGCATGGAGCCCCTATTCATACACCTAGAAAAATCACAAATGAGGTGACTTGGACAAGCGCTTAGAATGCCAGAGGAACAAATACCAAGAAGAAACCTTTTGGCAACCTCGGAAGGAAGGCGGCCGGTGGGTCGCCCCAGATTAAGCTGGGAGAAGCAACAAAATATGTACATGGAAACAGAATGGCTCTAGATTGGCTGGCTCATGCGGAAGCAGCGCAAGACAGGGGAATATGGAAGCACCTTGACGAGTCTTTGGTCCCCCGACCCTACTAGGACAAGGGGATGAAGATAATGATGATGGTGATCAGTTTTTTAGATTAATTTTTTTTGTAATTTACGAGAATTTTTTTTATAAAATTATTTAAATTACAATACTCATACGCTACACGCTTTCTTTTGATTTTTTTTTTGTATATTTTTTTAAATATAATAAATGTTAACCTGTGTAAAAAGTTGTGTTCTACAATTTATGACTATGCATATCAAATAACGTAGAAAACGAATAGAAAAAAATTTCGAAATAAGCTTGAAATGTAATTAATTATCTTCACATTTAATTAAACGACGGTTTATTCATCATCATTATCGTTATTATCTGCCTTTTCTACTCAGTGCTAGATGAAGGCCTCACTGAGTGTCTCTCGTTTTCATCTGTCTGTTGTTATTTCCTGTCACGTGTTTCCGCATAATTCGAAGAATTCGTCAGTCTTGCAGGTTTTAGGACGGCCTTTCAGGCTCTTGGTTCTCCTCGGGTGCCACTGGATGACAGCATTCGTGCAGCGATTATCCGTTCTCCGAGTGATGAGGCCTGCCCACTACCATTTAATTTAAGCGTAGGCGTATTTAATTATATAAAATATCAATGAATATATTATAATAACATGTGTGTAAAATTGTGTATGTTGACGTAATAATCAAAATACATAATTATCTATGTAACAATGTCCTTCACTAACGCTGTCAGATGGCACAAATAATAATGATGTATAAAAAAGCAAAAAAATGCATATTCTCTTTGTAAAAATATCCATCACTAACGTTATCAAGTTACTACAATATGCCGTTTACAAGCTAATACAAACAAGTTACGATTTCTCGATAATTTTATTTGTTGGAAAAGTAAAATTTTAATTGGAACATAAAAACAACCAGCTAATGTAACGCTGAAATTCATACATGTAAAAATACACCATCTTTACATGTATGAATTTCAAGCTAGTAATAATAATACATGTAGGTACACGGAAGGATATATTTTAGTACACGGAACACTTAATTTGTTGTTTCTAGTCCTAGATACTTATCTTGAATTTAAGGTTGGCAATATTATAAAAATAAAATCACATTAGAACGATTTTTAGATGGGACGAACTGACATTTTTTTTCTCTCTCTCTCTCTTATAAAAATACCGTTATTTATCCCCGACTCGAAGCGATCTCTATTCTACGCTCTCATATTCAAATTTTAATAGTAAAATATGCCGCAACACGCTGTTTGGGTCGTGCAAAAAATGTCGGTGCATTTTCGGTGGACGACATAAATCATAGTTTGACAGCCGTTACCCCCCCCCTCCCACCCCCCTGTCACTATTCCTCCTCCCGCCGTCCTTCTGCCATCGCACTCTTGCCCCGTGCGACTGCGGCGCCCACTTACCCCCTTTTACCCTTTTGTGAGGCGTCTTTTGACGGCACCGCCGCGCCGGCTGATGGCGAACTCGAGGGAAGAAAGAATTAAAGATGATTTTTGAATTCTAAAGGTATGACAAGTGTCGGGCACGCCGGGACCAGGTAAATGATGTCAAGAAAATAATTAAAAAACATATTTATTCTATTTGGAGAACAAACAGATGGTTACAATAAAAAATACGCAGACAATAAAAAATACTAATACAAATAATATACTCAATAAATAAAATAAAAGCTTTAGCAAACAACTGGCTTACCTCCAAAGGTAGAACAGCAACTGAAAATTTACTTACTGTAATTGCATAACAATGTCTATAAATAAAAATATAGACATATATAAATAAATAAATTAATTAAGGAAAATAAAAAATAATCTTAATCTTAAACAAAACTTTAACCCTTTTTACATTAAACAATTATTCTACACATATTTACACTTGGACTTATGACTCACTCAACTTACCACTAACACTGCACTTGATACTTTGTAGATACACAATTACTACCTTATGAAAATAAATATTCCTGACGAATTTAAAAAAATATTATAATTGTGTTCTATAACGCCACTCTGGGACAGGCGTAGCCTAGTAGAGTGGCATAATCCACAAATTTAACAACAACAAAAAAATGTGTAATTTATCTTATATTTTTATTATTAAATTAGTATTAAGTACCTTTATTTGTAAACAAGGATTTTTTTTGAAATAAAAAAATAAAATAAAACACTTTAAATAATCTGATATCTACTGAAATGTTCCCACAAAAATACGTAATACACAGAACATGTACCTATACCAAACGCCGGCCGCACACTGGATGCGTTTTCGTACGAAATTGAGTAGTACGTATTCGTACGAATACGCAAGTACATTCCTAACCCTCGAAGTAGTATTGAACATCGCGCACTGCACACGATTTAGGAATGCGTGTACGCACACAACTTATCTTATCCCCATTCATGCTCTTATGTATCATACTCCTGTGTCCGAACATAAGTATTACTTTACTGGGGACAGTTAAACATGTATAAAAAAATGTGATATTCAATGTAAAATGTATGTAACTTTTTAAAATTTATTTATTTATAATAATAATGTTTTTCGTAATAAATTAATAGTGTTAATAGCCAAAGCTCGAGCTTATGGGAGGAGTATTTTCAAGCCAAATTAGAGCACAAAAACAGAAACCATTTAGAAGTAGTAATTTTTTTATACAGAGACCATTTGAGACATGTGGACAATGTTACAGCATCAACAACAAATACAAAATAGGTTAGCTGAAGTAAATCGCGTCCACAAAACTAATTTCGGTGATCGTGCTTTCGCGGTGGCTGGACCAAAGTTATGGAACAAACTGCCTAATAAACTGAGGCAAATAGACAGCTTACCACAGTTCAAAAAACAACTTAAGACGCATTTATTTAGACAATCCTATAAAAAAACCTATAGAATCTGACCACAACAACGCTAGCTAATATTTTCCACTCCTAGTGTGCACTCCGCGAAAACACCTAATTCTTTCAGGCACTCCCAACTATTATAGTACTCAATTTCAATTCCATTTCTTATATGCCACCTAGTGAATAAGTAATAGTAAATAAGTTTTTTCTTTTCTAGCAGTAAGTTGTTTTGTAAGATAATAATTTTTCTGTGTAAAGCGCCCTTGAGGTGAGTATTCGCGAAAACGGCGCTGTATAAATTATCCAATTATTATTATTATTATTATTATTATTATTATTATTATTATTATTATTATTATTATTATCGTTGTCCAAAATCAAGGATTTGACTTCTTTCTTAGCCTGTTTTTGTTTTGGAATGTTCCTTTTTTTAAATTTGTTTTGCGACAACAATGTATTGTACCATTTTTTTATTTTTTTTTATTAGGTTTTATTCAGAAACAATTAGTACATATTTAATATAATAGTATGTATGTTTTTTTTTTTTTTTATGTATAAAGTTATTGTTGATATTTGTGTTCTTAATCCTCCTCACTAGGATTTCCTGTGCCGAGGCGGACTAGTAACTCCCAAGTATGTATAATGATGTTGTGCCATGGTGGTTCTTAAGGTTGGTATCTTAATTTGTCCTTTTGTTCTACGTCTATTACTTATACAGTCTAAGGGGTGAGATTTATTTATAAAATAATCTTTGTAAATTTGGCATAGGGAGTTTGTTTTGTGTATTTTTGTGAGTAAAGGTAGATTAAATTCTTGAAAAATACTCACAGTAGGATAGTCATAAGGTTTTTTGAGATTACTTTTAATAATTATTTTTTGTATTAATGATTAATGGCTGTTCGGTGGACTCATAAACCCCTCCCTATCCAATAATACTATCAGGTGTCATGGCTGCAGGAGGAATTAATAAAACGCTGGAATTTAATAATGGATTTATTAATTACACTATTAATTAATTAAACAAACGTACAAAGACTCTTAACACTATTTAACTTAACGATAGTATTTAAATTATTTTGCAAATTTATCACTCGTAAATAGACACTTTATAATCGCTTCGACACTTTATTCACGATTCACTAGAACAATCCATCCAATTTCAGCACGTTTTGCTATTCACTCCGGTTTATTTCGCCACAATCCGGATTTGTTCGGAAATTTTTGCGATTTCTTACGACGGATATTGAAAATTTTGTCAATTTGACACATGACCACAAATGTTTGTGGGACCAAAGTGATTCAACTACGTGACCATCAGCGCAGATCATGGCGGAGGATTCTCTATTATTTATAGATAGGATAGAGATTTCTAAAGAACTAAAAAATACCTGCAAGTTAAATAATTTGGTTTAATGAAGGTGGGGTATAATTATGTACTTCGAACAAAAAAACTTTTAAATATTTCTCCGATGTTATAAGCTTTCGTTGCACTTCGATTGTCCCCAGCGTTTGTGAATCTATTAGATAGAGTGTAATGAAATTTGTCATTATTTAAGTCTGCCATAATAGAGTTTTCCAGAAGATACAGATTATTCATTTGGCACAAACGTCTTTGGAGAAATGTCAAAGTAACTGATCGTGACAACGCAAGACGCAATCAATGTGCGCGCTCCAATACGTACGAAAATAGTCGTGCGAATATGTACGTAATAATTCGTATCCAAAGTGCGGCCGGCCTTAGGGGTATAAAACGCCCCTGTTAATTAAATGTAAAATATATATCAAAATAAAATCAAAAATAAAATGAGAAAAAAAATCGGTATCGGGAATCGAATCCGAGTCCCCCGGGCGAGAGCCGGATATCTTACCACTGTACCAAGCAGTAGATGGCATTGACAATTAAAAAAAAAAATTAAAAGAAAATACTATAAAGAAGTTACGGACGTTACAGGAAGTTGAGGACAGACATACAGACAGACGGACGGACAGACAACGAAATTATTATAATTGGGATAAACTTTTTGCATCAGTTTTTCTCAACCCCATCAAGTATAAAATATCATGTATGGTAATTAATTCAATTGGTAATGGTAATAAAATAATTAATGTTTATGTTTAAAATTTATTTGTATCGGATCAGTAATATATTAATTTATGATATATACTTTGTGAGACCATCTTTAGTGCCTCTTTAGATTGATAACATCTTTAGGTTGTATCAACTTGGTTTATAGTAATAGTTCGTATAAATCAAAGATTTTTTCACCAATCAAACATCCCGATTCCGTAAAAATCTATGCTTTACGCACTATTATTATAAACCAATTTGATATAGGTAGGTAATCGGAAGTCTGTAATCTTTTTAAAATTACCTACGCCGCCATAACGAAATTGTATTCTTAAATTTATAACATGACTAGCTATAACCCGTCAAAAATGATGGTACCTTTACATGTAGGTTCTTAAGAAATAAGTATTTATTTATTTATATAAAAAAAGAAAATATATATTGTAAGGAAGTTATGGACGTTACACGAAGTTACGGGGACGGACAAATAAGCAGACGGACGGACAGACGACGAAATTATTATAATTGGGATTATGAATTTAAAATAAAAATGTTGATTTTGCGTGCGCGGGCATACTGACAGCCGACATCATCACTCAGCTAATAATTAAAAATCTCGGAGACATAGCGGCATTTTTTATAAACAGTATTCAATTATATTAAGACAAAGATCGTTTTAATTTACATGGTTGTTTCTAAATTTATGGTGAATCAGTATGATTTGAGAGGTGTATTCATTGCATTGATCTTTTGGACAGTGAATAATAATAATAATTAATAATAATTGGATAACTTATATAGCGCCGTTTTCGCGAATACTCACCTCAAGGGCGCTTTACATATAGATAACACAGGGATGAATATGAGGTTCACAAAGAAATTTCATGTCAACTGAATAAAATGAGCGTACGCTTTTTAAATTTTTATTTAAATATCATGTCATAAATGCGGCCAATTGTAATGTAACGATTAGGGAATGCAATCCCGAGTCGGGATTGCCCTTTCGGGATCCCTCGAGATTAGTATTTCAAATCCCGCGGGATCCTTACGGATCGGGATCCCAAGCATCAATCAGTTAATTTAGTAGAGTAAAAACTAATAATTAGTAGTAGTTTTTATTACTATGTTAGGTTGATAAAATACAGCAAATATTATTCAAAGCCATTTCATTATTTGAATGTGATATGAACATAAGTTTTAAGTACTTACTAAAAGCTCTATAGACATACACAATTAAACATACAAAACATAAAAAATATTGATCAATCCCGATAATCCCGATAATCTCGTCGGATTTTTCGGTTCGGGATTGATCTCGTAAAATGCCTCGAGATCTCGCGGGATCCCGATCTCCCGGGATCTGGATTGCATTCCCTGAGATTTAGTTTTGAGAAATTCTAGTTAGTCGTGTTTTAGTCACACTATTGGGGTTGTACTTATTGTTTGAACATACCTGCTTGTATCCGAGGGGTTAATTGAATATTGCAGTGCTTATCCACATTGTTGGACGTTTAAGCTGGAGCTCGGGGAGAGCAGGAAGTAGGAAGTCTGGTCTCCGACGATACCGAGCTTTGGTTACTGGAGTGCACAATGGGCTGGACGCTGGTGCTGGTGCTGCTGCCCAGAGAGCTGAGCGAGGACGAGGCATTGTGCGGGATGCGGACTGATGGAGTACTTGGCGTATTACACTTAAGAGTTACCCTATGCAGGGGTGGGGCATAATTAATGCTAATTTAAAATTAAAAAAATACCTTTTTTTTTTTTTGGATTTAGGATACATGAAGCAGAGGCAGGTGCGCAGGTCCAGTCAGTACATGAAAGCATGACTTTTACCTAAGCATATATATTATATTTGAGAAATGGGTGAAATAAAATATTTATCTATGAGAATATTATTTATTTATCTTCGGGAAAGTTGACAACAAATCTTAAAATTAACATACATAAGATAGAAAAATAGTAAACTATGCCAATAATAAACTTTCACTGTTGATTGTCAATGATAATATGAGCAAGGTGTGATAATTTAAGATAATTGATGATGACATTAAAATCTGCATACTTTGATAATCATTGTGACATAATTAATACGACACAAATATTTTATTTTCATTTATTTCGTAGAATTTCTAGTTAGGTACCTACCTACAGCTTAATTCAGAGTACTGATTGCACGCCTCTGAGTAGAGGATGATATAATACTTATAATAAAAATAGAAAATTAATATGTTTAAAATTTAATATATTTGAAATAATTAAAGGATTTAAAAAAAATAAATCTTACGCAATTACGCTACATAATTAGTTTCATATTTTAGTAGTTTAATTTCACAGCTACACTAAATGTTTAGTTTAATATTTAAAAGTTTAATTAGGATGTTATAATACTTATAATAAAAATAGAAAATGAATAAGTACATTTAAAATAATAAAAGCATTTTAAAATTAAAACTTACACAATTACGGTAAATATTTATCATAGGTACATAGGTGTTTAACTATACAGTTATGTACCCATATATTATTTAATATATAATTTAATGATCCAGAATATTAAGTAATCTTTTTGATGAAAACATTTTTTGGTTTAACTGCCATTTTAGAACATGGTTTTATGATATTACCAACAAATTAGATTAATCGATCAAAAAAATATACAGAAAAATGTATCTACCGAAAAAATATTTGGTTACCGTTCGGGTAAGAACCTGGATCTTTTCTTTGCCAGGGAACTGCGTTACCAATTACGCTGCGTTAATCATTTAAGATTACAAAACATTTGAGCCGTATATAATATACTTATAAATTTAATATTTCGTTTTAAAAAAATGTTTCATTTTTGTTTCATTTCTCCCGATAGTGCAGTGGATGTGGAGTTTGTATGACATAAAAACTATTTTAGTTTAATTCACCTAAAGAATTAGATATAATTTCTTTCGTTGTACTTTATATACAAGCATGTTTTTGGAGCCATAGGATGTCGAAGTGACATCAGTAAGACAACAACAAAAAACTTTGTGAATCTACGAATGCGATCTTTGCGAATTAGATTTATTTTTTACTTCAATTATCTTGCATCCGAAAGAACCATCAGCTATATTGCATCGTGATTGCTTAATTCATTCAGAATAACTCATTTTACAGAAAAAAAAATTGACAGTTTTCATACTTCCAGTACTGAAGTGACCCAAACCTCCTCTATCGACCCTTACAAAATGTTGAAATAATGATTAAACTGGCGAAAATTCCACTCATCAAAACTCATCCCCAACAAATAAAATTTGATACTTTTCTGAAAATATTTCTAAAGAAATTATTATCTTGGTTTTCACAATATCTTCTACTGTAGTATTGTAGCAGATATTCTAGAAAATCTTTTATTATTTTTTCCCCCGAAATGCAGAGAATGCAATGCAGAGAATTTTTAAATATACGGGGTGCACATCCCTGTAAAATATAGCTACGCAGTAAGTAATTTCATGTTTTTCAATAGATTTTGAATTTATTAGAGGATGCAAGATTACTACAGTAGTTATTACTACAGTACTACAGTACAGTACAGCAAGATTACTACAGTACTAAGTATTTATTATTATTTTTTTTTTACTGAATTGTTATTGAATAGGAGCACAAAGCAAAACTTACCACTTATATTTAAGATGATATATGTCACTACAGAATATGATATACAAGGCGTATAGTAGCTAGTAGCAAAAACGTCTTCTTCATGCAATTTTGAACAGAAAATATTCTTTACACTTTGGGTGAAATGTCGGCAATTATGCAGATAAGCGCAATCAAAGATTGCATTTTTTAAAAATGTTTTTGACTTATTTTCTATAAATCGTATAACTAAAGTAACTTATATGGAATATTAAAAATTCATTTGCTTTAATACAGGTTAATTAAAATATCAAAAACCTCACAAAAAAATATTTTTTAAATTTCTGCAAGATTTGGATTATTTTATATGCATCAAAGCGAATAATTTTTTAATTTTCCATGTAAATTACTTCAGTGATACTGTTTTTGTGTTTCTGTGACAACTTTTTACTGAAAATAAATCAAAAGTATTGAAAAACAAGCTGCAAAGTTTGATGCCGCTCATCTCCGTAACTGTTGACATTTCACCCAAAGTGTAACGAATATTTTCTATTCAAAATTGTATGAAAGACGCCCATTTAATATTCTTTAAGTCAATACTGTCCTATTATTTTTCAGTAATTGCAGCACTTACAACCTCGATTATCCGGACTAATTGTGGATGAAGATAGTCCGGATAGGGGAAAATCCGGATAATCAAAAAATTATAATTGACAGGAAAAGACATGTACATTCAGTATGAATATTTCTATTTATTTAGATTTATGTACAAATAGCTTTAATATTAAATTATTTTTTATCAAAAAAATCAGTTATCGATTTCTGCTTAAAGCTAGCTTTTCTTTTTGAAGCTGCCAATACTTTTAAGACATATAAGTTGTCCTGAATTACACTCTTCTTGACTCTCAAACCATTTCATTGCGACATCTAAACACTAAAAAGCTTCAGAATGTGTAGGACCAATATCTCCCTCCTCGCAAATCTTTTCTTCGTTTTCTTGATCGTGTTGCTCTGAGGCAGATATTTCTTTAATTATTTTCTCATCATTCAAAATTGGGAATCCAGGATCGTTTGCATCGTTTCACTTTGTTTTTTTATATCCGAGATCGTTGAAGTTCCTACACCATATTTATTAGAGTCTAATAAATATGGCGTATCTAATAATTAGACAAAAAACATCCCGATTCACCGCGTTTCAAAGCATTGATTATGTCTAACTTGTCCTTTAATGAAACTACTAGACATATCGGTAATATTAAAAATAAATAAAATTTAATTGTTGATTAAATTTTCAAGAAACAAATATCCGATGCGAATTGAATTCGAATGATTACTTTATTTATTAATATTTTACTAATACTATTATGTACTAATATTTTACTATTAATAATATTTATGATTATGTACTAATATTTTACTTGTTGGGAGTTAATGTTGGAACAAATGCATAAAATGCATTCCAATGCATACTTAGACAGTGGACGTGCAAATTAGAACGTGCTTGACCATCCGGGTAATCGAAAATCCGAATAATCGTATTTTATAATATAATAATAATATATATAATAATAACTGTATTTTAAAATTTATTCAGCTTATTTACATTCTCCATGTTTTCCTCTCGTCTCATCCTCGCATCTCGTCACACATTTTTACACCTTGGTACATCAGAAAATTTTGTGCATGGTAATGATAATCTTATTCTTTTCCTGTTACTAGTTTTATAACTATTTATAACACTTGTTCAAAAATATTTAGGCTTTGCTTACCGGTTGATGAGGGCAGATCACCTTCATCCCGAAAAATAGCTGTTGAACGATGCTTAGAAAATATTTTATATTTACACATATAGATAATATGAAGTACACTGTGAAACGTAAAATAAAGATTTATTTACTTATTTATTAAGGAATTTAAAGAGTTTCAATCATTACAATGTTGGAATATCTAGTAATATTTAAGGCATAGTAAATTAAGTACAATGTCGGATAAGAGAATATTTGAAAGCTAAGATAATATATTATAGTAAGAAACAAACAATTAAGAATCATTTAAATTAATGAGTGTTGATAGTACAACGGAATGGGAAGAAAAGGGTAAGGAGATAGAAGTCAGAGTAGAGGTGATGGAAGAGAAGATAAGATGTAGTGAGTGATTGGTCAAATTCGATTGAGTGATGATGCTTTCAATCCGTATGTCGAGTAAAACTATAGTGAAATAGTTTAGTGGTACTAGAATAGAGTATGTATATAGGAATGTGGGGTATAAAAGCAAAGGCAGCAATATCCAAAAAATATGCTTTAAACGCAGTCACCGAGGATTAGTAATTTAAAATATACTGAATTCTAGATTTTATGTATTTATGTATCTATCCCTTGCAAAATCATGTTTCCTATAAATTTATGGGCTGTTTATTTATTTTATTTCTACGGTTCAGACCTATTACAATAAAATAAAAATCTTATACATATCAAGATACCAGTGTATATTATATATGTAAATATATATCTGCATGGATGATCGTTTACAAATGTGTACATACATACATACATATGAAATTTATAAAACAATGTCTTTTGTAATAATTGTTGTATTGTTGTTTTTGTTGCTAGAATAATGCAAATGTAAATGTGCCTTAAATTTCTTCTGCACTGATCCAATCCCCTCTCATAATGTTTCCTATGTTTCTATGTTTCCTAAATCTCGAATTCAGTATATTATAAAACGGTAATCCTCTGATGACTACGTTAATTTTTTTTGATATTGCCGCCTTTGCTTTTGTACCCCACATATAATCTATAGCATTCTTTTCAAGATTTTGAAATGAGGTTTTAATAACCAGGGGGTGGATGTTTTAAGTGAAAAAATGAATTGCCGCAATCAAGAGCAAAGTGCTCCCGCGAATCATTTTATCCGTGTTCGGTTTACTACGGGCTGTGTGCAGGGTGCAGGGTGCAGGGTGCAGGGGCGGTCCTCCCCGTGCATCGGCGGGGATAATTTAAAGTGTTCACTAGAACAAACGCCGTGGTCCGCATTGTGTCGGCAGATAGATGCGCGGGTAGGTACCCGCAGCCTCTGTGTTTAGTGTTCGGCCCGGCCCGGACTCCCCATTGTTGGAAGCGTTATTGTTTTGATAATGCTTCATCAACCGGCAGCGGCCGCAGGAGCCGTGGTTTGTTCGATCACCAGATAGGGCTAGTGCCCTTACTTTGCGCTCTATAAAGGCGCTCTCTTTTATTTACGTTTGTGAAAAACAACATTTTTGGAGACTGCGTGATTAAATATTTTTTTCGACAAAAAGTAGCATTTTTTGCTTGTTTCACATTTGATGTTGTAAAAAATCAATGTTTAAAACATTTCTTAAATAAAACGGATATTTCGTACGATTCGTATATTTCACAAAGAAGCAAATCACCGCAGGGGTGGAGGACTCGCCGTATACCTAGATTAGTGAGAGCTTAGAGTATATACAATGGATTGTATATACTCTAAGAGTGAGAGATTAGATTATTCTCCCAAGGTGTCCACTTCAGAACTCTGCGAGTCCATTTTGTGGCATTCTGTCTTGCAATATATCCAGCCCTTTGTCATTTTAGCTTCGCTACATAATGATATGATATCCACTAGTCTAGTTCTGCGCCTGATATCTTAGGTTTATACCAAGCATGAGATCCATGCTTGGTATAAACCTAAGATATCACGGATCGTTGCGTGCATTTGAGCACGATTTAATACATAAACTATGATACAAAAGTGCTTTGTTTAAATTTGATCTTGTGGATATTCATTTTTATCAAATTTACTATTAACTATGTACTTGAGTTTATATATTTATCCAATCGTTTTCTTCGTCGGGGTGATAAAGAAAATAAAAATTACGTATATAAATTTAAGTGGTTGAATGTAAAAAAATAATGCCAAATTTGTCTGAAACTTATTCGTTTAATTTAATCATATTTCAACATTAACATTATCCCTTTATCTTAGGAGGATCGGGAACTTAAAGACTTTACAAGATTGTCTAGTTCACTATTTAAGGTTCAGTCTGTCTTCATACAATTCTGTTATTTGTGCCAGTTTGGTCTAAGACACTCCTCTGACAGTCGCAGGATGTGTCCATTCCACCTTTATTGAGATTTTTTTATGTATAGGAGTAGTGGCTCCATTCAAAGTGTCCCCCTTATATCAGTTTTTCCTAATCGGTTCCCAAAGTTTACTCATTTCGACGGCTTGGATTCTCGATCTAACTCTATCCGTAAGGAGATTCAACAACCACTCGACATCTTTACCTTTTCTTTTTACATTTTCATTACTTACATTTACATTACAATATTCTTTTGGCTGTTTCTTTACTCAGTCTTAAATTTTTATTTCATTGATCCTGGAAGCCATTCACCATGCATTGCAATAATTATATTATACATTAAGGGTTAAGTGTATTTTTTCTGTTTTTCCCACCAGTTTTAAGCAATGTTATTTATTTTTTGTATTTTTTTCTTTTCTTGTACCTACAAGGCTTAGGAATGTTATTTATGACTGATATTTTACACGAACCGTAAATTTTACTGAGACATAAATGTCGATGTTTTGCTATTCAGCGAAACGTTGAGATTTGCTTCTCAGTAAAATATACGGTTCGTATAAAATATTTGTTTGATTTTACACATAAATATGTCTAATGATCGTAATAATAACCTTAACCCTTAAATTAGCTATGTTAGCTTAATTTTGATACTTTTTACTGTTTTTTTTTCTCTTTAAACTCAATGTATTAAAACGTATCTATCTTTTGAAATGTGTAAAAAATTGATACGTTGTGTAATTAACAAAAAAAACTACGTATTTTCAAAATGTTTATCTCTGTAGAAGTTCTAGACTGAACGTTAAATTATAGAGATGGTTAGATCATTTACAAAGTTTCAAAGAAATCTCACATTTGATACACGTTTCTTTTCACTACGCGACAAACGAGAAAATGGTGATCAATCAAGTTACGATATCATCGATGACAATGTCGTCGTAAATTAAGGTATTCATATAACATACAAAAAGTTCAAAAACTTAATCAACGAACGTATCTACTTTACAAATTACCATAAACTAATTTATATAAACAGAAACAGATTGAATTCATACTCTTAATTGTAATTATTGAACTCTAACAAAATAATAGTAATATTCGATTAAAACAATGCCACTCTATTAGCAGATGATCGCAAATGATTGGCGTTCGGCAAGCAAATAAGCAAATTGACCATTGAAATAAATACAGAATACTAAGGATGTCAGCATATATGGAATTAGTAACATTGTCGTTTCTGTAAGTGTCGTGCGTGCAGTTCTCACTAAATATTAGATTTTTCGAAGAAAAACGCTGTAGTATATATGAGTATAGTATGGCTTTAGTAGGAAAATGTTTAGTTCAATATGACTTTCTTACAAGAAACAAATTTAGTAAACACGCAAATAACTAAAATAGGAGGAGCATTGATATGAAGCTGTGTAGGAGTTATTAGTAGTAGTAGGAGTGAAGCATTTATATGATACAGAAACAGTTGAAAATAAAAACTCTACCCGTAGCCTTGGATTACGACTAGAATTTTAAATCTTCTCTTTCATAAGAAAATTATTATTTAATTAATATTCGTTTTTCAGAATCTACAGTAATGCAGACCTTTTTACTTGTATGGGCTGCTCGCCACTAAGATCAAAATAATTGGTATTTTCAACCTAACTGTATTAAGTAGGGGCATTAAACAACGAGGTGGTCGCAAATTTGTGTACATATTTGGCACCCCTGATCAGAAGGCCGCAATGATTTGGCTAGATGCAGATAATTAGATTGTGCCACGGACCTGATTTTAGCGGCATTTTGGAGAGCAAAATAACGAGTAATGAGTTTCGTAGCATCGTTTGATGGACAGGTAAATTTGATCTAACTGAATGACTTAGATCACAGCGCGTAATGCTGCTAACATTGTGTAAAACGAAATATTAAACATATACGAATAAAAATGAATACATTATTTGAATATATTTAATCAATCTCAATTACGTAAATTGAGAGGTGTAAGAGCAAAGACAGCAATATCCCACTGAGGTATTTTTGAGATAAATGCATAAACCCTTCACTACTCAAGGAAATTTCCCTGGAATCTATGAAACCTACATCTTATTGGAAATAAGTTTTTTCTGACACCTCAGTTTTCCTTATATATATGTATAAATTAATATTTTACTTTTAAATATGGCTATTGCTACTGAATAGTGAAAATTGCTGTTTTGCTAATTACGTGATTGGATATTGCTGTCTTTGCTATGATGTTTTGGTCTAAAATCGACATCAATTCTCACTTTAGTATAAAGCGACCATTTTGTCACGTGACAAATCCTTGGGAGTTGATTGGTTGAAATGGATGTTGCCTTTGCTTTTTACTCTACGAGGATATTGCTGTATTTGCTTTTAAAAAGTTTAGGAAACATGATTTTGGTAGAGATAGAGCTATACTTCCTAGAAACTTCCGCATAAAGTACATACTAATTTAGTAAGCCTCGGTGACTGGATTCTTCATTTTTTGGATATTGCTACCTTTGTTTTTATACCCTCATGTGAAACATGAAATCCCTACAAAAATATTGCACATGTATATGGACGAAAATTATTCGATTCGAAAAAAATATTATTCGAATATATTTAATCAATCTCAATTACGTAAATGCGTATGACATAATTCATTAATATAATAGATTTGATTAAAAAATAAGCGAAATATATGAATTTCGTGAACTATAAAAGTGAATTGTCACTATTTTATAACGGATCGTAACATTAGTAGCTAAATTGCATGTTTAATTTATTGTTGGCTGTCAAAAATGTTTGTGTGTGCTCGGTGAGCTCGGCGATTTTTTACTTATGTCAAAATTGAACTAAATTTAAAATTTTTTGGCCAAAAGAATACTGTTATCATCGGACATGACCCTTTGCAACTTTTTTCTATCTATAAAGTCGATAAAAAACACGAAGGACGTCGATTTACCAACATTGAGAATATAAAGACAGAATCGCTACCAGAGATAAATGCCAAACCGAAAATTGCTTCTAGAAGTGCTTCAAATATTGGAAAAAGCGCTGGCAAGTGTATTAATTATATCTGACGACGATTACTTTGAAAAAGATAAAACAATGAAAAAATAATGTTTTGAGTAAAATGAAAATTCCTTTATCAATGCAAGGTTAATAAAAAAAATATTTTTTATCAACCTTGCATTGGGTAATAATATATTATGTTTCGACATTTTTCAGACAACAATAATAAACCTCATTCGACATCTCATGAATTTCACCCAGTGATCTAGTGAACCACTTAACTAGTAACTCTACATCTACCAGTTTCGTCTGTCCGTCCGTAACTTCCTAGAATTTACAACAATTTATTTCAGTTTTAAATTAGTATGAATTCAAATAGTACACATAAAAGTTAACATTTTAAATTATTTTCTCAAAACACCTTTTTGTTTTGACTAATTAATTTATATAAAACTATTAATTAATTACTTCATGTAAAGTTGAAATTCAAAAATTAAAAGTCTGTCATTGTTGACGGTTTATAGCTAATAAGCTTACTAATTTTGTAATTGAAAGTCAGGTTGAACTTTTATATTAAAGAACTGATGAAAAAGAAAAAGCTTAATATGAAAGTTATGTACACCTGCGTGTTATGTATACCTAATATGAGTGTTATGTATAAATTTAAATATAATTTGTGTACAGGCCCACCCTAATATATGACCATCAAGTTTGGATCCTAACGGAGGGAGTGAGAGCAAGGATCCAGGCTGCCGAAATGAGTTTTCAAAGGGAGGTAGCGGGAGAAAACACTAAGGGACAGAGTGAGAAGTGCGGACATAAGGCACACACTCGGCATGGAGCCCCTACTCCTACACATAGAAAAATCACAAATGCTTGGAGATGTGTTAAGAATACCAGAGGAATGAATTCCAAGGAGAATCCTATTGGCAAACCAGGAAGGAAGTCGGCCGGTGGGTCGCCCCAGATTAAGCTGGGAGAAGCAACAAAAAATGTGCATGAAAATAGAATGTGGAAGCACCTTGTCGAGTCTTTGGGCCCCCGACCCTACTAGGATGAGGGGATGAAAAAGATGACGATGATGATGATGTACACCTGCATGACTTGTTCACCAGATTGTAAAATTTGGAATATTTTTAACTGTAAATGTTTACGGATATTTTATATGAATCGTATGTTTTCCGAGAAACGATTCTCGATTCTCAACGTTTTGTTGGTACGACAACACGTACGACGACGTACAGCTCGCCCTCCTGATGTCGTTGAATATGAATTCAACGAAACGTCGAGAATCGTTTCTCGGAAAAATGTACGGTTCGTATAAAATATCCGTAACCATTTACAGTTAAAAATGTCTAACGACTGTAATGCCAACCTTAACTCTTTAATTTGGAATATTGTTGGGAAACATAAGGGACTTTCAAACTAGAAGCGTAAATGACGTTGCGTTTATTATCGTAATGTTTATCCTGATTAACATTTATATTATTATAGAAAACACGTCGCAGCGGCCAGCAAATCCCGCAACTCATTACTTTACAATATCAACTGGGCTCAACAATATTCGTTAACCACGAACGGGATACTTCGAATGAATCTGTGAATTGTAATTACGGCTTAGTTTAAATGGAACATTGTCAATACTGCAGCGGCGATACAATTTGGGACTGCATCAGATTAAAGCAGTATGAATGACCGGATATAATGTGGCGTTTGTTCATTACAAGGCTGCAGGTATAAGTGCATTGTATTTTACATTATCTGTTGTGGAGCTGTGCGGAATTAGGCGCGTTTTAGCTATGTTTTAAACCGATACAACGTCACATTAAATTGCTGTTTTCTATTGTTACATAAAATAAAAGTACAATGTATTAATAAAAATCAACTTTATTGTCAGCACTTATATATTGAATGGTCCCTTTGTCACAGCAAAATTGTGTTACTCTTTTTGAAGAAGTTGAAAATAAAATGTTTTAATGTGATGAGCTTTTTCAAAAAAATGTTAAAAGTGTAATATTTAGGTAACAAAAAGGTAACAAAAGTTTTGAAATCTTTTAATCTGTTAAAGTATTAAACAATTTTTAGCAACTCAACACAAAAAAATATTTATCCAAAATCTTTCGTCCAACGAACATTGGCTATCATCACTATTGTAAAGTAAAAAAAAAACATCTGGATGACGTCTGTCTGAGCGCATGAAAAGGACGGGAGATAGAGAGGGAAAATGGGGTAAAAGGACGCGCCGTGCGAAGCTCGTCTTTACGAAAGCACGCACTTGGAGAGCTATTTAGAACCACTTGGACCTTGTCGCTTTATTGTCACATTTTGTATGGAATGAATAAAAACTCAGAAGCATATTTGGTCTTTCACTAAGGATCCCAGATTCTCGACAAAGATCTTCCTTGGCAAAAGGAAAGAACATCACAACTATGAGAAATTCCTCACATCATTTTGAGATCCTAGATCTGGCACTTTTCTGGGTGTCATTACATGTACTAGATATTGAAGTAATCGGATTTTTATTTGAATACTTTTCCTTTATTCATCCGACCCGGAGCATCTTCATTCATAAGTCTGAAATGTTTGAAATCGCCTTATCGTTTCCTCAAGTGTTAGTGTTTCCATTTCATAAAATAATACCGAGCATATAACATATACACCTACCTAAACATGTACCGAGCATATAATATATATACCTAAAATAACACCGAGCATATAACATATATACCTAAATATGTACCAACCATACAACATATAGGTATACCTAAAATCACAGCAAAATAATTATAACAAAACATGAAGTATTCAAGCACCATTACTTTATAACCATCAAAAAAGTACAGTAAACAGTGGACTGCTTCCATCATAGACACTAATGGATAATTATAATAATAATAATAAAAGCATTTTTATTTCGAATTTTAGGATACCAAGAAAAACTAAAATCAGGCAAGTTATCGGACAACATTGGAAGCAAAGGATGGGGAGCTGTGGGACAGTAACTACAAAGGAGACCTTATTCAACACTGAACGCAGAATCATCGACATACGCCATTGCAATATAAACAAACAAAAATATTTGTAGCACTAAACCTCCCGAAAATAACAGTTATTGTTTTAAATTAAGGAGTAAAAAAATAAAAATAATAATAGTAATAAATATATAGGCATAGAATTTCAAATATAGATACATATTGCTAAACTACAAGGTCTTGGTTTAGGAAAACTATTTTTATCATTCATACAATCGTATCTAAGTGGAAGGCAAGAAAAGGTCAGAATCAATAACTATTTGTCAACCAGTATCGAAGTCACATCGGGAGTGTCGCAAGGTGCCCATCTGGCACCTCTTCTCTTCAATTTATTTATAAACGATATTGTAAATGTATTCGCGTATACTCGCTTTTGGCTCTTTGCCGACGATAATAAGATTCTTAAAATAATTAACACTACCCATGACTGCCTACTCCTTCAATCTGATATTGACTCCTTTGACAATTGGTGTAAAGTAAACGGTCTAGAACTTAACATAAATAAATGTAAAATAATGTCATTCTATAGATCAAAAACGCCTATTTTTTTACTACAAAATAAAAAATATAAAATTGGATGTAGTTAAGTCTATCAAGGACCTCGGAGTTATTCATTACTTACATTTAATGAACAAATAGATTATATGCTAAATAAATCCTTAAAACTCTTAGGCTTTGTCAACAGAATGTCTTCTGATTTCAGAAATACTCACATGAACAAAACTCTTTACTGTTCACTTGTCCGTCCTATCTTAGAATATGCCTCTGTGATTTGGTCTCCCTTCTATTCAAACCAAACAAGTCACATCGAATCCGTGCAACATCGTTTCTTAAGAACAGTCTCATGGATGATGGGCTTGGATAGAGGAGACTACTCGTACAGTGAAATTGAGTCAATGTTAAAAATTTATAACATCCAAAAACGTAGAGAAAACACTGACTTAATCACCATATTCAAAATATTAAGCGACCATACTGATGTGCCTTCGTCACTGGGCCAAATAAAATTCAATATCCCTTCCCGTAGACTCAGAAATAATGAACTGTTGTTCCTTAGCCACCATAGAACCAATTATGGATTTCATGCTCCCATGTCACGGTTATGTCGTCTTATAAATTCAAGACAGGATCTGGACTTCTTTGGTGTAAGTCTGTCCAGATTTAAACAATCTCTGATTAGATAGTCCAAACCTTGTCTCCATCTTGTTAGTAATTTTCATTTGTCCTTGCTTTTCTATTTAAATTGCTATAATTTTTATTCTGATGTATTATATATTGTTCATGTTATGTATTATATTTTATTGGACTATGTCCGTGAATATCAATAAATAAATAAATAAATGCCACTTTAGAGCGGCAAATAGCTTGCATTTTTGATATTTGAAAAAGTGTGAAACTATTTTTTATCAATATAAATTATGAATATAGAATTGAATATGCCAAGAAAATGAATCAAGAAATTTAAAGTAAACACAAGATTGCATAATACATACATATGTACCACTTTAACAATGAATCTTCCAAGTGAACGTAATTGATTGGAAATACAAGTTAGTGTACTTGATATGCATTCAATAGGGTTGTCCATTTACTGATTGAAGGATTTCCACTCTCCGCCCTAAATCTCACCCTCGCTTCGCAATGATACCAGTTTATATGCGATGATGTTAAGCCCTTCGACGGCTGTCAGTTAGTTAGTGGCTGATTAGCTAGTATGGTTAATTTCAGGCATTGTTCTGCATACATACTAATTGACTATATAGTAAATATATATGAAAATTATTTGCGTATTTGTAGCTATTTTTATATGAGTAGAGGAGGGTATAATGGAGTATCTAAACTTTATCAATGCTTAGTTTGATAAAATACTGTTGTACAATAATCAATTCCAATTATTTTTGTACAAATACTAGGTCAAAGAGAGGAAAAATATGACATCGCTGAGAAGAATTTCGTCGACTTATATAATTTAATCCATTATAAGATTGCCAAATAAAGTGAGTTAATTTTGTATACATACACAGGCATACTTAATGTGAAAGGAATATTATTTTTAATATACGGGTTGCGAATAGATCATAAATAACTAACGATATATAGTCCTAGTAGATATGATGAACAAGAATACAGAGAGAAGACGATGGTTTTCACGACATGAGATAAAACGAAAAATGCGTTTTCATGCCATGAGACAAAACTGTCTTAAAACCTAACCACACCGCTTGAGCTTAGTTAGTTAGTTAGTTTTGCCACTATTATTTTATGGCAATCGGATCTATATCTATTACAATCAATCTATCTACCCATTATGCCCCAATATAATATTTTTAATAACCCATAACTCTCGCAGTTTCTACATTTATATCAAATGCATCCGTGCAATGCATTTACAAAAATAACTAACCAAAAATTGTATAAAAAAATATGTAAAAATTTCAAGTACGAACTTCACGCATCATATTTATGAACCCATAAAAAAACACGATCGTCGTCAAACAAAACGTTGGGTGTATTGTAGAAGCGATGTGTATGAGTATTTACATGAGGTGATACTAATTGAACAGGGGGTTGAAAGGGTTGAAGTTCGAAGCACACATGAAATCAGTCGCCCGGTAGAGCGGAGTGCGCGCGGGTGGAATGGTAACGTTTGATAAACACCACGAGCAATATGATTGTACAAACATTAGAAACAAACATATGAAATAACTTTGTACGCCCCGACCGGCGATTGCTCATACAGCCTGTACTGAAGGGTGGTTGTACACTTGTATAATCAGTCATTTATTAAGAATTGAGAATTAGCTATCATTAATATTAGTTAGCTAATGTTACCTGGACACATAACAAAGATTTCCCCATACTAGAAATCGATAGAAAACTCGACTATATTTGCGAAACTTCCAGAAGTTCTGGACCTTGTACCTATATTGCGCAGCAACTGACGCGAAAACTACAGAGAGCGTGCGATACCATGGATACAAGTGGGGTACTTACGTGCGGAATTTTCTAGTGCGAACCTGAGTGATACAAACGACGTGCAGCAGTATTTTTTCAATTTCAATTTCAATTTCAATTTTTATTTATTACATAATATGTACATTACAAACTTTATGTTTAATGCATACATATTATGAATTTATACACATTTATATACATACATACACAAATACATATACATACATATATACATACATACAGTATACAGTATACATACATACAGGATATACATACAGTATATCAGATAAAGTAGGATATTCTCGACAATTGTTCTTGCAAATTGAATCAGTGAAAAGTTTGAATTGTTTTAAGTGTTTCACTTCGTCTCCCAAAGCTGCAAACCTGTGAAAATATAAATATAATGATACACAATATATATAATGATTGCAGGATATAATCAGAAAACGCTTGATATCTTGCTTTATGGAACTGACACAAACGATCGCTCTATAAGGATGTGAAGTTTGGTCCTCTCACATTACCACAGTAATGCAAATTACAGGTTTTCTAAAATTAAGTCTTGCGTTTAACGTTTACGGCCCAATATGGAATATACTTAGAATCTGGAACTTCGAGAATGATATACAGAACGGCATGAAAGTGAAAGCAAAAAGTCTGCAGTGTACCGGACTGGGAGGAAGAGCGAGATGGATACATGGTATCTAGATCTGCAAGAGGTGGAGGAGGGCTCAGAAGACTGGACCACAAAGGCGACATCAAGGGATAGGTGGGGGGGGCCCTATTGTGATAAAAATGATCAAAAAATGTATTTATTACATACCAAAATAAAATAAAATCTACTATCAATAATGAAATACTGAGAAAAGTTTTATCTAAGATGTATTTATATAATTTGTAGCGAATCCGAATTTGTGAAGCGGGATGTTTCATGAGCAATAGCTCCCATATCGGCCCTACACTTTCACCATTCAAATCGGCATTATTTAAATACTAAAGCGGTTGATGATAAGGCATGTATGCGACGTGGTGCGGTGTCCACACAAAACCACTTCACTGTCTTTTGGACGCAAAGGAAATCAGTTTATTAAGAAATAGATAATAGGAAAGGGTGTAGTGGATCGCCCCCGTCCCACGCAGCTCTTGCAATAGCCGGAGTGCAGCTTGCACTTTGTCACCGAGTGCACCGCGGAACAATGCGAGCGGCTGTTCAATATTGCATATTATTTGGTCCCTCCTTGCAACTGTGTGCGTCGAGATCGATTTTCGTATTTCATTATTATTATTACTGAAAACTATTTTGTGACTTATTAGGTTGGTAAATCGATACATTTTTATTTCTGACTAACCGTACACCCTTGAAAAATCGCAGAACATGAAATGGTTCGTCTTTGCCCTAGTATATATATTATATTTTTGACCGCCAACGGAGAGGCGGTAATAATGTCGCTAGGGTACCGTGCTGGAATTTGCGCATCCGAGGTTTAACAAAATTACGGACGTTACATGAAGTTACGGACAGACAGACAACTAAATTATTATGTTTGATTTGAGCCGGGTCAAGACATAAGACAAACTATTTCGGAAGATATCTTCATAAACAACAAATTACGGAGTAATTTAAGCGTCAAATAATTGTCATTGCCATTTTAGATACACAGTTTTTCAAAGTGAGCAAAAAAACGTTATTTTCGCTTCACGCATATTATGCATATTATCCGGAAATTGGCATTACCGGTAAATCGGTGAATCTCTAAATAAAATACCAGTAGTTATAAAGTGCATATTATGGTCTTCAAGTTTGTATTTACTGGGGTATTGTGCCGTGTTGTTACGACCTTTCGGGCCGACGTTTCGGATCCCATTGCAGGGTCCAACATCAGGGCTGATGTGTTGTCTTGAATGTTGGTGTTGTGGTTAAGTATCGGCTCGCAATACCGTGCCGAAGTCATGATGTGTTGTATTGTGTTGTATGTATGATACATCTGTTGTCTGATCACTATCTTTGCGGAGTCTGCGACGAGAATGACTTTGAAGCGCCGGATAACAAGATGTTTTAAATTTGAGACCATCATCTCTATTAATGTTTATCGGATGCTTGTAGATTTCTAGTGCTTCCTTGATAAGACGCGTATGGTGACTCTTAGGCTTTCCAAGGATTTTCGGTTCGAATGCAAAATGATGGCCGGTATCCAGAAAATGCTCAGCCAGTGCTGATTTTTCTGGATGACCGAGTTTGCATGCCCGTTTGTGCTCGTTGACCCTTTTGGAAATGGTACGCGCCGTTTGCCCCACGTATACTTTATCGCAGTCTTGACAATCGAGTCTATACACACCGTCTGTTTCTAAGCGATCTCGATCCTTCGCTGATCTCAACATATCCTTAATTTTGGAGTTGGTACCAAAAACTGTCTTAATGTCTCTTTTCTTGAGAGCTCTGGCAATTCTGTCTGTAACGCTTTGGACAAAAGGCAGAAAGGCGATGCCTTTGCACTCAGGTTCTGTATGTTTTTCAGGGCGAACAGACCTCGTTCTTATGACGTGTTGTATCTGTCGCTTCTGGTAACCATTGCCTTCCAGTGCGTCGCTGAGTGTTATCATTTCTTCCTGTAGATATTCGTCTTGGCATATCCTTTTGGCCCTCATGGCCAAAGTGTTGATGAGACCTCTTTTTTGAGCAGGATGATGGTGGGAATTCGCATGTAAATAATGGTTCGTATGCGTAGGCTTCCTATGAACTCTGTGTCCGAAACTCACATCGGCTTTCTTTTTTATTTCAACATCAAGAAAAGGCAGCACGTTATCTTTCTCTATCTCCATGGTGAACTTCAGGTTGTTATGTAGTGAATTAAGGTGCTCCAAAAAATCACCTAGTTTGTCTTCACCATGCGGCCAGATTGCAAACACGTCATCGACGTATCTCCACCAGACCTTCGGAGTAAAGGATGCTGTGTCCAGTGCTGTTTCTTCGAATTTCTCCATAAAAAGTTAGCAATCACCGGAAAAAGTGGATTACCCATCGCTACGCCTTCGATTTGTTAGAAGAGCTCACCTTGGAAAGAAAAGTATCCACTCGTCAGGTAGTGCTCAAACAGTGCGCAGATGTCTTCATCATAAATTTCTTACAACAGACTCATAGCGTCGTCCACAGGAACATTATTAAAGAGGGATATGACGTCAAAACTGACTAGTATATCACCCCTTTCACACTTTATTTCTTTTAACATATTGACAAAGTGTGCTGAGTCTTTCACCCATGAGGACGTCTTCCCCGTCTGCATCTGTAGGAGACCGGCCAAATATTGTGACAGCTTGTATGTTGGCGCTCCTATTGCGCTCACAATTGGTCTTAGTGGCACTCCATCCTTATGTATTTTATCTACACGCCGGCTGGAGAGCTTAAGTAGTAAAAAAGAAAAGCTTCTAAGCAACTTAGCTTTTTTACAACGCTGTAAAGCACAGTCGGTGACACCATCTTTCATCAAATTGCGAAGACACATACACACGGAGAAGGCTGAGAGAATATTCCAAAGAACTGAAGCTGCCCTTTTGAGAGAACGAGTGTGCAACATCCGCCTGGAATTCTTATGTCGGCTGAGTGACTCAAATTTCCGTTTTTGCCGAGTCTCCACCAATTGTTTGTTTCGCCACGCTTGCATTGACGTCATTTTGTCCACTTTAGTCCAATCTTCGTAATTGAATATACCACTCAGGCTCAGGTGCAGGTCAAAGAGAATTCTTGTTATTTTGTCCAATTCCAGGCGGACGTTGCACACTCGTTCTGGTCTCAAATTAAAAACATCTTGGTATCCGGCGTTTCAAAGTCATTCTCGTGGCAGACTCCGCAGAGATAGTGATCAGACAACAGATGAATCATACATACAACACAATACAACACATCATGACTTCGGCACGGTATTGCGAGCCGATACTTTACCTCCAAACCACAACACCAACATTCAAGACAACACATCAGCCCTGATGATGGACCCTGTAATGGGATCCGAAACGTCGGCCCGAAAGGTCGTAACAACACGGCATAATACCCCAGTAAACACAAACTTGAAGATTCTGAGTGGCCGTGAAAACCTAAGAACATGCATATTATGGCATTATATCATGTCTCGGATCCCCAGCTCACGTATGTGCATTGTATTACGTCAGACAAAATTCCACGAAATTTTGAGTAAACGAGCCGTACAAAAAACACCAAACAATCTTACTTTCTGCAAATATCGTCATGTAATATCGCAGGTTTAGAATATTATTATAAAATACACTAAAAATCGAAAAATAATTCCGTATTTACAAATATATAATTTTTTATATTTTTATTTTATTTATTAAATCCCAAAAGAAAATATACAAAATATAATAGGTATATATTACACACATTATAAGTATATTAAATCCTATAAAAGCATATACATACATATACCTGTAAATAGGTGAGAAGTTAGATATGTGTAATAATGAAACACACAATTCAAACTCAATAAAAACAATATAAATTAGTGACTAATATAAATACCTCACTTTCAAAATAGTGACTCGAATGATAGTTGTATGATGGTAACATTTATAAGGATATCAGATGTTCTTGTGTTTCGATTACCATTTTTTTATTTTGTATTTAGTAATGGAATTAAGCTAAATTAACTGGTAATGCATATCCTAGTTTCATTATTTTCAATATAATGTCAGTCTGTATTGATGTCTTCCAAAGGCGCTTAGCCAATACCCGGAAGAAAAGTGGTAAAATATGTACATAAATAAACTAATTATCGCCTTATTAAATTAATGTACAAAAGTACTAATTGTTAATTTCTGCAACTTAGCGGGTAATCAATTGAAGTATTTTGACCTCATCCATAAACATCAATCATTATGTATATTATCTGTCCCCATGAATATTATCTGTCCCCATCACCTGTTCTTTGGAAAGGGGATGTTCTCGAGAAGACACCGATTAGTGACATGTCGAATTATCGTACATCGTCAGTATATTTTCATCGAAGGCAATTCTGTCTTAGTGCCCCGAGCCAAATTCCTCTTCAGCATCGCTAGGAAAATAAGATTTTAAGGAAATTTGTTACATTACATACTCCGTTCATAACTACAATCAAATAGAATTTTTGTCAATTGATTTAAAATATTTTTGGATGTAAATATGGTTCGACGACAAAGAGTCTACAGCAAAAGGCCCATGCGACATTAAATCAACCGACATTAAGTCAAGAATCAAAATGTTTTTTTTATCAAAAAGCTTTAAATAAATTAATGAATTGATTGATAATGGTGACGAAACAAAGGATAATTTGCCTACAACAATATGTATCTCATTAATTTTTATTTAAGCAATCCTTACAGTAGACAGTTAGATTTTCAATCAGCTGTAATGCAGGGGTGAAATATTAATATATGTATTTGTTTGATTCGTATATATATCATGTAACATGACAAAACTTTATAGAAATACTTACATGAACTTACATTCTTCTTTTTTTAACTTCTGTTCATCATTTTCCTTCAATATTTCCTTTGCTTTTTGTTTTTCAATTATTGTTGAACGAAAGTATTTTTTTTTTAGCTTATTTTAATAATCTTATAACGACTTTAGATGCTTATATTGGATATAACGGTTGAGCATGACTTCTTTAGCACAAACCTAGGCCTAGTCAAGGAGACAGTGAACATATTTTTACATAATAAACACAATAAAGTAAATTACTTAGCAATTGAAAAGTGAAATATAAAAGTGTTTTTACATGCTTTTATTTAACTCATTTTGTCCGTTTGTGGTGGAATATTGTAAATGATTTTTCACCTATTTCCCGACTAGCTAGATCTCATTAGTAAAAAATTTTTGACATGATTTGGTCATTATTTCGATTAAAATGAATAATCACGTCGCTCGCAAGCAAGAGCTGTAGAAAATGCCATTCGAAAAATTTGTTTTAAACTATAAAAACACGTGTTTTATATTTGGATACTGCAGGGGTGATGTCAAAAAATCCATTTCAAATGCATACAAAGAAGGTGTATAAAAGCATGTCTTCAAATTTTTTATTATTTGCTTCTTAGTACTCACTCCGTATGCATACATTATTATTATTATAATATTAATTATAAATAATATTATAATATTAATTATAAATAATATTATAATATTAATTATAAATAATATTATAATTAATTATTTGTATTTAATAAAATGACACATCCTAGACTAACAATTGAATCGCCGGTCCAGCGACCCGAAGTAATAATACGAATTATTATGCACTTATATTTCCGCGCACGGGGCGCGGTGCAGTCAAATGCACTACGAGCTCTGTGGCGGCGGTGCATTGCGTGGATTTCCAATTTAATTAAACCTATTTAACAGCAGTCATATTTGTTCTATTAATGAAATGGTCACCATTTACTCTGCAGAAGGGTGCAGTAATTGTTGTGCGCAGCGTACACAATACTCCGAGGAAAATATTATGTGCCTACCAAATATTGGATGCATAATAGAAAAGTTACAATTGCATCTGTTACATTCTCAGATCGCATCTGTTACATTCTCAATCGTTTGAAAAAAGTTTCTTATAAAATGCGAAATTGCACGTTAAATATAATTTTCAGGAAAATAAAAATAGTGTTTTTTTACCTAAGGAATCTCAACAGTATATTATAATGATAGAATTTATTATAATGACACAATGATTTAAAGAATTAGTAGACTAAGTATAGAAATCCACGACATAGACATTAAATAGTTAAATCAGAGTAAAACAGAAAAAACAATAACAAGAAAATCTAACTAGAGAAAGTATTAATAATCATAAAATATCAAAATGATTAATAGAATATTAAAAATTAAAGTAATATAAGTGAAACAGAAAAGGCACGGAAAAAATAAACCAAAGCACATAATGCGATTATAGAGGAATGTTTTTTTAAATATAAATACAAATATATAATAATACAAAAATCCAAAATAATCTGGAAAACCAAGAGTTATATAGTAGTTGTAAAAATATTATTTTTATTAATTATTATATTATATATATTGAGTAGTTTGTTGGTCTTGTGGATAGGATTCTTGCTTCGTGATCCAAAGGTCGCAGGTTCGAACCTCACTCCAGACCAGCAAGTCAGTCCTATTTTCGTAGCACAAGCATTTAGTTTAGTTTGAAAATAGTAAGCATATTGATATGACACGTATTCCGTGTACGCATCTCTATTTAAAAAAAAAATTCACCACAAGATTATTTTGCTCATTTCGTAAAAGTAAAAAAATATAGTTATCATTATGTATTAAGTTTCCTAATTATCATACAGCCTTGTGGCCCTTACTTTTTTCTGGTCCATCTTGAATTGTCCATAGAGTACCTACCTAAGAAGAAAGATATAATGTTTCTAATGAAATTAAAACATGACACAAAATATGCGTTAATTAAATCTGAACAGATAGATCCTACATTCCGGCTTACATTTCCTATACTCTCCCACTGTAAGAAATAGATAAAATACTTCTTAACTTGATAAGATTCTAGTGGATTTTAAAAAATATAATAAAACAATTTTTTTTCACACATTTAACTCAACTCTTCGCCCTCTAAAAATTTAATACCCATTCACTACTTGTTTACTCATATACTCGTATACATACACTTAGGCACACACAGATAAGGGTAGGTATACATACGTTTAACATTGTATTGTTTTTACAAAAATATATTAAGAACTTTTTACCTTACTTCCATTCAAGTGGAAAATAACATGTTGAATATTATTTTCTTGGGATATGAGCTTCACACAATGTCTGTAATTTTTCGTAATAAATATAAAAATATTTTTCCATGCATTCAGATTTGAATTAATAAAAGTATAAATAAATATAAAAGTTGTAGCAATGTCTTATTTTGTAATCCATTCGTTTTTTGTATAAATATAATGCGATTGTAATCTTGTAACTCTACAGTAAGCCGTCTTTTATCGTTTTAAATAATACTTGTAAAATAAAGTAATTTTATGAATTTACATATTTTTGAGAATAGAAATTATGTTGTACCAATATACCTTATTTATCAGAATTTTTCAAATAGTGTAAAAGAAATATAATAAAATGTTTTCTATCGTATTTTTCAACAAATTTGATGAAAATGCAAACAATACGTATTCAGTGGTCTCTTAAATTTGTAGCCACATTAATTATTCGATTAACACGTTTGTACGCCAACAAAATAATTAATTGCTTTGATTTGGTAGCCTTCAACACAGCCTACTCTTCTTTACCCCAGAGATCGTCCCACAGAAATCGAGATTTGGTGCTGCCAGGTATGCTCATTATGTTTCTTAAGGTAGATATATGTATTTAAAACTTTTAATAACTGCGAAATGATGTTGTGGTAACATTGTAAATATAATGATCAAAAATGTACTTTGTATAAACCAGTAATTTTTTGAAATGCGACCGTGAACAAAATGTTTTTTTATTTTGTTAATGTCTATATTTCGATTTTTAGTATACAAGAGGTATAAAAGCAACACTGCTTGCGGAGTGGGAACAAGAATTGAACGAGGCTCTGAGGAAAATGGAAAACGTTTTGGCAGATAAATACAACATGAAAATAAACAAAGACAAAATAAATTTAATGGTTGTTGGAAGAGAAGAGAAGAAGTGTCGACAAATGTTGTTTTGAGTGGTGTCGCTATCAAACAAGTGAAAGAATTCACATATTTTAGGTAGCAGAACTTCCCAAGATGACCGCTCAGAGGAGGACATCATAAGCAGAATACAACAAGCGTCGCTTTCAACAAAAAATCTAAGATCTTTGAATTCCCCAACATTGATTTAAAGGTTAGGAAGAACTTGATTAAAACTCTTGTCTGGAGTGTGCTGATCTATGGCAGCGAAACATGGACCATCGGCCAGAGCATGGCCGGGAGGCTAGCGGCCTTTGAGATGTGGTGCTACAGCACATGGCGAGGAGCCATTGGTCAGAACATACGACGAGGTGTTGAGCAGGGTGAGCAAAAAGAGGCGGTTCCTGAACAGAATCGCCCAACAACGAACAATTTGGATAGGCCATAATATAAGGCATCAGGGCCTGCTTTTTACCATCGTCGAAAATGTTAAAGGCAACAATCGTAGAGGCCGCCCGAGATCAAGCTACGTAGACCAGATTATCGAAGATGTGTGCTACCAAGTGTAGTATGTAGCACCTACCAAGAAATGAAAAGGCTGGCAGGTGACAGAAAAGAGTGTAGAAATCGAGTGCTTGTTGCAGACCAATTTTATTATTGCGACCCAAAAAAATAAAAGCAAAGGTAGAAATGTACAAAAAAATTTTAATACAGTCGTCGAGGATTACTAATTAATATGTACTGCATTCAATATTTTATAGAAAGTTTAGCTTATACATTTATAGGAAACAAGATTTTGGAAAGGCATTCAAAACGCAATTTTATTGCGATTTTTTTTTTGTTCCTTGAATTTCAAATTAACGAGGTTCCGCGTAATTCGAAATATTTTTTTTCGGGTCCCTTGAGTTTCGAATTAACGAGGTTTTACTGTATTATGAAATATTAAAATATGAATATTATGTTAATTATTGTGATAGGAATATGACGAGATATATCTCTTATTTCGGTTTCTTTTCAAAATATGTGCTTAGGAAAAAGTCATGCTCTCACTGTATGCCCCTGGTAAATACATACATACTTATATGATTACAAAATATAAGTGACGACGATGGTTTTGCAATTTGTGTTTACCGTAACATGTAATATACTTAATCAATAAAATACGACTGCGCGTGTCATTGTCTGATTTAGTAAAAATTTTCACTGTTTTAAAAATTATTTTGTTTATAGTGTTACATAAAATGCAGAAAAATAGTTTTTTTTCTTCATTTTTAAATGATATTTCTAGAATTTAATTCCTACATTTATTTGTACCTATAGCGACAGTAAGTAACGGTAGTAGGGAAAGGCTCAATTGAATTGAAATTTTTATTTTTTATTTTTTTCATTAAAAAAATATTATTATTAGTCGGTCTATATTCATATTGGGAATAAGATTGCTCTCGACCTGGCCGCACTGCCGCCAGGGGCCGGGGTGATCAATATCACCGGCAGCCGGGCCCATGTCCCGCGGTGGTTTGTACAACAAATGGAAAAATGTATTTATTCTGTTGGTTCATATTTATTTTTTGGTTCGCGGTCACTGTCCGGGCTACAGAATTAATTGACTCCTCCTCGTGTCCCTCGGGCTCATCCGAAGCGAGTGCAATAATCAAAACAGTACACAGGTTCCACTGCAAAAACGACCTTCATTACACATACAAAAAAATCACATCAAAAAAACAATCAAACATTTTTAAGAAACGCAATTTTTCTGTGATCGGTAAATTTTTTCTCACGCATAAAAAGAGATGAACCACTCGTTTATACTATTTCAATAGTGTATTCTGTTGCGAGATAACTTTTATCCCGCAGTCTCTCGTGCGTGCCCGGATCAGCCATTAATATGATTGGCCAGATGCTGTTTGATTACCTGGCCAGATTTTATCTGCGGTGTAATTTATCATTTTATCATTGTGTTAATTATGCAAGCGAAGGGGTGAAAATATTACAGACCCTTTCGAGATCTGTTTTATTTTTAGTGCAGTATAATTGTGGGCTAACTGGTTGATTGTTCGTATTGTAAATAATGACATTGTATTAGGATGATTGTATCAAATATGTCGGAGAGAAATCGGTTGAGAATTTGTGATGCAGAGATGAGATATCTAAGGAGAGGTGACGTCAAGACTTAGACAAAAATATCATTCTTGATATATTCTGAGAGGAACTTGGACTGCTCGAAATACGAGGAGCTACTGTTCGAAATAGTGGGTTAACTGGTTGATTGTTCGTATTGTAAATAATGACATTGTATTAGGATGATTGCATCAAATATATCGGAGAGAAATCGGTTGAGAATTTATGGTGCAGAGATGAGATATCTGATGAGAGGTGACGTCAAGACTTAGACATAAAATATCAAAAATAATATTTTCTGAGAGGAACTTGGACTGCTCGAAATACGAGGAGCAACTGTTCGAAATAGAAAAATCTTAGCTAAGTTTTTTCGGACAGTCCCTCCGCATGGGAAAGACCGCCGGAAGACGGTCGTAGAAACATGGAAAAAGCAAATGGTGTGACTCTGCGAAGGAATATTGAACTACCAGCAACCCCCAAGTGATTGAGATAGCGTAGGACAGAGAAAGATTGAAGGGTGCTGTCCAAGCGACAGCCTTCTTACCCGATTAGGATAGTGATGTAGGAGAAGAAGGAGTATCAATTGTGCAAGTCTGATTATACATCCACTTCATATAAGATGTCTAGGTATCCATAGAAGGTTACCTGATGCAAAGTCAGTACAATAAAGGGTACCTACTTCAACAATAAAGGATATCTTTAAATAATCTCAAAACGAAAAAAATATTAAGATTAATGAAGCAATAAGAATAAAAATATGTAAATTGACTAGTGTACTTTTTAGATATGTGTTAAAGTATGTAGTTGGAATAGTGACATCTAATTCAAAATTTAAACAACTTTTGTATGCCTTCTACATATAACACAATAATTTTAAAATGCTTAATTATTTTTTAATTTAGAATATGTTTTGCGGAAACTTTCCAGACAAATAATGTTACATTATTGCATTAAAATAGCTCGTTGTATGTGTAAAATATAACATGGCTATTTAGCATCTTTGTAAATACTAGCGAGGAAGAAATATTATTACAAAACAAAAAAGTACCCCTGAACTTAAAATAAATATTGAATTTTATTTCACATTACTTTGAGATTCATACAATGATATGTATACGATTTTTTTTATTAGTCGGTGTACTTATATATATACTTGTTTGGTATTAAATTATTTAAATATGGTAAAACATTAAAGGCATAGGTAAATTCAAATAATGAACCCGATAGCGGCAAATAATAAAGTGACATGTTCAACGCAAAAATAAATATCGTGATGCTAAACTGTCAAAGTGAACTTAGGTAAAGGTATAATGTAATCATTTATTAAATTGAATTCTTTTACTTAGTTTGAAAAATGTAGGTATACCCGGTTGAATATCTTCTATTTATGGACAAGGACCTGATAGTCTTAAGAATCCCTAGAACTCAAATAAGAAATCTATATACTTACGACTATTAATTCAAAGAAACTGACATCCATACACGTTTATTAAATACAAAAAAAAACTAACAAACTTTGTATAAACCACACCGATTTCTTTAAATCAATAAATTCGTTTATACAGAGTTCATTATTATTTTTTTACCATAAAATACCATATACTATTTTTCGCTTATTGCCTAAATGTTTTCAAATAAAATTTAGAAATTTTATGAACTGAAATCTGTCGGATTCTGTATAAAACGTAACATTTTCATAGAAATGAACGTGTTGGATCTTTAGATTGTTAGTTATCTTATAACTAACTACACTACTGGTCATAATTATGAGGGCGTTGTGGAGGTGTTGTTGCGGTGGTCATTAAAAATGGGTCCATAAGTCAGACGCTGAGGTAGCAGGAGCGTGTCGCCCGAGGTCTCAATATGTTGGCCGCTAGTGTGCTTGTCTACTCTTAGCTCATCCTTGCGAGCAAAACGGAAAGTTGGAAATATAATATACAAGGAATTATTTTTCAGAAGATTTTTCTATTAAAACAAATTATTATAAAAACTAAACAAGATTGATGAATTCGCAGTGGAATTTGTCAGAAGCGTGAACGCAATACAATAAAAAAAAATTATATACCGATGATGGTCAGTACCCGGCATTGCTCGGGATTCCGACCAAATTAAATATTTTAAATCGGTGGTTTTGGGCGAGGAGGGAGTTGTTTTGTACAGGCCCAAAATATTTAATAACAATATATGGAAAATTAAATCCTGGCAAGGAAAGGTGATATGACTATACTCGTATTTTCATCCAGATCCTAGAGAGCAATGGAACAAAATTTGGATGGTGTTAAATATAATACATATTTCTATCGGCGGAAAAGGGGTGGGGTAGGAGCGTGCGTAAAGCATTTACATATTTATTTTATAAAAGTTTACAAAGTATATACAAAATATACTTTGAAAAAAAAAACAATATTTGAATGTAAAACGAAAAAAAAAGATATATCTTGTCATATGCTGCTTGCGTGTTCCATCTCGCATACCTAACTAAAAGTCATGCAGGTTTTCCCGTTAAACTGCAGCCACTGACTATACCTATCTTTAATTCCCCACTGCAAAGGCTTCCTAGACGAGCAAATAGATACGAGCAATCGGACGTCTTTGCCAATAACTGTATATTATTCAAACATATATTAAAAGGTGTATTGAAAGATTACTAGTATTTGTCGAATTGGACTTAAATAATTGATTTGTATTTGTGTGTATATTTTTTAATATAATATTACTTTCAATGCTTGAGTTATATCTTTCACTCTACATTAATACTTTATTTGTTTTTAAATTTCTATTATATTATGTTTTTCTTATGCTTCTGCTTTTTATATACATATTAGCTTTTTACTTTATATTATATTTATCTTTATATATTTGTATCTATATTTTAAGTATTTTCTTTTCTCTTTATGTCATTATTATGGTTACATGTTATTGTTTTTTTCTCTTTAAACTATCTATATATTCTGATTATGTACACTTACCTATCTTTTCTAAAAGCCCTATAGGGCGTTAATTAATAAATAAATAAAAAAGTATCCCTGTCACAATTATTATCATACTATTATATAAGTATATAAGTCTATTAATAAACTATGCTTCAATGTACTCGTACTACTCACTGCACGTGCCTGGGGTAGCCAGGGTGAGGATGTTTCTGTTATGCGCGGTGTTCTAAAGAACAATCATGCGCAAATAATACAGATTTATATAAGGGGGAGAGGATGAATAGTCGGATGAAGGGGAAGAGTTTCTGAAATTTACCAAGGGTCCTAAAGGCTACTTGTGCAAAATTTGGAATGGATGGCATTTAATTTTGAATGAGGTACATTTATATCAGGAGGAGAGGATGGCGTGGCAGGGAAAAGGAAGATGTCTATTTGCGCAGGATCCAAATGTGTAGTATTGAAATTTTTTGTTATGATCGGTCAAAGATTGTAGGATTGTATAGATTACAGACTGACAGACAATGAGTATTATATCCATGATTTATTATGTAATAAATGCGTAAGAATTTTAAGTCCACACGTAAATAATCCACCCATGTAATGTGTTGACTATATAGATCCATCTTGTGGAAAATTTAAAAACAACAAATAAAGCTGCGCATGTATTTCGCATACTTTTCCCAAAATATTTGCATTAAAAGTAATTTTGCGATCGTATTTGCATTAAACCCAATATTCAGTGTTCTGAAAACACTTCATCGCTAGAACTTATTTTTCAACTGAACTGACATTTCCAGTTGTATAGCTTTACATCACATTTATTATAATATTTTTAACTCAACAACTTAAGAATTTAGAGTAAGAGTATTAATATTAATATTTTACAAGCGCAGAAAACAACTGCCGCGGGTATACTTTTTACAACAAAATGCTCATGAAAGATTGTATTCCTTCCCAGGCAAAGCGCCTCCACTTCAAATTAATACAACTTCTAGTGGCAATACAGCCCATCGTATTTCCACGCCATTGCAAGATGTTACCCTCAAATCTTGGAAAACTAAATTTAGAATATATTTTTTTCAATTTGTATGAGAGTTGTGAAGAAAGGACCGCTCCTTTGCTTATTCGACGGCGTGGTAAAATGCATTAGTAAAATTCATGATATTATGTCATGATTAAAATAAAATTTTGGGATCGTGAATGTGGGAGGCAAATGAAGCACTTGAAATTAATTATCGATTAATTAAGTAAATTAATTCACTGGACACGAATTTAATCGAAGCATTGTTTTTTAATTTCTATTAATTATCACTAAAATATTCCACATAGGTACTTCTTTGATTCGCTCAGGTTCACACTAGTTCACTTTAGTTCGCATGTAAAACGCTTCTCCCTGGTCAAACGCTCATGGGTTGCCTTTCTATGGTTGTGTGTGTCTCAAAACAACTCTGATTCTAAGTGCGCAGTAACCCGGTCAACTTATTTTATAGTCAATGTCGTTTCGCGATGCTTCCAGAATCCAGTGGACCATCCCAGACCCTTGCAGCAATTTCCAATTCACTGTAAAAGGTGCAAAGTGCTGTAAAATCCTCGATTACGTGCAATTCCTTCCGCTTCTACTATCTCGTGACAATACGAACAAAACAAGAGTTTGGTATAATAATGAAAAATGAAACATAAGAGGCTGCGTAGGCCGAGAAACGAACCTTTGTCGCCCGCATGCCAGTTGAGTATTATACTACCCTACTATCATACTTGGTAGTGATGGGTCCGCCCTGTAGGTACTAAATACTACAATATAGTACTTACTACGTTATAGTAAAGCGTACACTTCACACATTTGTAAGTATACTGCACACTACATACCACACTTAAAATTTCACACTTCAAATCGCACACTTCTTCAAATTGTACACTTCAAATTATGTCATACTTCAAACTACACACATTTTAATTTTGTGTATATTTTTGGCCGATTTGTATGCAAGCTAATGTAGCTATAACGTCTTTTTGAAATTTACATCAACTTCCCAAATTATGTCATACTTCAAACTACACACACTTTAATTTTGTGAATATTTTTGGCCGATTTGTATGCAAGCTAATGTAGCTAAAACGTCTTCTTGAAATTTACATCAACTTCCCAAAAAAAAAATTTTTTTGGGAAGTTGATGTAGGTAAGCAAGGAAAAGTTTGGAAAATAAAATAACCAAACAACCCCACTCCCCTCCTCCAATGGATGAATAAGCACTTCTTGTAGGTCAGTGAAGCAGATACAATTTTGTAATACTTCCATAATTATAATAATAATTACTTCACTTTCTTCATGTAGTTTATGATGAAGTGTGTAATGTTTTGGTAAGTACCTACTATAAATGTAGCGGACACTTTGTAGTCTTCAAAGTAGTGAACGTGTGCGTATTGCAGTCTTCATTTTGAAATGTTGTTTTTCCCTTCGCTAATACTTAGGTATCATAAGGCTATAATTTTATTTTTTAATTAAGAAGAAATGGATATGTCTGAATAAAGAATAACGTACGGTTAATCGAAATAATAAGATGTTTTACTTCAATAGTGCGTACACGCTATACACTCGAATTTTTATTTTTCATTCACACACCTTCTTACTGACTTTTGTGAATTTTTAAAGATCTTAACATTTTTCCCCGTCAGAATTGATTTATTTTTTGACGTCAAGCTTTGCATAAATTACGAGCCTTCGACCTTTGCAAACATTCATACTCATTATGACAGATTAAAATGAAAATGTTGAAATAATATTTCTGTTATGAACATTACTTTTTTAAATATATGGGCTTTTCGCCGTAGGTAAACATCTGACTATTCGTCGAAAATATTTGTAGGTGTGCAATGCCAGTAGACATCTGCAATTTCAAAAGATGAGAAATAATAGTTTTGAAAATTTGCAAAAAAATATTTATTTTATATGTGGGGTATAAAAGCAAAGGCAGCGACGCAGTCATCGAGGATAATAATTTATGATGTACCTACTGAATTCGATATTTTACTGGAACATAGCCTATTAATATGTGGAAATATGATTTCGGAAGGGATAGATGTATAAAACCTAGAATTTAGTGGGTTCCTATATTTTAAATTAGTAATCGTCGGTGACTGCATTCAAAACATTTTTTTAATTTTTTGTTAATAGTAAGAAAAAATTTTTTTTAATAAAAAATATTTTTTTAACGTCAGACAATGTGGTAAAAATACAACTCTTCCATATTGTCACGAAATGCTAAATTAAGAGGGGCCGCACATAATAGAAATTTTCCGAACAATCTGGAAAGTTCTACAAAAGTATATGGAACCTTAGAAAATTTCCCACAAATCTCAAAAATCCAACGTCTATACCAATAAGACAGTTCTGCGAAAAGGCTGACAACTCAGAATTATAAGCGATCAGCCAAAATAAATAACGAGAGTTCATACCGGGCACTCGATATTGAATAATGTGATCGCAGATGTGTGAATATCTAGAAGACGAGTGTAGTGTAGTGTAATAATGTAATTTATTATTTATTTATATTTTTTAATGATAACTTATATCGTAGGTGGAAGATTTCTCAAGTGAAGAGTGTGAAATTACTCCGAACTAGGTACATAATAAGTACCGCTCCAATTAAGTTCGTTTTTAGTGACTTGTGTGATTAAATAAAAGTATAATTATTTTCAAGCGCTTCATTTGTCACTGCTGCGAACCCGTTACAACCTTTTTTTCCCGAAACTGAACATTATGTAACATTCATCATTAAACTTTCCAAAAATTAGTTTAATATTTTAATTGTATTTAAAAAATACTTTTTGTTTTGTATATTTCGAATGTTTCTTATTATCTGTTTGTTTTCCATATAAAATACGAAAATAATTTCCAGTAATACGAGATTTACAGAAATTTAGGTAAAACATTAAATTTGTAAAACAAAACTGCTTATACCTTGTTATTTTGAATAACAAATACCCCAGTGTCTCGTTTCAATTAAGAGATTTGCAATATTTACAGAGATTCATAAATATGTCCATCGAAATAACTAAGCGATAAATCAGAGCTGGAACGAGTTGCCAGCATTTAATGAAATATCGTTTATCTGGCCAGCACAGATAGAGACATTAGTCATGAGAAGATGAGAAATGATTCTGTTACGACCTGTTGTAAGAATATTTTATTGGTTTTCAAATTTGAATTCTTTAATTGGCTCCGGAGCCCTGGCCTCCGTTTTCTTCTGAATGGAACTTGCGTGTTTGTTTGTGCTTTGTTATCGGGGAATTTACAGGATATACCTGTATTAAGGACTCTATGCAAATATGCTTAATTAGAGAAGACAGGGAATGCACTGCAACAGTAGTAAAATTATAGTAAATAAATCCCAATTATAATAATTTCACTGTCTGTCCGTCCGTCGTAACTTCCTTATAATAGGTGTACCCATAAGTGATCAACTATTTTTGGTGTGGATTGTTTGCTTCAGTCAAGCTCAGTAAAGTGAACGTGTAAAGACTTGTTTTATACGCAATATTATAATCCGTGGTCTTGTGATTTGTGACAATTATTATTTTTATTTTTTATTACTCTGTTGTAAAACGGCGGACAATCAACTAACAGAAGAACATTTACGTCATTGCATGCTGTTTCATTTTCGATCGGATGTTAGTGCAACGGTGCAACAAAGAAAATTTGTGATTTGTATGGAGATGTATTGAAAGTAAATAAGTGCCAACGTTGGTTTAGAAAATTTTCCGAGGTCATTCAAAATAGGTCATTTGGATTAACAGAACCGGTGAATTCATTCATATTCTTAGGAGTATTAATGTAAAAAATAAATTCCTTTTTATATATATAATATAACATATTTTAAAAACGAATAAAATATATTTTATTCGTTGAGACTAATTCACGTATAACCATAAAATTCAAACACAAAAATTCCGTCATTTTTGACGGGTTACAGCTAGTTATAAGTAATAATTATTGATTACGTAAAAAGGCTTTCTAGTGCCAACCCTAATGTATGGAAGTGAAGCCTGGAATTGGCAAAAGAGGAATGAAAGTAGACTGAATGCGGTAGAAATGCGGTCACTAAGACGCTTGTGTGGAAAATCTTTGGTCGATAGAGTAAGGAATGAACAAATTAGACGTGAATGCAATTCTGGCAGAAGTGTGGTAGATAGAATAAAGAAAGAAGTGCTGAGATTGGTCATGTGGAACGTATGAACGATGAAAGGATGGTTAAGAAAATATATCAGGCGAGTGTTGAAGGCAACAGGAATAGAGGGCGTCCGCGAAAGACCTGGCACGATCAGATACAACAAATGTTTGAGGATGGCCTCATTAAAAGCCGCAACAACCGTAGAACTTGTATGAGAAGATGTATGAATGTGGCCGAAGCAAAAGTGGAGTGCCAGGATAGAAGAGTTTGGCGTTCAATCCTCTCTGCCCACCCCTGCGGAGAAACGGCATGATGTTTAGTTAGTTAGTAACATGACTTTTGAATGAATTGCGGACAAGCGTGGAGATGAACGAATTATGTTAAATGATTAACGAATTAAAATATGGCATTAGTGAATCATCTCGAAGGGGAAAGACATAATTTTTAAAATTTTATATGGTTATCCATTGCTCTTCAATTACTAGCAACCTCGCCTCGAGGCACCAGACAGCGCGGGCGGCGCGAAACCACCGGCTGTCTGAGATCGGTACAGTTCGCTCCGGTCCTTGGACGGTCCGCCAGTCCCGTGGAACTTTGTAAAAGGCTGCAGACTGCTCGATTCCAGCTGAATTAGAGCTGTCTACACGGAAACACGTCGCCAGTTTTAAGTAATCTGGTAGGGATGGATTTTAACCGGTTACGCAATAACCGCTATTAGAGATTTGTATCTAATTGTTTCAATAATAAATTGTTAACTGGTTTTTCCCAATTCGACGGACAATCATCGGTACTACACAACAGTACCTCTGTTGCGTATTACCGATGATTGTCCGTCGATTGCACTGCACAACAATATCTCAATTGCCAATAGTCGAAGCAATTAGACACAGGTCTTAAATAATAGTATAATGAATAACCAGTTAAAATAACGGTTTGACCATCACTATACTCTGGTAAGTTGTTTTGTCATAAAAATGCAGGTAACAGGAATAGTCTTTTAATTGGGAGTGTTTATACTTGTTTTATATTTGCCATTGAACACAGATAATTAAATTAGTAGAAATGCAGTTGATTAAGTACGTGTAGAAAATCTGTAAAAGAGTGAATAATGAACAAATTAGGAGCAAATGTAATGTTGGCTGTAGCGTAGTTAAAAGAGAAAAATAAATAAATACATAAATAAAAGTTTATTCCAGTATGTGGGGAGGTTTCTGTATTCCAACACATTCCATTTGAAATTATCATACATGCGACATCTAAAAATATAAGACAATTTAAATAGATAAATATAAATTATCACATGCAGGGACATAATAGGTAAGATATAACAATAAAAAAGGTATATAGCAAGAATTATTCAAATAAACAGGACATACAAAGTAAGAAAGACACGGTGCGAAGTGAAGGAGTAAGTATTACAGCAATAATTATTAACATAAAAATAAATATATATATATAATATATATATAATAGATATAATTGTTTTAGTTTAATTATTTGCTGTAATACTTATCCTTCACTTCGCACCTGTCTTTCTTACTTTATATTACTATATATATATATATATATAAAATATATATATAGATTATATATACTATATAGATATATATAGATATATAAATATATTATATATATATTATTATATATATTAGATTATATCTATATATTTATATAAATATATATATATACTACATAATGTAAGAAAAGTTTTAATTTAAACTAAATTAAACTTTGTAATGCACATAGTTGAGTTAAATTTATTACTACTATAGTTTCAAAAGGAGCAGTCCCTCTCACAATCAGGTGTAATTTATAACTAATCTAAATACAGAAATTATATCATCTTATACAAGTAGAGTAACGGGTCGCGGAGCAGTGGTGAAGATTTTTTGTGTGGACTTTGAGAATCTCTTGATCTTGAGGATCGAAGAAATCTGTAGAAATGTGATGTTGAGGAAGCGAAGAAGTCCGTGAAAATCCTGGCAAGATCTGATAAACCAAATATTGGAGGCTGTTGAAGCTTCTAAGCCTGTTAAAAGCTTCAATAACCAAAGAGCGTGCATGAGAAGATATATCAAATGTGAAGGTTCTGCCTTATAGTTAGTTGTTTTTGTCGTAAGAATGTTAGTTATACGAAACACCAGGTTTTATTGGGAATGTTTATATTAAAGTTTGATAATTATATGAGTATTTGCCATAGAGATTGTATTTTGCATTTGATTGCCGGTTCATTGTACAAAATTGGTATGTACTGCATTTTTCAAAATTCGTGTTACCTTCTTAAATTTATATAATACACTATCATCGTCAGTGGATTGTAGATTAAAATTATTATTAAATGATAGATAAATCAAGGCGGCCCTCGTAGTCCGATGGGTATGACACTGGCTTCTCACACCGAGGGTTCCGGGTTCGATTTCCGGTGAGATCACAATTAATCAATGTGATTTACTCAAGCCTGGGTGTTTTCTGATATGTTTCGCTTCTGTAATTGGGCCTCTTAGCCTGTTAAAGCGTGAATAAAAAAATAAAAGTAAAGTAATAAGAATATACGGTTACTACTATAAATAATCAAATGATTCAAAATCTTTTCATTTAATTTAAAATTTAAGCAATCGCCACTTATATTTCTAATATTAATATATTCATATAAATATTATATAAAGTTTTTTTTTATTTAATAAAAAGTGATGTATTTTATACGAATTCTTTGTCTCAATAAACTTGTAGATCTGTTTGTCAAGTACATTTTTGATCTGTAAAGTATGTAAAAAAGTAATAAAAAATCTTGAATAAATTTTTGCACGTTAATAACAATTAGATTGTCAGATATTCCATACAAGGACTTATGCTATTTTGAAAAAAATAATTAAGTTTTTCGAAAAACGTAATTATTTTTCATGAATTATTTACAGCAAATGTGCATATCTACATGGGCGCAATTAATAATAACGTCATTAAAATGCAACACAGTTGTTTCACATTTTTATAACCTTTGTAAATATGAGCATATAATGTACTACTGACCTCAACGATGACCACGAGCAGATCTTCTTGTTGATATGAGCATAATATTTGTGCAGCAATTTTAGTTACAATTCAGCGAAAAAACGACAGAGAATCTTGAAACGGCCTGAAAACAATTGTTATTTATTACGTTACATATATAATGAAATACATAGGTATATATTAAATAAAAATTACATATCTACAAAATATTCTATCAGAAAAAATAAAGTTTCAAATTTTCAAATATTTGACAGTATAAATAAAATAATTTCGTTGTCTGTCTGTCGGTCCGTTAAGTCCGTAACTTGCTGGATTTGAAACATTTGATAATTAGAGTCAGACACGCAATCAGCGCCGGCTCAGCTAACACACGCAAGGGTCGCCCCCACCAAATTACACGGTTTCGTATTATTTTATTATATAGTTTTAAGTTTAAGCGAATATGGTAAATTTAAAAAAAAACACATGATTTTCTTCTCACGAATTTTCATCTTCAAAACCCTGCAATTATTACGTAGTGTGTACGTATGGCTTGTATAAATTGAAAACTTTATTTTCAGAACAAAAATATTACCTACATATCTACTTATTTCACATGTTTCAAAGAAAAAATATACTTCACTTCAATGTTTCTAAATAAGTAGTATATTGGTCCAACGGTTAAAACACTCGCCTAGTGATCTAAGTTGTGAGGGTTCATGAATCGTTCCAGGAGACCACCAAGGTAGAACTAATTTTTATAAGAAGTAAGAATATAATGATAATAGTAAGAATTTAGATGTGACATGTATTCGGTGTAGGTCATGTAATGTACAATGAATTCATTTTATAAAATAAAAAAATCTGATTAATTATCGAGTAATATTACAATTTATTATTGTTATAAAAACTTAGTTGTAATTCATACTGGCTTGGAATTCTTGTAAATGTAAATAAAAATTGATAAAAGTTATCCACGTTATTATTATGAACAACTTAATTATATCATGAAAAAAGTGAATTCCCCCCAAAAGACAAGTGAAAACTCTTTATTGGGGTGTAATATATTAGGGTAGGAGCCGGCGACTGCCAGACTTGCGTTATTGTATCAAATCTGAAATATTTTCTGTAGATGTACACTATAATAGGTAAGTAGATTTGGATATTATGATATTTTTTTGTACCTGTATTATCTGTTATCTGCCAAAATCCCCCAAACTCAAATGTCATAAAATTCAAACCCTCTCCATTCATATTGTTTTATGGAATATAAAGTAACTAGTGATATAAAAATAATTGTAATAAAAAAATATGCCTTTAAGATTGGATCTTTTTGTTTTCTCGATAAACTAGAGACTACAAGAACAGTGGCGAATTTTCTCTCATTTTACATAAATTAATAAATGAAACTATCGACTGTCCTCAACTATTAGAATGTATCTGCTTGCGTCAAGTCAAGCAGGTTTTGCCTTGCAGCTACCAACTACGTTTTAAATTCCCCACTGCAAAGGCTTCTTAGACTAGCAAAGAGATACGAGCAACTTGACGTTTCGGCCACGAACTTTATAATATTCAAACATAATTAAAAAGGTGTATTGAAAGATTACTACCTACTATTCGTCAGATTGGATTTACGTAAGTAGATTGTATTTCAGTTGTTGACGGGATGAGATAACTAACCGTTATGTAAATTTTTATTATATTATGATTTTTTAAGCTTGTGCTGTTACTTTCTAGTTTATATTATTTATTTTTTGTAATTTTTAATAAATTATGCTTTCTATAAGCTTCTGCTTTTGCTGTGTACCTACTTGTTTTTTACTTTATATTATATTTATCTTTTAGTATTGTGCTACTGCTATTTATTTGAATTCCACTTTATATTATTATTTTTTCTTGTTTGTATTTCTTAGGAAATCACTATGTATTTTTTTTTAATAGAGATGCGAACACGGAATACATGACACATCAATATTATTACTATTTTCAAACTAAGCTAAACGCTTGTGCTATGAAAATAGGACTAACTTTTAGTCTGGAGTGATCGAACACGTGACCTTTGGATCACGAGGCGAGTGTCCTAACCACAAGACCAACAAGCTACTTTTTTGTTGTTTAATGTTTATTTTATTGTTTAAGGTATTCATTCAGTTAACGCACACTTTACCTTATTGTTTGTAAAAGCCCTGAAGGGCGTAATAAATAAAAAAATAAGATAATTTTGTAAAGCCGTGAGTAAGTAATTACTTGAACTTGTAAATATGTAACGCGTAAATATATAAATGTACAACGCGTCAGGTCGTTAACCGACCCACTTTTCGCAACCTTCACCCAGAACCTTCCCGATACACGAGGCAGACATCCGCAAGACACGGTAACGAAACAATAATTTCGGTTGTAATCTGCGGATTAGCCGAGCCGCGATCCAGCCAATAATTAACCGTGAAAGTGGCGTCCGATTTCGGGGTAAAAAAGCGGTTGTGGCGGTCGTTAGGTTCATCACCCCCGCACTATCGCCCCGCGCCCCCACCCCCCACCCCGAGCGTATATTATTTCTGGGTATGCAAACAGGGGGGAGGATGGGGTCGAGCACGATCGGCGCGCGGGACTCTCGGAATTATTTATTTTCGTTTCATTTCGGATAAATCGGCTTTTATTGGACAAAAGACATTTAATTACTTGATACATATATACAAAATACATATAAATATAGGATTATATGTAATAAGCCTCTTTGTCGGCCACTACCTACCTCGCTAGATATATAGAAATACTTGTTCTGAAGTAGGTAGCTTTTTATCATTGTGTCGCAACCTTGTTTTACAGTAAAAATCAAAAGAAAAAAATATTAAAAAATATAAAGATATCATGCGAGATGCAGGAAAAAATAGAATTAATGCAAACGGTAGTTTTATATTTTTTATTTACCTTTAGTTGTGGATTTTCTTTACGGACGTCTATTCACTAATTACTGCGTTTATTACCTACCTAGGTACTACGTAAGATATTTTTGCCTCTTCTTCTATCAAGCTGATCTATTTTATGTTTTACTTCCTGGATACTTCTATTTTCATATGTATTATGCTTTACTTAATAATTTTGTACTTTTTTATTTTGTATTCCAAGCTTCCTGGAAACTCTATATTTTCATATGTATTATGCTTTGCTTAATATTTCTGCATTTTTTATGCTTTATTTATAGTTTCTTGTATACTTCTATTTTTATGTGTATTAATTAGCTATGCTTTGCGAAATATTTCTGTATTTATTTTATGTCTTTTTATTATTATCTTTCAAGACTATTTTATTTTATATCTAGGTTCCTGAATACTTCTATTTTCATGTGCATTATGTTTTGTTCAATATTTGAGTATTTATTTCATGCTTTGTATATGCTCATGTGTATTTATTATTTTGTATGTCTTTATGTTTACGTCCTCAAATTGTTACTGCTCTATAAAATAAAAGATTCCATATCGGTCCTACTCATACCTCGCCAGAATGATTTTTTTTCTCTAAATGCCATCTCCATGTCACGTCGAGTACAGGGCGACGCGACCCGACAAGTACGAATGATCTCTTAGGAAAAGGTACGTGCTGACAATTACGAGGAAATCGTGGAAGAGCTGCAGTCTTTGTACCATAACATGTCATTCGCCATTCGCACCATGCGCTGGGTACCATGACTGTCAAAATATGTTTACTGCACTCACATTTGGATTTCTTTTCTATAAAATTTAGAGATTCCCTTTTAAAAATCTGCAGATCTATCAGGATATTGAAATTTGAAACGTTATAGGTGCCTACTTAGAAGAAATTTGAATGCAGAGATAGAAAAAGTATTAAAAATAGGTTTTAAATTTAGATATTCATTTATATATCAAATAGCTAATAAAAAGATACAAATGATTTGTGGCAAATATTTTGGTATTTTATTTAGGTAACCATCTTCTAGTTGTTATTATTAGCAAAAAAAGTATATTAAAAGACTCAATTACCATGGACTATAATTATTATAATTTATAAGAGATTAATATAGCAATAAAAATAAAATAAAAAAGGAAAGTAACTTAAAAATAAAATTTGCAAGTATAAAATTGCATACGCGAAGGATGAAGCCCAACCGAAAAGAACTAAACAATTTTTTTTGTGTAGTTTTCTGGGGTATTATATATATCTGCCATGATATCCCAAAAACTGCCCACAGAAGCATACACTGCAGAAGATTCTGAACGATCGTGAAAACCTGAGAATATTTTTAACTATACGATTTTTTGTCGAGTGGTGGTATTGGTCATAACCCAATTATAATAATTTCGCTGTCTGTCTGTCTGTCTCCGTAACTCCGTGTAACGTTCGTAACTTCTTTATAGTAGTTTTTACGATTTATTTAAAGAATTTTTTCTCTATTTATTTTTTTACATAATTTTTTACGATCTTTTTTATGAAATTTTTTTAAACTAATTTTTTTCATTTTTTTCCCACTTTTTCTTTTTCTTGTCTATAGTTTTTTTCCTTTCAGTTTTTAAATAAATAAATACTTATTTCTTAGGAACCGACATGTAAAAGTACCGCCATTTTTGATGGGTTACAGCTAGTCTTATTATAAATTACTAATACAATTATAAGATCGCTGGTTGCGAGCCGCTGATTTTGCTCCTAGATTCGGGAAGAGATTACTTGGCCAAAAATGTTCCGGGCTCTTGTCGATCAGCCGATTCGGACACAATGTTCGGCCAATTTACGGACCAAACAATATTGTTCCACAGTCAATGGTTAGTTTGTGATGCATTTTTTATGTTGCGGATTTTATTACGTAATATGCAATATATCAAACATATTGAGATGTCAAGTTTCTGTATGCGGAATCCGCACATTTTTATTGCGCCTGTTTTTTTATTGGTTAGTTAAAAAATTTTAATACATCAAACGCTTTTAAAAACTAATAAATTATTTTTTATTATTAAACTTCGAACAATGTGTCTTCGAGTACATATGTAACTCCGTTAATAAATAAATAAATAAAATTACATATCATTGTCATTGTAAAAGCTATTAATAATTAACCTGTTTTGTTTACTGCCGATAATTATTAATAAATATAGTCCCACTTGAAAGCATTAGGTACGTTGCTTTAACCCTTGTTTACTTATTGCACAATAGGTAGGTAAGTACTCATTGAATATGTACATATTAAAATATTTTATATTTATATTGTCACGGTGTTATTTGAACTTTTATTTATTACGCAAAGTCACTGGACAAGAATTTAATCGGAGCACTATTCTTAATACCCGAAAACTACTATTTCGTAATTTCGCACTAATTATCATTTTTGACTCACTTGTCTCTCTTATACTGATGCACGTTATTTAAATTGTTCAGATCCGCACTAAAAAACTTCTCACCCGCGGGTATGTACATCCTTACGTCATATATAATATCGCTGGAAAGACCACGCGCTAGCAACACACGCTTTGTCTGTGCACTTGTCGTTGTGAAATAACTCCGACATAACTGATTACGCAGTAACCGATTGATTCCTTTTATAAGTTATCGTTTTCTAGGTGTTTACAGTGTTTATGAGTATAATCTTGTTATTGCAGATTTATGTGGACCATATGAGAGATTTCTATTGTGCTTAATTTATTCTGATTCTGCCACAGTATACGTAATGGCCCATTAAGCCTTTATTAAATGAGTAAAGGGTTACCCATACAGGCGATACTAAATAAACAAATAAATGATCGCTACAGTAATTTGGTCTATACACACCCGCTATTTTCTGCTTTTAACATTAGAAAATATAATCTGCGAAATGCCAAATGATTTCATGTATCACTCACATTAAACAATTTATTCCATCCTTAAGTTTATCTGTGTAACATGACAATACGAAACTTACGTATATTGAGTCACTTGGCAACATAAAACACCACAAGCTGCTATCAATTCAATCACTTTAAAGTATGCGGTTGTTGCTTTAAAGTAAATTTTTTAAAATATTTTTTTTCGATGATTTCATCGGAATAGCTTGTTGGTCTTGTGGTTAGGACTCTCGCCTAGTGATCCAAAGTTTGCGGGTTCGAATCTCACTCCAAACCAGCAAGTTAGTCCTATTTTCATAGCACAAGCGTTCAGCTTAGTTTAAAAATAGTAAGGATATTGATGTGACATGTATTCCGTGTTCGCGAAAAAAAATCATTAAGATTATAAAAATTATTTATTTCCAGTAATATTAGCTAGTCATGTCTACGTTATGATTGTCATCTAAAACACCAGTTCTAACTAAAAAGTGCAATATTGAAAAAAAATATATAATAGTTTACATGCCTAAGCGATTTTTAAAGGAAAAAATATTATTATTTTTCAATAAATGAAATATGATTCGTTTTTACAGCGTGTGATATTTATTCGTGTCTTCATCCCTTAGTTGTGAGTAAGTAAGTTTGTATGTGTTCAATAGAGTAATGTTTTTGGTAACAAATAAGTTTGCTACGATTTGAAACCGGATAAACTGGAAATAAAAAATAATCCACTATCGCAAAACAATTTTTATAGGTTAACTGAAAAATTTAATATCTATTGAAAACTATTAATTGAGATAGCTAATTGCACAGCTAGGTACCTAGTACCTAAATATTTTTTATACAAGCATATACCTATGTACCTACTTTTATTCTCAGTAGAGACGAAAGTTATGAAATTAAAAAAAAAGAAAAATGCGCGTCTACCCAGCCGTGTATGAGTTTTTGAAGTCAATTGATTCTTCAAAGGGGATAGGAAAATTTTTCACCCACGAGACATGATATTTCCATGATATTTTAAACATGGTTCATTATTTAATCGACCTTCATTTGTTTTAATTTTCTTTATATATATTGTGTACCTATGTATACCTATGGATGCCGAAATTACGAATACTCATACCTAAATAAGTCATGTAACACAGCCTTATCTACATCAAAGAAAATATCTTAAGTAGTTTTAACATACCAATTAATATATATTCATCTGACAGTAGATATTATCCAGAATAAAACTGAAAATAATGTTTTGTTTATTCTACAGTATTTTTATAACCTAATTTTATTTTTTTAAATAACTCCATATGTTCATATATTTAAAGTAGATAAACGTATGGGCATTATATAAAATATCTGATGTAATAACTGTGTAATAGTCAGATTCTGAACAATGCCTATCTACTCGAAATCGTTAAACGTTTAAAGATAAATTAGGTAAATCCATGGACATCTAAGGTGTTGCAAGCAGTCCCTCATATTTTGACAGCTTCGTTAAATAATATAAATAGGGGTAGAGGTAGACTACGTATCTACCTACTCTACCTAGTATCTACGTACCTACAATATTTTTCCCAATAACTTTCGTAGAAATTCTCAGATGGCGGTAATTTTCTTGTTTGACCTGTGAAAGGTTCACTTTGCTCTCCCTTTGAACTTAATATGTACTATGTACCATGTCATAGTGGGAATAAAGTCCTGCTTAATCTTTAAAATCATTATCTTTCAAATAGGTAAAATGGAATTGCATTTGCGAAATGTATGTTTTTAAAATTCTAAAATGGTCTGTTAGTACCTACTCTACATGCGGCTAGACCCTAGACCTCCTAATCTATAACTACAAGTGCAGCAGCTAATGAACGTCGTGTGTTTTGTATTTTACAGTAATTCTAAAGGGTAAAAAATTCTATGTAAATGTAAAAAAAAAATAAAAAGTTTTTCTGAATTATTTGAAAGCAATGTACCTACATATTTATGTATGTACTTACACCAATGGCGAGAACTAGAAATGGTTTTAGGTTTTGCTACTAATAGTGATAATACCTGTAGAAATATGACGGACTCTATTGCCAGCAGAGGTTATAATATAATCTGAACTAGAAGTTAACTTTGCCTGGGAAGAAATTCAAACATCTAGATCTAGAAGCATTTTGTTAAAAGTATAGGTACCTCATATTAATGTTATTTTTTGATCTCGAAAATTATTTTTGTTATTAAATAAATAATATTATAATATTTAATAATTCACCTATAATTTAACTATTAGTTACATATTCTATTTGACAATCTTGACTATAATTATTCAATGCAATCGCTAAATTTAACAGACCTATTGCAGTGTGGAAAATTTTGTGATATTTTATTTTTATTTAAAATAATAAAAGGGCTTATGGATTGCACTAGTTTGGGAAACAAGATTAATTCAATTATCATGGCACGAGATACCATGTATCTTTTCATGTAGATGCTTTTCGCTCTGATTTTATGAACAATTCATGTTTACAGAGTTTGCATAAAATCTTATTCCAATCGGAAACGAATTAAATTTTGTGGATTTGTTTAAAATAAACAGCATCGCTGTTCTAATGAAAGAAACGTGCATGAAAATGTTTTATTAGGTTCCTGTGGCCTTAATTTTGATCTTATCTTTAAATTTTTTAAAACACTAATTATAATTTATTTATTTTGAAATATTATTTTTGTTAAATTATTTCTTCCGTGTAAAAGCTTTAAATGGTATATAAATAAAAATAATAAAAATCTATATATCAATACGTTTAACAACATTTCTCCGTTGTTTGCACGTCAGTTCAAATGATGACGTGTATTCAGAACACCGCGTGGCGTGAGTGTGATAGTATTCCGTTCAGCAGGATAGGGATAGAGTTTGAGTAAGAAAAAACATGCACAACTTTTTTTGCTATTTTCAAAATATTTTGTTATATTTTTCTCGTCAATACCTGAACATGAGATTTTGTTATGTACCTCTATTTGCGCGGGAATTAAAACGAACATAGTAAAAGACTTAAGAATATGTACACAACATCGATTAAGTTCGCAGAATTTTTTTAACATATTTTTCCACTGTACGAAATATACAAATTTAAGGTGGTATCTACCTATATGTTTATAGTTAGGTATATAAAATTATTTTTAAACAAAACCATACATGGGTTAAGAATTGAAGAATGAGTAAAAAATTTAAAATAAAATAAATAATAAACGTAAATGAGAATTACCTAAATGTATAACTAAAAGATTGAAAAATACGAAAAGCCAGTTGAGAATACTATAAGGATTTTTAGTACAATAGAAAGCGCCCTACTTTTCTAGGAATATACTAAATAAGAAAGGCTACCTCACCATGATTTTTTTTTTTAAATTTTATTACCTACCTACATATAAAACAAAAAAATTCTACTTATATATTAAGAATGATTCTCTGTGACAATTTTGTGGTAGGTAATTGCATAGGTATATAATATTTTGTTATATATTTTTAATAAATTGTGTTTTTTGCATTTCATTAATTAATGTATTTTTTCCTCTCATGGATAAATTAAAATAGCAATAAATTAAAACACTATTATGTAAAAGTTATTTAGAATATTGTGATGAGAAATGCAGTTTTAGTTCGTAAGAAATTAAGGTAGATATTAGTTTAATTAATTAGAATAATATGTCAACTTTTAAATATAAATATATGTAGGTACCTATCCACCGACTGGTTTTAAAAATATTTTTAGGTATAATAAGTAGCGTGTAGATAATCGGGGGTGAGTAAATAAAACACTCTGTACATGAAATTGTATGTAAGAATTACTGCAAAATATATTATATATTGCAATAAAATATAGTCCAAATAACTCAATTTTGTATTTTAATACTTACCTACAAATAGTAAACATCTACTTTTATTTTTAATTTAGGTTAATATGAATATTCAACTTTGAAAATATTTTATAATAATGTTTTAAAGTAAGAATATTTAAATAAAATAAAATTTAAATAAATTTTAGTGGAGCAAAGGCTAGAGATAAGTAACAAATAATAATAACAAATAATTTAAGTTATTTAGGTTGACATATAAAGTATTCATAAAAAAATGGAGTCTAATTTTCTTTATTATTTTTTTAAAGTATGTGATAAAATGAAGTTTGCTTAGGAAACCTACGAGAGTAAAAAATATTATTCATGTAGGTAGTACCTAGGTAGGCACCTAGTACTAAAATGGTTTTATAAATAATAATTTAGTGAAAATATATTATATAGTAAGAATTTAGAAAAATAAAAAAAGAATTAAAAAAAATATCACCATACCAAATAATAAGTTATGTATGAGTATGAACGGTAAAATGTAATATGTAATAAAAGTGAATAGAAATGAAAAGTCCTTTTCTTTCTTCGGTAGGAAAATAAATTATTTTTTAAAATATCGGAAAATTGTAAATAAGGAAATGAATGGAAGAAAAGCTCGGTGATTAGTGTTGTGCGGAGAGATGGGAGGTGCTGCAAGTGGCGCATATCGATTGCCGGGTGACATTCTTTATCAGCGGCGGGCGGCGGGGGGCGGGTCCGGGCGCGCGGGGAGGGGCGTGGCCCGGCGCGCCGCGGCCAATGGGGCGCGCCCTCGCCGCGGCCGGACCAATCGCGGCCCGCCGGAGCGTGACGCCCGCGGGAGCTCTACCTACGGCGGAGCCTCTTCGTTCTCTTTTTATTTATTACCATCGCGAGTGGCTCCCGCCGCAGTCGCTCGCGGCGCAGTCACGGAGCTTCGGAGCTCTCAGTCGCGTGTCGCGTCGCCAGCTGTCAGCACCGCTCCGACCGCACCGCACGTCACCAACAGTCCATGGAGTCCTGCGCGGACTCGGCCTCCACGGGCAGCGAGCGCAGCGCCTCCCGCTCGCCGCGCCGCTCGCCGCTGCCGCCGCTGCTGGCCGCCAGCCCGCACCAGGCGCACCCGGCGCCCGGGCTGCTGCCGCCGCGCCTGCCGCACCTGCCGCCGCCCGGGCTGGGCCTGCTGGGCTCGCTGCAGATGATGCACCACGCCTCGCCGCTGGAGCTCATGGCGGCCGCGCACCACCACGGCCCGCCGCGCTCCTACAACAGCCCGCCGCCCATCTCCTCCTCCGACCCGGCCGCCAACGAGTGCAAGCTGGTGGACTACCGCGGCCAGAAGGTGGCCGCCTTCATCATCCAGGGCGAGACCATGCTGTGCCTGCCGCAGGCCTTCGAGCTGTTCCTCAAGCACCTGGTGGGCGGGCTGCACACCGTGTACACCAAGCTGAAGCGGCTGGACATCGTGCCGCTGGTGTGCAACGTGGAGCAGGTGCGCATCCTGCGCGGCCTGGGCGCCATCCAGCCCGGCGTGAACCGCTGCAAGCTGCTGTCCTGCAAGGACTTCGACGTCCTGTACCGGGACTGCACCACGGCCAGGTACGTGCCCCCGCCTACCGCCTACCGCCACCGCGCCGTGTGCTCCCGCTCCTGTTCGTTTGTTTATTTCACCCGAGTTTTGCCGATCGTTGTGTATTATTTATTTGAGTTATGTTTTGTGTTATCCCCTCCCGTGTAGGTACGTAACGTCTATTTTATTATTCCTAGTGGTGCGCGAGTGGTGTTAATTCTCGCGCTAAGGGCGGATTAAAAATGTACGAGTAAAACGGTGCCCGGCGAAGGGTTGAGGGCTGCCGGATATTAATGCCTCGGTTGCGGGGCGCGGGATGTAATTGCCTGGGTCCCGGTTCTGGTCTCCCTCGACGTGCATTTTTAAATACTCATTTTTAACGTTCGTTTTCATTTAAGAATGTGAGACCGAGAAAAATTAAAAAACATTATTTTTTATGTCGGTCGTCTCGTGCAAATATAATGCGGGACGGTGTCGCGTAGGCCTAATATCCCCGCGCGCCACCACCCGCGACCCCATTGTTTATCGGATTATTTTATCCCCGCCATCACAAGTGCTCGTAGAATCTTATTATTCCTTTCTCGTGCGGATACATTTATGGTACAATTGATGATTCATTGTTGATATTACTTTACACTACCGGCAGTATGTATGGAGACGATTGAAAATATTCCTTTCAATTAGTGTGTAGAAAAAAAATTGGTTTTCCCTAAGGCCATTTAACATTTTTTATCGTTTCATTAAAACAGCAGCAGCTTTTGTTCGTTTGTTTCATATTGACATCTTTTTTAAAAATTGTCTTTAGGTAGAACTTATATTATTAGACCTACGTATTTTTAATTGGTAGATAGTATCATCGTTAATAATATAATTAATATTTATACATCAGTTTCAAATTCCTCTGTTTATTGGGTAGCTACTTATTTATATTTATAGTTGACTGAAAAAATCAGGCTAATATACCTACCTACCTACATACCAAACATAAAATAAAAACAAATGCATTTAGTGCATTTATTTTGCTATACAATATATGTATCCTTGATATCGGCAAGCTAATATAGCATCATAATATTAAACTTACTAGTATCTTGATAAGTAAAAAGCAAATAAATATGTAATTTAAAAAGTATACGAATTTAAAAAGGCTATATTTGGTACCTACTTACACGTAAGCCTCCGTAATATTAAAATAATTTATTTAATAAATAATTGTTGAAGTTCTTTACATATGGTTGGTAGTGTAACCTAGCTACTTAGTATCTATGTTTTTTAAATTATTATTTTTTAAGTATCTACTATTCTATTGATCAAAAATAGCACTGAAATATTATTTATGGTATAATTTTAAAACTACCCGTACGAACGTATTAGGTACCTAATTATAAAAAAATATGAATACTAATTAATATGATTTTTTTAAACAAACTATAAAAATATAATTTCAATTGTTGTTCTGCAGAAATTAACAAATATGTTTCACAATAATTCAAAAAAACAAAGTTTTTTTCCATTTATCCTTCAGATACAAAACGGCACCAAATAATTCCCAGCGGTTGTAAAAGCAAATCAACAGCTTCTTTAATTAACCTTTTTATGATTAAAAGAAACAAATATACTTCTGAGTGTTTTTTATTGCCGCAGTGGGCCGAGATGATTTATCTTGAGAGACGGAACTATCGCAGGCCTGGCGCAGGTAGGGAGATGGCCATGCGATATTTGGTTATGAGGATTGCGTGTACCTAATTTGTGAACGATACCACGTCCTCTTGTCTCGGTTCCCTGTGATTTTTTGAACAAATAGATCAGTTTCATATTTCGATAATAAATATACATTTTTAATTAATACCGCATAAATATGAATTGCCCATTTTGATAATACTACAAGAACGTTGTCGTATTAATTACATTCTATAGTCTATAAAATATATCTAAAATTAAATATACGGATTTGCTAGCAAATCAATACTTTCCTACCGATGTGGTAGGTACCTATCAATACCTACCTATTGATATCAGAATAAATTAATTAAAATTCTTTCATACCATTGGTATTCCATTTTTACAATTTTTATTGAGTAATGATATAAATATATTTTTTAATATTAATAGATAAATGAAAAGCAAGGAATTGTCCAAATAATAATGAATCCATTTTGATAACGTACAGAGAATTTGTATTTTAATTGTTTTCTAATATCCGATGGTGAAAATATATTATTACTTATTTATCAAGCGAATTTTTTTTGTGATATTACTATTATTATTATTATGATAATGCAGAAACAAAAATAAAAAAAAATAACAGCGTTTTTTAATATTTATATTTATAAGATTCGTCATATATATGTACATATCTAAGGATCACAATTAAAAATAAATAGGTATGTGTTAATAAAATAGTGATTGATATTTTAGTCGTTAATCTAGGAAAATATGTTTTTTATCTAAGTTATTAGTTTATTTATACATTTTGAAAATTATTTACATATTTCTCTGATTAATTTATATTTTACGTATGTTTGATATTTATCCGTAAGAATATTTTTTAAAAATTTTAATTTGACAGGGTAGAAAAAATTGTGTTTGAAAAATAAATAAAATCGTACCTACGCTTCATTTTGATGATTATTTAATGTAAACTTTAGGACCACGTTTGAATTGATTAACCGCTGATTGTAGAGAATAGAGTATTTTTTAGAAGTGTCAAAATAATCGAATATCTTAGGAATATCAAATCTGAATATAATAATCTTAATTATTAAAAAGTAGTAATGTTAAAGCGACGTGTTTTCACGAAGTTCACGTTTTTATATCTAACTGTTAGGTGTATGTATCAATTAAAATTATATTTTGAAGAAGTCGTTAAAATATTATATTTTTTTGGATATTTCGTTTTTACGATTATCTCTCGGATCTGATAAAAATCATGAGGTTATCACGCGTACGCGAAGGCAGTGCATGAAGAGTAACAATTACAGCGTAATAATTGTTACATTTCTTTCCCATAATGTGGCGAGCTACATTAATTTTACTAGCCGTATCATTGTTTCATTCCAGTAATTGTGCTATTACGTCAGGCGTTTCGTCTTGAAGAGTATCGTTCACCGCATGGAAACAAAGAACCAGATGAATTGTGTTGTTTGCTCAATAATTTCTGGGAAAACTGAAGCACGAACCCAGTCAACAGTTGATAGGAATTCCTTTTCTAGCTCTCTGTGGCACCGTTCTCAATTTTACACAGAGAGTTCAGGCTTACACATACGTTACAGGGACAATTAAACGGTTAGTTAAATACATATATAATATTCAGCGGTTAATTTCTTTAATGTGCAGTTATCTACCTATTCATCTGCTTAAATACATAAAATATGTAATCTATTTTTAAATGCGTATAGCTAACATTTTTTACATGGCTAGATAGGTACCAACCTATTGAATCAGGTAGTTTCAGTAGGCATAGGTATAAAATTCACGCATCACATAATTATTAAACCGAAGATTATAAGGAAGTAATACAAGAAATCAATTACTAAAATTAAATTTATTATACCCACCTGTAGAAAATATACCTTTTAATTTGGTAGGTAGGTGGGTACCTACCTACCTAAGTATGTCATTTAATCATTCATTAATGAAATTATTTGGGTAGGTATATCTGTTGCTGGCGGTATCTACACAGTATATTTAATATTCATATTAAAAAAAATCGTTATATTGTCAGATAAATATATTATTTCGCTTTTTTATCGAAATACCTATTTAAATACATACCTACATCTCATTTCAATTTAGGTACCTGCTTAGATAATTTCGTCATTTAAAAATTAATATTTTTCGACGACGCCAAACAATAAGGAAATCGATACAACCGAAAAGCAATCGCATCGGATTCGTTTCTGGGATCATTTTGAGAAATCAAAATTGATTGCGGTGATAGATTGGGGTCCGGGACTCACGGCCCAGCGCAGACCCGCGGAGGGGCACATTTCTCGCTTCACTAATTGCCCAACGGAGATGATAAATCAGGAGGTATTAGGTTACAACCGGTGCGCGCTGGTAGTCGGGCTCGCCGCCGTATCGCCTTACCGCTGCCCGCTCGCTACTCGCCACCTAGATCCTGCGAGAATTACGACTGGTCGTGTATATCACTTTGGGACTTTATTGTTTTGTGGGATTCCAGTTACCCGGGTGGTTTATTCTGGATTTGAGAAAAATCTCTCGTCCTTAAAGAATTTCATTGTCTTTCAACCCTCGCTGTAGAAGTCGCAGCAAATGTGAAAGATTTTTCTCAAAATATATCAAATAAATGATCAACTCAAGAATTTTTTAGATATTATTCGTTCATTATTTCCGATCATGTTAAACTAGACATTTATTCTATTTTAAGGACCTTAAAAGGTATTTCAAATGTAGATATAGGTAAGTGACATTTTCAGAAGCAATGATCTTGAATACCTATATGCAATTATTTGAATGACTTGGTAGCAATCAAAATAAATAGCTTATTCAAATATTACGAATTTTTTTTCAAATAAAACGGTTCTGTGAGATGTTTCCAATTTTAACAACCGGTTTGTAAAATCCGGTGCGAACCTTATAGGACATCACTGGATATACGTGCGTTAGTATTTTTTCAGATGTTTATTTAATAATAGAGAAAAATCATTGCGTATGTACAAATTAAGATATAAATGTGCACCTATTCGATCCTTTGGTACAAATGTATCGTCTTCTTATTTATTTCTTCCGACGGAAAGTTTTTTATATTTTCTTTGACAAACCAACCTATATATTTTTGCTGTAGATGCCCTAGCAAATCATTGCTGTTTGTTGTCAATCATTTGTTATTCTTTGATCCTTGACGTACTTGTTCAGTATAAATATGACCATCGACCAGTGATCAAGTAGTCAGTCAGGGTTCGATCCTCGTTTGGGAAGACAAGTTAGCTCTGGTTTAACCCTTAGCTTAAAAAATAGTAAGTCTATCAATGTGATATGATATCTCGTAAATACACCTTTTAATACGAACAACCTTTATCACATAGCATTCAATATTGTAATAATGTACAGAGTTTAAATTAATTTATAATCAGCTTTTGTAAGTGAAGCAAGTGGTTATACTATATTTAATTTATTTTATTGGATTGTATAAACGAACTTTATAATTATTTTCCGACAAGTAATTTCCAAATATTCTTATTAAACAATAATTTATCCTACCGAATAACAATAAGGGCGGGAGGTTAAATCGGCACTAGAGTTAGCAGCGAGATTTATCTCCGGCCGCGGAGGCTGGGTGCCGGGTTAGTTGTGAAGGAAGATATATCTGTGTTCCCACAGGTGACCCGGAGGGAAGGGGCCCTCCGGAGCCGACGGAGGGTCGCGAGGGTTGACAGCCATTAACCGTAACCACTAAGCCTAATCTAAAGCGGTTATTGACAATTGATACATTTTTAACCGGAAACACGTCGGGAAACTTTTATGGGGTAGTTAGTAGGTATTGGGTGAAATTTTGACGTACCGCTAAAACTCTAGTCTGTGGCTAAATTTTGATAAATTCATGGCTTAATTATGACTCAAGCAAATTTAATAAAGAAAATTTAAGTAAAAGGCTGAAAATTTCGGAAATTATAATATGTAGTGAATTTTAAATTAAGTGTAAAAAAGTAATTAGTCATATATTTCTTAAAACATACATTTTTTATTAATGTTTTGAAAGTGGCGGGAAAACTTAAAATTCATGATTTAATATTAAAAAAATAAGGATGCGTACATGGGATTCTTATTACATCAATATTTTTACTATTTTCTATCTAAATCAAACACTTGCCCTATGAAAATAGGACTAACATGGAGGTCTCCCGAGATGAGGCTCAAACCCTTGGCAAGCCCTAGATGAACAAGCTACTCAAAATATATATTACAGTATTAAGAATTATATTTTATAAAGAAGATGTTGGCAGTTTGTTATTAATTGGAAAGTAAGTAGTTTCACCACCAAAATATATAGACATGAACTAGCATAAATTTCTTGGTGCACGGTAAGGTTGCACGGCTGGTTCGGATGCGTTTGACTTGTTCAAAAAAATGACTACGACCTTGTAAATTTTGAAACAATTAAAAAAAAATCAAATTAAATACTCTTAAAAAGTCGCGCTTTATATATAAAAAAGTTTTTATTTGAAAAGACTGTTTGTAACGAAAATTTAGAATGTTTATTATAATAAATAAGTTTTTATTACTGGGGATTTAACTATGCAAGAATAAATAAGTGTACTGCAGAATAAATTGTCCGTAAATATACGCGAGTAGGGACATAAGTCCGCTGTGACCCGATCCCTTCGCCTTACGAAAACATTTAGTTAATCTCTGTACCATTTTGCACTCTGTGGTGCAAAGATTTTATGTTAATAAATGTAGGTACCTACATACAATGTAGCCGTTCAGCAACTGCCTACTTGAAGTAGGTAGATAATATAGGTATGTACTTTCCCGATATTTAATAGTTTTCCAGAAGCTTCCTACGCTATTCTCACTAAAAAGCAATAAATATTTCGCCGATACTTAATAGTATAAACGTATCTATGTACTTAGATAAAAACGATTTTTGATTTAAAACATTTTTCTTTCATTTCAGTAAAATGCGAGTTGAAAAAAAATGCGGTGAAAGTTCTATTCCGAATTCAAATAAAATACGCGGGACCTTTCCCCAAACCTGAAAGAGCAATCGTAAACTGAATGGGGAGCAACAAGTATCATTCATTCCGATTCCGGCGACAATCGTAAATTCGTCTGTTTCCCCTCCCTCCCCCCGCCCGACCCCCGCCCACCCCGCCCACCGCGGGATGCATCTATCCATTCAGTTCTCCCATTCATCCGCATTCGTACGCCGAATCGCGCGCAATCGTAATGCGACTGTTCCGCGACGATTGTGTGCCGAATGTCTGCGTCCAAGTTTTTCAATCACAGTTCTCTATGACCACCGGTTAACTTGATGAAAATACGTCTTCTCAAAACAAAACGAATACACACCTACGTGGTTTAAGTTTTATAAATTCCTTTTCCTGTATGCATATTGCCAGACCAATAAAATTAAATCATAGATAAAGCACTCTTCATCGATCGGCGAGCCAAAAAGTTGAATTAAACTCATCTAAAAATTGTGCGCAATGTATACAAGGTACCTCTCTTCTTCTCGCAATTTTGAATAGAAAATATTCTTTACACTTTGGTTTCTTTACACTTTGAATAGAAAATATTCCTTACACTTTGGTTTCTTAACACTTTGAATAGAAAATGTTCTTTACACTTTGATTTCTTAACACTTTGAATAGAAAATATTCTTTACACTTTTTTTTTTTTTTTTTTTAAATAAATAGAGATGCGAACACGGAATACGTGTCACATCAATATTCTTACTATTTTCAAACTAAGCTAAACGCTTGTGCTATGAAAATAGGACTAACTTCCTAGTCTGGGCTGAGATTCGAACCCGCGACCATTGGATCACGAGGCGAGTGTCCTAACCACAAAACCAACAAGCTACTCATTTTTTTTTTTTTTTTTTTTTTTACTTTAGTTTTACAAATTTGACATTTGCATTTTTTTTAAATATTTCCCACTTATTCTCTGTAAAATGTTGTAGTATCACGGCACTACATACATGTAATATTAAAAATTCGTTCGCTTTAGTGACAAAAACTTTACGAAAAAATATTTTTTAAATTTTCGCAAGGTTTTTCATAATTTTATTTGACTTGTATGAAAGCAAATAAAATTTTAATATTCCATGTAAGTAACTATAGTGATAGTCCAACGTTTTACTGAAAATAAGCAAAAAATATTGAAAGAAAAATGCAAACTTTAATCTTTCTAACTGTCGATATTTTTTCCAAAGTGTAAAGAATATTTTCTATTCAAAATTGCATGAAAAAGATTTCCTCGAAATTTTTCTACTAGTTGCGAGATACCCTGTATGTTATTTTAAATTAGTAACCATAAAACTGCCTGGTAGTTTTTGCGTAGTTATGATTTTTATTTTTAGAAACAAATATCTGTGGAGTGTTGTTTAATGTTTAAATAAATAATTTTCAACACAACGTCTTAATTGTACTATGATTTTATGTCTCTACGAATATTTTAACTGTTCATATAAAATAATTTAGAAAACAATGGAAAATTAATTTTAAGAAATATCATATCATAAAATCCCACTATTTTCAAGTAGATTATTTGACTAATTTTTTATTAACAAAAGTTGATACAAACTGAAAAATTTTCACGACTTCAATATAAATGTAATGTATAGTAAACATATTTATAGGTAATTATTGCGTTTTTTCCGTAGCAGTCAAGTATTCACTGTAATTTCTTTATAACGTGTAACATTTTCTTTTTCAACGGAAAGTTACATATCAGATATTTAAATTTTCTGTAAAATAATTGAAGTTTTTTTTTGCCTAAAAATTAACACAACACGACGTTAATGTTAATATTTAGACGATAGTAAATATTTTTATGTGCATTGAAACATTATTAGAGATGTGAATACTTTACTTAAGATGTTTTTAAAATCATAAAAACGAAACTATGCCAGTTGAAATTTTAAAAATAAAACAATTCTAATCAAAAAAAAAAATCGTAGTTGTAGTAGCTAAATCCTCGCCGATCGACTTGAATGTTAGTTAAATTATAATTAAACTCTCAATTTTTTTAAAACTTTTTAGATATAATTTGATTTTAAAAATTTATTACTGCAATATAATCCGTAAAAGATTTATAAATTAATCATGGGCGCTGTAAAATTATTGTTAAAATAAAATATAGTAGTTTCGCTCATAGTTTCGGATCTACATACCTATCATAAAATAATCTTATATTCAGACGGATAATCGAGCATACAAAGAGTATGCAAATTATTATTTTTTTCAACTAACTTTGATAAACTGAACCTCAGAGTGATTCGGAATATCTCTGTGCATGCCGACTGTCTATTTCCGACTGTGCGCTTATTGCGAGCCCGAAGGGGCGCCGCGACGCTCGTGCGTCCGCTTCGGAGGAGAGCGTCCCGAAAATTCGGCTCGTTTCTCGGCGAATATTAAATTTTTGAAAAGAATTCTTACACTAGATTGAAAAAAAAAATTGATACATGCATTCTTGAATAAGCACTACACACATAGAGCATTATAAAACCTGTTTACCGAAAATGTTAATAAAAAGCTTAATCATTTTTTTATATCACTAGATTTAAAGTCATTGGACCCGTCACCTGTTCAACCGAGAATGAAAATGTCGATTGCAGTAGCCGAATAATTGATATCTCTGTGATAATTAATCTATTGCCAAATTAACATACGCAAATTCAATGAATTATAATAATTAAGGATTGTATTAAAACAATCTATTGATGATGATAAATTTGTTTAGTTTTTGCAAATAGTTTTTTAATTTAAGTTGGCGATTCTCGATTTAAGAGTTGTGTTTTATACGTATCAAAGGTGATCAAATACATAACAGTTTTTTCTATGTTAAAAATTGATATTATTTTTCGATAAGGAATGCCATAGCTTATTTTATTATTATATTATAATTGAATTACACAATATTCTTGATTTTTATGAAATTACGTATATATACGCCCTGTATTTTAGATACAGTTCGCAATGCACAGGCGAGATCAATTACCTCTTATTTGCCATCACTTCCTAGCAATCGTGGAAAAAAATGAATTTCCTCTGCATGTGATAATTATATCTCCGGATAAAATAAAATGCAAAGAAAATAGTTAATATCACTGAGGTAAGGAAGAAGCTTATTACTAGGGTTGTAGGTACATGTGGCGTTGTATCCTGGCCCCCGAGATCATCGCGTGACGGGTATATTCAACTCAGTGAGCCGTCTCGGATGTTTGCCTCAGGCTTACGGTGGAACCTTAACTGTAAAGACCTTTTCAAGTCTGCTCTCTGTGCTCTTCCTTCACTTTTTCATACGTGTCTCCCCGGTTTTCTCGCGCGGGCACCGATTTAACCGGTGATTTCCGTTTTTGAATTCCACAACAAGACTACGAAAGCTTGTCTCGGCCGAATGGCCCGGGCATCTAGTGTTGTGACGCCGCGGACACGTAGAATATTGATATTTTACTTGTGACAGCTCAATATGCAAATAGATAACTAGGTACCTACTTAATATCGGATCTGAAGATGTTTTTCTGGATACGTACCTACTTATCCAATCTAAATTTATTATTAGAATTCAGGTATTTTTTGTACAGTTTGCAATAGATTCTTTTACACGATCATGCTTTGCTTAAGCATACAATGTAGACATTTTTATTTTTTTAAATAAAATAATTCTTTGTGTAACACCACTTTGTTGAGTTTTTAACCAACTAGTTTTAGCTGACAGCTGAGCCTTCATCAGGGTTGAATATTAAGTAATATTGGGTAATATTAATAACATTGTATATTTTTATAATAATTTTGGTAATATTTTTGGTAATATTCACCCTGTTATAGATTCAGCTGTGAGCTGAAACTAGTTGGTTAAAAACTCAATAAACTCAAAAACTCAATAAAAGGTTATTTTATTTAAAGATATTATGTCTCACCACAATGTGTTTGCATGTGAAATTTTTTATTTTAATTTTTAAATTGTAGATTATCACAAGGTCGTTTATAACTCAGATATAGTGTCTCATAGCTGGTAGTAAAATTATCGAGAAAGTTTTCTCCATTAAATTTTGAATAAAAATATCTTTACACTTTGGTAAAAATTTCAACAATTAAGGAGATAAGCGACATCGAACTTTGCATTTTTTAAAAAATATTTCTGACTTATCTCTTGTAAATGTCAGAGTATCATAAATGTAATAGGTATACCTATATCAAATATTAAAAATCATTTTATTTATCCTTTATCAAAGTTAATGAATTTTTAATATTCGATATAAATTTTTGTACTTTCGCGATACACCAATGTTTTATAGAAGAAAGGTCTGAAATATTGAAAAATGATGTCGTTTGTCTTATTTTAACTGTTAACGTTTCACCCAAAGTGCAAATAATATTTTTTATTCAAAATTGAATAAAGAATACTCTCCGAAGTTATTTCTACTAGCTACAATACACCCTGTATTCCTAGTATGACATTGAAGTAAAATATTTTTTTAAATAACAATTAAGAAAAAAAAACAGATTACCTTTTTATGGTTGAGACTTTAGAAACATTGTACAAAATAAAATTAAGAGTTATATAAAAAACAAGTTATGTATATGAAATCACCACGTGTAATTGCGAGTTTAGAATGTAAGGGATCCTACAATTTACAATTGATGTGATAAATATTTAACTATTTTGTTCCAGTTAATTAGGTAAAATTTCAAAATGTTTCAGATTTCAATGAGGTTCATAGATACAATAAAGCAGATAAAAAAAATGTTATTAATATTATCTAGTTATGTGTTACAATGCACCAGTATAGGAATATATCTCATTATTCGAGGAAGTCCCTCAACTATGTTTGCTGTGAAATATTGAGAAAATTAATGCTAATATGTTCACGATTTGCTGTTTTTTGCTATCAATGTTGGGAATCCGAGCACAGAGTAAAAACATAACTTAATTTTTTTGAAGAATTGTTAATGTGGGCAAAGCCTCATTTAATTTTGATTGTATTTGAGAATTATGTTAATTTTTTTATTAATGATTTTCATGTAATAAGTAATTTTGTATAAATAAATCTGCATGCATTATCTTCAAAATAATACAATAAATATTTTTAGTGGGTTATAGGAATTTCGAATATTTTAGATTAAATCGAATTTCAACATTGTTAAACTATTAAGCTTGTAAGTACATATTGAAAAAAAATATATACGTACGTAAATGTATGTGAATATTCGTCTTCTTCTTCCTGGCACTGTCCCAACTCGTTGCCTAGGTAGGCTGTTGGGGTCTGCTCTTCTCATTCTCAGGCTGTATTTTCTTCGGTTCTGGATGTCGCTTTCATCTAAGCCGTTTCTTTGCAGCATTGAGATTTATCCAAGAGTTCTTTGGTCTTCCTCAGAATGACTGTCAATATTGCTCCACATACATTGCCTGTTTTACCGTGTGGTTTGGTGGTCTCTGTCTTATGTGCCCGTATTATCTTAGGTGTTGAATATTCATGCATACCAAATAAAACATTTTTGGTCAGAGCATTTTGTACTCTTAGCCTTACAAAATATGGAAATAAAATGTTCGAAATTAAAATCAACTTTTACCAATCAGTTTTAGGGCCACCCAAGGTGATCTACATTAATCTGTTGACTGCCAAATTTCTCTGTCACACTTGTCTTTTTGGATACTTGTGACGTATACTTGATGCCTTTATGTGATGACAGTGAATGTATAAAATAACTATTATAATATTTTTGATGTTTCTAAAAACATTCGCAACTGATCCAGATAAATAAAAAAACGGCTTTCTCAAATTCTGCATAATAATTTGAGTAAGGAAGGAAGCAAAGAAATTGCAAATTCAACAAAGTAGAGAGAATCACTCTAAGGAGAAATAGATACCTACTCTAAAATTAAAAAGAAACAGAATAATAGTAAGTTGGCTCACCGTAAAACAAGGACTAAAACTAAACACAATGATTTTCATATAAATACAAAAATTTTAATGATAGAATGCCAAAATATTTCAAATATAAAATTATATATGACACAGATATTCAAGGAGATAATATAGGAAATGTATTCGAAATAATAACTATAAAAAAAAGAAATACAGAAAACTGTTTATTTTACAAAGGACTAATGGAATACAATAATCTACCACAGAATGTGAAAAAGCAGGGAAATATCAACATGTTTGAAAAGAATAGCAGACGTCCCATCTCAGAATAGAATAGAATTATTATATAAAATTATATGCACGGTTAATATTAGTTGAACGATAAAATTGTATTATTAACTACATCAATACAAATTATTATTAGATATTGTTTTTAACTAATCTTTGTATTGCAAATCGGCAGCATTAATCAAAACAAAGAATGAGTCTAGCATCTCCCAATTATTAAATAGACTGACTTGGCTTGGCTATTCAAAATCATCCTTGGGACCTAACAGGTTTAGCGACCTCCATTCCGGCGTGTCTGGCATTTAAACATTTAAAACGCACATAGTGTTGTTACTGCACACTTTGTGCTTCGAGTAATTGCTCGAATATTTATTACAACTTCACTACTAACCCTTCAATTATCATAATAAAATGCGCTACTTCTGATCGCAATGGGGGAAATATAATAATAAACATTTAATCGAATACGTGCTAATAACGCTGGGGAAACGCGAGACAATGCCAAAATAAATTCAGTAACAGTGTAGGTAATTTTATAAAGGCACTTCTTAATCAGTTAACGTCAAAGCCAACGCAAGGAAGAACAATGACTTGTGTGAAAAAGCGCTTTATATCCGGTTAAATATTATTTATACGGGACGAATATATAATTATAGACAATTCGCTTGAAATGATTTCCATTTTGGAAATCCACGAGTAAGTGCATAGTACATAGAATGCAGACGCACATTTTTAAATAATTCATTTGTACATACGTAGGTACCCTCTGTCTTGAATAATAGACAAATTCTTTTTCGATTGCCTAAGTTATTGGCAAACTTTGATAAATTACACCAATTTAATGGCAGCCAAACCAATGAACAGCAATGTCTCAAAAATATGCAAATTTTCAATAATTTTCATAACAATCTATAATACTTGCTTCATTAGTACTTTTGCCTTAGGTAATCAATAATGCCTTAAAGAGACGGTAATATTATTTATGAATTTATACCAGCAGATAGTCAACAATCATACGCTGTAATCCTTGTTAATTTTAGTTTTGCATATTTATTTTATCAATAACTACTTATTATTTTTGTCACACGAAATAATTTACTTATTGCGTGCATTTGATGAGGTTTATGAACACATTGTGGAATATCGTAATATCGTTATTTCAGAAAAGTTGCTTTTCTTTCGGAAAATACATGATTGACGGCTGGCGAATCAAAAATTATTCTAAGATTAATAATAAAAATAATAAATTACAATTTATAAACATAAAATATGTATTCGAAATAAAGAGTTGCAATAAAAATGATAACAATATTCTATTTCGTTAGCACACTGGGATTTTGACACATTATATGAAGAGAACTTCTTGGATGGATACAAATTTTTAGTATGAATATCGTGTAATAGGTATATCTTTGTGATGTGTACTCTGTCATCCAAATAGATCCTCTGGTTTCTTTTTCTACAAAAATGTGATTCTAAATTTAAATTTATTTCGTTTATTTTCCGTGTAGCAGAAGTTCACAAACTGTCTTGAACAAATTCGCAAAGTTCAATTTTGCGGAATATTTTGGGAATTAAATTGTTTTTTATTCTAGTAAAATATATCTTCTAGTAGAATGACTCGGTAAAAGAAACTCAAAATCGCAAAATTTTTACTTGGTTAACTTTCCCAGCCTGCTCACGATATCTTTAGGGCAATGCAAAAAAATTGTACACTTATTAAAATACATATAACATCATCATTTGCCAAATGTCGTGATGATTTTACTATGAAATATATGAGATATTTACTGACGTAAAACGTATAACTATTAGTCATGGACCAGTCGACGATTTCCAGTTTTAACAAGTCTCTAGTCTGTATTTACGAGTATTGATAGATGGAAACGTGCCTACATTAATTGTTTGATGAATCGTTTTCTATTCCGTTAATTGATTTTAAATTGTGGAACACGTTTTATTAATTGAAATGGGAACGAGCTAACTACAAATGCGAGTTGATTTAGGAAATGAAAGATCGATGAAGGTTTTATTGGTAGGTGGTACTATACATTGAATGAAGGATGTGTTAGAAATATAGAGGAGGAATCAGTTTTTTCGATTGAAGTTCTTTCCGCCCGTTGCAATGTATCTCATATATACACGGGGAGAAAATGTTCCCAAATTTGATCGACAAGGAGTGGAATTAAAATTACACAGAATATATTATTCGCTAATATTTATGTCGAATCTTGTTAAATAAAATATCACACAAGCCTCGAACGTTAATGAATTTGTAGGATACATTGTGACTTGTCACTTATTCATCTGAGGTGCGAATCGATCGACGTAATAAATTAACACATAGGCACTTGGTAGGTAAAAAGGAAAAACAATATCTATCAGTAATAAGAGTATATCTATTTGAATTTGAAATAAGTTTTTCTCTTGTATTTTCGTTCAATTTTTAAATAAATTAAAACCAAAAAACTATTAAATTCCCATCATTATTGACAAGTTGTACCCAAGTAGATATAACGTATACCAAACTTTAAATACCAAAACAAACCAAATACCAAACCAAATAAACAAACAAAAAAATCCATTCCCTTATATGTATATATTATCTACTTTTATAATGTATTTATTTGAATATTGTTTTATTTTAACGTTTACGAATAGCTTAGTACTGATTTTAATTTGTTTAACAATCTATTGTTTAGAGATTCATTAGTTCATGTTCAGTACTTAATTAATTCAAATGATTAACTGGAACCTTTTTTGTCACAGAGGAAATGTTTTCTCATTGTAAAAGTGTTTCCACATGAATAAAAAATTTGTTTTTACATGATATTAAAGAAATACCTGGAAATGTAAGTAGATATTTATTTTAATCCAGTTTATTATTATTATATTTTTCCGTTGTATATACAGAATGCCTTCCAGCTAGTAGCAAAAACTTCAACGGAGGAGTGTTCTTAATTCAATTTTGAGTAAAATATGTTTTTTACGCGTTAGGTGAAATGTCAACAGCCATTATAATACAATTCTACTAAACTTTACATCATTTATAATTTAAACATACGTAATAACGTACATTAAAATATCGTTTATAATTTAAACATACATAAATTGAATATACATTTCTTTTCTTTAGCGAAATTTTTATTTGCGTGGTGATAGAATTCGCGATTTAATTATACAGGTAATTTTTAAATAAAATTTTGTATTTTTTCTGTACTCCTAAATAACCGTCCGATATATTCCCGCGTTTTTTTATTTCACACCAGTGGCGGTGCTCGGCCCCGCACGGTTATCGGGGCTAATTGTTACGTTTCATAGTTAATAGTGGCAATAAAATTTATGTTAACCATTGCACGTTGCCGGAAAGACAGACAAGATGAAACGTCTGGGGAAGACTAGTTATAAACAAGTATCTACCTACCCACTGTCTACTTACCTCACACAATAATTATTCACACTCGGGAAAAAATAGATTCTTTGTTCTTGATTAAATAGAGACTTATAGAAATTATTTTTTTAAACCGATCATACAAAATAAAATGTACTTAATTTCAGACGACCTACAACTACGGACTCCATCCGTCCGTCCGCCCGTCCGTCCGTCCGCCTGTCCGCCGTAACTTTGTGTAACGTCCGTAACTTCCTTATAGTAAAAATATATTTTTCTTTTTTCTTTTTTGAAATATAAATAAATAAATACCTACTTATTCCTTATTAAACGACATGTAAAAGTACCGCAATTTTTGACGGGTTACAGCTAGTTAAGTAATAAATGTACTACAGAGCGTATTCTGATGGTTTTTAATAGCGTTTATAATAATTGTATAGATACTATAATAAATACGTAATAATTGGAAACTTAATTCAAGTTTAATAAAGTTATTTCTTTTTAAGTATAAATATGTATTAGAAGAAAATAATATTTTTGACTCTTGTAAGTATTGTAGTTTAATTGCAGTCCTTAATATAATATTATATACGCATATTTATAGAAATACATATAGAAAGAATTCAACGCAGGTAATATGTTCTAAGTTTTGTAATAAGATTGCTTAGAAATTCTGTTGTTGAATTCATTACCAGAAACAAAATTAAGGAAGTATAATATTATAAAGCATAGCATTGCCGAATATCAACTCGCATGATAAAAAAGGCAGTTAAACAATAAACATTATATCGTTGAATTATTCAGTTCCCTGACCTCTGTTGATTTCACATTAGATTTCTGCTATGATTTACAATACCATTAAATATCTAATTACCTTATAATAATTTAGGTTTAAATCTTATTTATTATCTGCAACGATTTGAACAAAGCAAATGTATTTTTTTTTGTTAGAGACATTCATTAATTCATTGTGTCGTGAGCGATGTAAAAAAAGATTTATTAGTCTAGTGCAAGTTTGTAAGATACAAATACATGTTTATTTCTAGGATTGCTTTTTATTAATTAGCTTGAAACTTTTTGGAATTTTGATAAGGCCGTAATAGCGATTTCATTAATTATTTTCACTAACAATTAGATTTCATTAATGATTTGGCTTGATAAGCTCGACGATTATAAAAACAAAAATTATAGCATTGTTCGGTGATCATCTCAATGGCGTATATTGCTTATCAAGATTTTTCAAACAGCCTAATTTTGAGATAATGCGAGACAACCACACTTCTTAAATTAATTTTAAAAATTCAACACGATCTACATTTTCACAAATATTCATTTAAAACCATTTTCTATTCATTGGTGGATAGAAATTTAGCAAATGTCTCTCACTTTTCTACATCAATTGCTATTTTCTGCCTTTTATATAGATTAATAAATTCTGCAGAATTTATTAATTTCATCAGTTCGCCGGTTTTTGAGGTGGTCTGTTGGCTTCTAGGTTCCCCTCGGGTACCACTGCTGCATAACTGCATTCGTATATTTATAAGAGTATGTGATTTTTAAATATTCAATAATATTCATTAATCTTCCCTCAACACTCGTAATTCTTTTTTAAATCCACCGTCAAATAAAGTATTCAGAGAACGGTTCCAGTGAGACTAAAATGCAGTTGAAAAATTTACAAATAGATGTAGAATTTTTATGGGTCTGATAAACATTCAATTATGAAATAGTACATGCTAACGATGGCCGCTTGGCTAACCGCAAAAATTGATTGGTTGCTCGACGAACACCTTTACAATTTAAGGTGAAATTCCTGTCGTAACTAAGCTGCTAGGTTCGCTCCTCGCTCTTTGCACCTCCTGCCAACGGTACAGAAACTTTGTTTAATTCAATTTTGGAAAGTTTTAACGCGCTCAGAAATTTAAAAGTGCTGTCTTGTATCACAGTGAGAATAAAAAAATATTTGACCAACGGACGTTTTAAATTATTTAATTATTTCTCAATTGTTCGTCGATAATTTTTTTGTATATATTGATTCTCTAATTTTTCCAATCATTTCGATAGTGTCTATTTTAACATAGATATGTACATTGTTAGAGGTACTTAGGTAATACAGATGCAAACACGGAATACGTGTGACATCAATATTTTTACTATTTTAAAATTAAGCTAGACGCTTGTGCTATGAAAAAAGGATCAACTTGCTGATCTCCCGGAAAGGGGAACCCAGCAACTAGAGGATCACTAGGCAAGAGTTTTAACTACTAGATCAACAAGCCACTCAAGTATATAAATTATTCAAGATATAGGTACTATAGATGTCTCATAGAGACGAAAGTTTTTATGGGAAAGTAGGTATGTAGGTAAGTATGTGAAAATATTTCCAGCCATGGTCAGCCAGATAGAATATCACGCCTATCAAATTTTGGAAGTTGTATATATGTATTTAAGTTTTACAAGACATTTCGTATGTGTGTTGTAATAATTTTCATAATTTTTATTTTTAACAGCACTACCGCATGAATGCACTTGAATAAGCTAAGCATGTAAACAATATGAAGTGAATGTTTCATTTTTTATTTACATGATATCACAATCATAAATTATTATTATAGAGACTTTTAATGATTCTTAAATGTTTAAAGATTAATGAGTAGATAATCATTACAACACTCTTTTACCACGAAACCTGCATAGCGTAATATTATTTAAACAGGCGAAATGCAAAATTCGCAAACGGCTTAGAATTTTATTTTCTCAAATTTTGATGTTATTTTGATATTCAATACGACCAATGAAAAAATATTATAAATTAGCATAATAACTTACCTTTGTTATAACGATATTCACAGTCCGCGCAACTGTGGTATGTTGCCACCCTTTTACGTACACACATGAGACAATGTATCTACAATCAACGAATAAATCGCTAATGAATATTTTATTCAAAAGAATTCTCCCTTGCTTCGTATTTATTGGTGTATAAGACATAAAACAAATTGTTAATCCAAATAGAACAGCCTACTTTCACACAAATTTCCTTTGCCCTCGAAATAAATAAATACCAAGAGAGCATTTATTTCTTAATGTCCTCACTGAGTAATCAGGGCTGGAAACATTTCAATCATTCGTTGTAAATCACCGCGCACACGAAATGTCCCAATAACTCAAAATGGTGGCACACCCCCTCCAAGTTTTATTGTTTCATAAATGCCAAGTCGTAAAAAGTCAAAATAACAAAAAAAGGAACAATACAAAAGTTTGGTGGCCCAAATATGAATTTTAAAAATGTTTTGTAATGCGGGAAGGTGGAAAGAGCGCTCTTGTGTTATGACGTCTTAATCGTATGAAGGAAACGCTCGCGACCTTTTAGTTTGTGGGGTAATTTCCTTTGAATTGGCGGCGTTCAGTAGCCTCATAACTCGTTTCCACGTGGGAATTATAACGGAAAAGAGAATTTCTCGTTAATTTTTTTATAACGTTATCGTTGCATATAATTTTACGCTATTGTTATTATTGAGCAATCAATGCGTCAAATTTTTGTATATATTTGAGTTCTCAGTTAGTAATCAAACAGTTTGATTACGGTTCTCGTTATTGCCCACAATTTTATGAATGGATTATATATGCTAATTCTGTTGTAATAAAATTCACACACAATAATTGGTGTTTTTTGTATTCTAAATGAATGATTTTGTAATGGTAAGTTAGTGATAATAGTGAAGCAAGTCGAATTCGAACGACTTGAGTAATACATTCATTTTATTTCGTATCAATCATTTTATTTTTATTTTGAATATTTGAATTTCATGAAACTTGAAATGGGGGTGGTCTTAAGGCTATTGGTATTTTATTCCAAACTAGCTGTTCGTATCCGGCGTTGCACGGGTTAAGGATTGAGTTGAAAATAAATTTGTGGAGAGAAACAAAGGTTCCATTGTTTTGCCTCTAATTAAATCGATGTTTCCATTTAATCAAGGCTGGGATGGATAGGATGTGTAGGGTAGATATATGAACTACTTTTTCCGTCGGGAATATGCATGTAAAATTTGGGTCCAATCGGTCAAGCGGTGTAGATTTGTACAGAAAATATATCTAGGGGAGACAAAGGAGTAAAAGGGAGGGGGAAATGTCATCTGTGTCACCCGCCGGGTTCTAAAACATAAGTATGCAAAATTTGAGTAGAATCGGACAAAAGGTGTTGTTTGTTTAGAGAACACACAGACATGTTGATATTGAGTTTTATAGGTACCTATAGATATATGGTTCAAACGCTTTATTTAAGCAAAGACAACCGAATGTAATAAAAAAAATTGAAGTAAGTACACAAAAACATCCTCGTATTTGAATGCAACGTTGTGCCAAAATTTCAAAGTAATCGGTGAAGGACTTTCAGAGATTAGCGATTTTGTAAAAAAGAACACTTACATTTTTATTTATATAGAAGATTATGCGTTTCGGTACCTTGATTGGAAAAAAATATTCGTGAATATTTTGTATCTTTGCTTCTGAACCTTGTTTGAACATTTCTCTTGGAGATTGGCAGCGAACTCGTTAACGTCGCAAACTAAGATGTAGGAACTCAACGCAGGTTGTGTTCCGCCCAAAAACTGCGTAATAAAATCTTTCAAAAGCTCATGAATGAGCGCTACCTCAGAACTACCTCGAACAGGCAGGTAGTTCGGGTTGTTTATTCTATTCATATATTAGTTTTTAAAGCTGCACCACTGATGTTTCATTGGGTTTTTACAACTGTGTCGGTATTTCTTTTACATAAATTATTAATTATTTAACAAGTTTCATACCTACTTTGTAAACGAAACACACAACATTCTTTATACTTTGTTGTATTTATTTATTTTATCAAATATACGTCTTTATTTTATGTTTGTTGAACAAAGTTTATCTTTAATTAGTATGTGAATGTTGTATAATCTTTGTGGAAACTGACTTCACCTACATATAATAAGGAAAAATTTTGCGGAATTTTTTGCGCTTGAATATTTGGTGCTCAATGGAAAAAACAACTTTTTAACTAAATATTTCACTCTTCTTCATTTATTAAAAGGCAGTCCACCCCTGTAGAGTGATTTTTGCTATTTAATAAGTTAAATGCGTATCACATTAATAAAAATAAAAACAGGAGAATATAATAAAAAATATATATTATCATGACTAAGAGATTCTGAGGTTAGAGAGACTGATTAGCCGGGAGTTGAATTCAAGTATCTACTTAAGAAGAAGTAGGTATATAATTCCATCTTTAAATCCAAGGACTTGAAAAAAAAAATATAATTCTGTGATATAAATTTATAGTAAAATGATATAATTTATTATTATCTATCTCTTCGACAAAAGGCTCTTGGTAGGTAATATTGAGATATCGAGGCACGGGGTAGGGCAGTGATACTTACACCTACAATCAAAGTAACCGAGGGGTTTCCCACCATCCCTTTACTGGATGCAGAAGGGATTTCAGCTCCCCATAGACACAGATTCCGCCCTAAGCGACCTTATGTAGGTTGTATCGACCGGCAATGCCCTAAATTTTTGTACCATGTCAACATTCGTGTAATATCTCGCTGAAAATACGTACGTGCAATAAGTTTCATAGTCAAATTGAAATCCTGTGCTAGGTAATTGAATTGTTCAGACTCTTGTATAAATCGTACCATTTTTATTAATAAATTATAATTAGTAAGTAGGCTTTATTGTTTACGAAAGTTGACTAGATTTATTAGAAATATAAAGTTGATTTGAATCTGCAGTTTGTGAAATATCTACACAAAATTTGACAATGACAATCCTGAGAATAATATTTGTAAAAGCCTTTCTCTCGATATTTAAACAACCGGTGAAAAAACCGTGTGAAAATGCGAGAAAAAGTGAATATATTTTAATAATTATCGTTATAAATGATCGCATTATTTTTTGATCGAAAATATATTCATGATGTTGTGTATGTAAAAAAGCTATATACCTAACTGTGTATAATCATAATGATTATAAGTAAAACGGGAGCAGCTGTTTTCGAGACAAAAATGTATTTGCATGTTCAAGTTCGTTCATTTGCATGCTGTGTAAACCCGCGTGCCCATGAATTCATCGTCTGCATTATTTTTTGTGACAGCATAAAAAGTCAGTCATTGAACTGTTTCTTTCTATTCCTCTATTTCAACATGATGATTTTTAAATTCCAATCTGTTTACCAAATTTAAGTAGCAACTTTTTTTAATATCTTCCACTGATGGTTTTGTGTCTTGGATTCATATAGTCGAACAAAAGATCCACCATTTGAGATAATACCGGTCGTAAATGACGGCGCCATAATTAAGAGTTTATTGATTTTATATATTAGAGATGAAAGGAGTAAGCCGCGAATGAGTAATACTATCTCAGCATTTCTCAAATTATTATTTGCATTGAGAAATCGATTTTCGTTATTTACGTGGTTTATAGAACACTAATAGTTTCAATCAATTTCTCAGAATCATAATTCAGGTATAAAAAATATTTCTGAGGATCTTAGAGCCGCTTTATTGAAATTTAAATATTTTATATCTTTTCTGTATATGATTTCATAAGTCATCCTTAGGATTGTTGTCGGTTTCAATTTAATTTCAAGGCCACGAAGATTTAATTTTTATTCTTTTGAATATGCATTTTTCTTCTATTATAATTATCACGATAATTTTTTGGTAAATGGGTATCATGGATATATTTTTAACAGTGAATCAATACATTATCATAATTTAGTTGAGTCAATTATTGTTTATATATTGCTGTATTTTTAGGATATTTTTTTGCTTTTGGATACTAAAAATTAATTAGTTATTAAGTGTTATTCCGATAGCTCGATTACCTTTTTGAATAATGTTTTTGTAAGCGTAAAACAACACAGGTAGTTTCATTGAAAATATTAAAATAATGTTCAGTCAATAAAATTATTCACTTTGTTGTTTGTTGTTTATTCGTGCTAATATATTTCAAACAGATTCTAGAACTACTACTATTTAATTCAAAAATATTATTACAAATAATAATTTAGAACTTGAATCGTTTTCAAAATATTTTTACAGAGTGATAAAAGCTTCGGATTATTCTATAACATCTGATAAGAGTTAAGGCTGATCATTCACTTTTAAAAATTTGATTAAAAAATTAGCACCGCCTAGAACACTAAAAACAATTTTTTGTCGCGCCGGGTCGATTAATGCTTTTATTTTATTAATTATATTATTGTAAATAATGTTCAGTTTATTACTTTTATATAATAACAAAGGTTCTATTGCCCTAAAAAATTGCAGTCTAGAGTATACATTCTGATATAAATGAATAATAATAACCCACATTTTCATAAAAAAACGCCGAAATATGCATTTGCGTTCTTTGCCAGCGGAAACATTTATGATGTATCACGATAAGCTTTCGAGCGCTCTCACATTGTCCTCGATTATATTAAGCTTGTAAGATCTTCATATGCAGTGTTTGTTGATTGATATCGGGATACGTTATCGGTTATATATTTTATTAATTTTGGTTTGCACTAGCGGCGGGTGAAAAAGAAGTAGCTCAACCGTAACCCGCATTTACACGCTATTTGTTATCTCAACACGCTGCGGTTTAATAATTGATAATACGGATTGCATTTTATTATTAAGTAATAAGATTATTAGCACTGTCATAAACGAGATTGTCTATACAAACAAGGTATATTGGTTGACAAAAATGTTATACTTGGTCATGTGAAGGACTTTAGATGTCTCTAGCATAGTCCATTTGAATAAATGAAGAAAACTGATTTGGAACATAATTATATGCAACTTTCAAAAAATTTGATATTGGATGTTCTTGCGGTGAAATTGGTGAACGTCACATTGTGTAGAGTGATCACTTAAGTCAACTCAAACAGGTCATAAGACCTGGGCCACCCAATAAAGATTTTCATTCACGTTTCCTATATAAATAGCTTCATTTCGGTGAGACTTATATAATTCATCTAAATTAAGTAATATTTTTTATCGACATTTGAATTTTGTAATATTTTCCAAAAATAAACAAAAATTTACGAACGATATGTTACTACCAATTAATAAATATAATCCTTATAATAAATTATATGCTTGCTTTTCATATTATAAGATACTCATCTAGTGAAAGAAAAAGATTTTAAAATAGCTCTGACTATCCCAAAGTTTTAAGTAAAAACAACAGTTTTAGAAAAATAAATTTATTTTAATTTCGTAATAAATTATTTATTATAATTTATTTTAATTTTATAATGAAACAAAAATATAAATTTTTCTTAAATATATCTTTGTTTAAGTTATTTCGATAGTGCTTAATTTATTCTGATGTCGTGACAATATTAATTACTCTCAAATTTTTGTGTCTAAATTCAAGTAGAATATAAAAATCATTGATCCCAATTATAATGATTTCGTTGTCTGTCCGTCCGTCCGTCACAACTCCGTGTAAAAATCCTAACTTCTTTATAGCAATTTTATTTTTTCGTTTTTTTAACATCATTTTTGACGGGTTACAGTTAGTTATATAATTGATGCTATGCGGCAGCATTAAAACTGTAATGTATTTGATAAGTCGATGGTTTTTATCTTAATGTCAATATACCTGCATACGATTACGTAGGTGTACCTATACTTACGTACGTAAATGATTTTTTTCAATGATGATGCGTACACTTCATCGACTGGTAGCTTTCGGCGGTCCGGGCCAAGTCCTTTGTAGTGTCGGTGAATTTGAAGGAGGGTCCATCACCATCGCGGCACACTCCGAGCGCATGGCAGCCGGGCCGCCCTGTCATTAGGCCAGTCATCACACGGAGCCGAGCCATTGTGAGACGCGGCCTGATTGGTCCGATACGATGAGAGAGCTGGTGCGAGACCCATCGATCACATTGATGTTTAAGAACAATTATTCATATAAAAAAATATTCACTTCATACTTAGATAGAATTGTAATTAATAATGTTCAGTCGTATACAAGTATTCAATTTCACACGAATCCCCCGACTAATAACTTTTACTTTAACGTCCAAAATTATCCAAAATTTTCGATGTTTTGTAAGGTTTATTTAAAAACACTGATCAACTATACAAAAACACTAATCTACAGTACAAAAACACTAATCTACATACAAAAACTCTAATTTACAATATCAGGTCCTGCAAAGTGTCCATATAATAAAACAGAGAATAAAATGACATGTGCCAACGTTTCCACAATTCAGTGATCACAGAGCCAATATTTTTTTTTATATAATACTTAAAATAAAATAGATATGCGGACACGGATTACGGGACACACTAATATTCTTATTAAATCTGACTAACTTGGTGGTCTCCTGTAACGAAGTGTGAACCCCCGACTAGTATAAATCACTGGACGAGTGTCTTGACCACTAGACCATCAAGCAATCAGTATTTTAAAAAAAAAATTATTTTTAATATTTAAGTTAACATAATATTTTACATACATGATACTGATTATTATTTTTTTTTCCATTTTTTTACAGTCCTATGAAAGTATAAACTTTTGTATGGAATTTGAGAATGTCAGAAGTATAGAGAACTGTATTTTATAATAATATATAACACATACATCATGTAAAGAATTATATACATATAAATATTTATTGTAATGTATTTAATGTATGTTAAGTTAATATTATAAAATTTTAAAATAGGCATGTTAAGGTTAATATCACAAATTTCATCAGTCATTTGATTATTTGTTACCGTTTAACTTATTATTTATCACTTGTGTAAACCACCCCATGATGTAACGGCGTGCAGTCAATACTGTAAAATAAACGGTAATCAACTAGAATTTCTACAAAATAACTGGGAATAATATATGTATTTCGCGTAATATCACATTTATTATCATTTTCTTCAATTTTCTCGTAATATTCTGTCAGGTAAATATTTAATTTCGCTTTTTTTTTCAATATATACATATGTTTACGTACAACTAATGCCTCATTGTTCTGGCTACACGTGTCTGGGTATAACACAAGTAAATCAATAGAAGGCCTGACAGCGGATAATAGCTTTGCTTACTAATAACCCGTTCGACGTGTAAATATTTTATAAAGCATACTAAATTGCTTTAAATCATAGTAGGTTTTTTACATACATATAATTGGATCAAGGGGATATTTTTGGCATCGATCTTTTCCTATAATACCTACTGTTCTCTAGAAATGCTTTGATATTTGAAAAATTATACCTCGAGTTCCCATAATAGTGGACATTTTATTTGGCCTCTGTGATGTGACGAATGTGGATATTAATTTGTTAATAAATCGCACTGGTACAATTTTAAGCATAACGCTATACACACATACTATTACAAAAAATATATTCCCAAATAAAATAGAGGGCGATCGTATTATAGTAACATACATATGTTTAAATGATGTTATCGTTTCAAATACTCCCTCTTTAATCATAAGCGAGATGTATGTGGCGTGTCGCAAATAACATGGCCTGAGCCAACCCTGCTTTACAGGGCAGGGCCAGAGCTACTGTTATTATTCAACCGATGCAATAACTCTCAAATTCGAAGAGTGTGTAAAGAAATTACCTTAATTTTGATGGATAAGCTAGAAATGCTGGACTGGGCATAATTAACGATTATAATTATAAAATAAACATTTTGTCACGGGTGTTTTATCAAAATCAATACCAAAAAAGAACTATCGCGTTATTTTAAAAACATTTATATTTTGGCTGCTTATTTTTCGTATTAACGCATAAACTAATGCTTCCTTCCAAACTACAATCGTTAAATAATTATTTATGTTAATATTTAAAAATAATAATTCTAATTATACAGTTTTTTACGAACATGAGTAATCATCATTTAAATGTGTTTTAAAAAATATTGTAATATAGGAAAATCACAAGAAATACTGAAATCAGTTTTTCGACAAAAAATGTACCTAAATTTATACAATGCTGTAAAATGGGTTTTACGTTATTTAATTATTAATTTAATAAAATATTAATTTTACTCTCCTTGACCGCGATTTGAGTTTATTTAATTAAATATACGTGTATTATATATTTTCCTAGTCACATAATTGATTCAAATTATTTAAAGTTAAATATTGATTTTCAAATTAGTACTATTGGTGTTGAATATCAGGATTACTATCGGATTCAGATGTTGGCAGCACGACCGTGAGTGCTAATTATTTAGGAAAGATATTGTATTATAAAGAACCGATCACTTTGATGGTTGCGAGATATTTTTTGCCAGTCAATTAATCGTGCCCGCAATCAATTAAGACATTTTCGAACAATCGTTTGAATAATCAAACACATTTTTTGTAACAGGGCACACATTAAAAGAATCGATGAATAAATGGTGTACTGTCGAAGCTCGAGCCGACCGGCTGACATTCTCGATCTTTATTTCGACGAACGGGCAATGATTCGGAATTATTTGATTCCGTCTGCCAAACAAAGGGGAATGGAGTATTTGGAATCTGATTGATGTGAGGTGTAATTAGGAAGACGTTTTAATAATACCATTAGTGAGAGATGGTGAAGAGAGCGGGAGGGGAGGGGTAGAGGCACTTTTGGCCGAAATGTTGAGCCGCTGAGGTGAGCGAAACCAATGCGGGCCTTTCTTAATAATTAAAATAAGAGCATTTTGAAAGGGAGAATGTAAGTAAAGCATATTTTAATATATAGCTATATGTTAAGATGACCCGAAGGAACTTAATTGTGATGAAATCAATTGTGATTATGTGTACGATTTTATTGTTGACGCGATGGCGACTACAATGATCGTAATTATCAATTGTCGTTACAATCATACCAATCACAGTTTTATCTCAACATGCGTAATGTTATATCACCTTTTGAAATAAGCTATTGAAGTCAAAAGCCTTTAAAAGATATTATATTATATAAAGTACTAAGAAAGCATGGCTGTTATTATTATATATATTATTATACAGTTATGCAAATATCAAGTTTTTGATAAAAAGTTGCAAAATAATCCACATTTAGAAACGTTAAAACAATATACCTAATATCATTATTTTAATTCAATTTGAAAAAGAGAATATTTCAGTCAAAAATCGGACATCTGGTAGCTTTATGGTTGCATGTTAGCTAGACTACGCTTAAATGGTAACAACTTATGTAGATTCGGTATTTCGATGAGTTTGGAACTAGGTAATTGATTATTTTTTGTATTCGCAAGGGTAAGTAAGTAATGTTTGTTCTATCAGATAGAGGATCACGCAATTTGAACAGGATATGGAAGCTATTCAGTTTATAGATAGATCATTAAAAATGGCCGTTAACACGATTTTAAATCATTTACACATTTTGTGCCCTGGAAATTTTTAAAATTTTCTAAAGATAATATAAACTTATACTCTACATATATTGCCCTGTGGGGCTCATGGTGAATGTACATTGTATTGCGGTATCGTATGAATTTCTACTTCTTTACTTAACTGTTAAAATGACGTCTTTCGATAATCATTTTACGATCAACGTAATTTGTATTATATAACAATGAAAAAATGATATTTCATCAAAATAATATGCATTTAGGTAGAAACAGAATCATTTTATGGATGATACTTTGCAATAATGTGATAAGCCGCTATCAACCTAAACTGAGATATTAAATATAACATGACGTTAACGGTATTTTGGTAATGAACATACATCTATACTATTTCAAATATACATGATTGCAAATAAAGGATATGATTTTTCGTTCAAGAATCAGACGATTTTTTTTGTTATTTATCTTAGAATTGTAAGTAAATAAGTAAGGTGGAACTTAAACCTTGTTTTTTTGGTAAAACATAATATTTTCATCGTTAAAATTATGTTTTATGTTTCTGCCAGTTTTATATATATTTCGCTAGTTTTGAAATTTAATTCGTTGGTATTTTTTATAAATAAGTTATTTTTAAAATGATTTAGAACAAAGTTGAATCGATCAAAGTAAAGATTTCTAACTCCTGAAGTCGAACGGGGTCAGATCTTAGCCGCTCTCATTCGGCTTGTGTCAGTTTTAATTGCATTTTTCACCTTTAGCACTCTGTGCGGACGAGGGGAAATGGAAATGTACATGTGTGGAGTATGTGTGTGTTGTGATGTGTGATCTCTGAACATTATCGACTCAACTCATTTTTAATACTACATTATACCTTCAATACCTTATGAATACATTTCATCTTCAAAAAAAGCAAAATGATTTTGTAATGACTTTGTTAATCCCAATTATAACAATTTCGCTGTCTGTCAGTCCGTCCGTCGTAACTTCGTGTAACGTCCATAACTTCTTTATTGCATAACCACATTTTTTCTTCTTCTTTTTTATTTTATTTTAATTTTTTTTTTACAAAAAAATAAATATTTATTCAACAATTTTTATTAATCATTAGAAAAGACGTACAGAAAAAATCAAATTAACGAACAAATATTTTAAATGCCGCCGGGACACGAACCACGGACCTCCAATTCTATCCGGAAATGGCGCGTTATCCAATTTCGCATTTAAAATATTTTTTCGTTAATTTGATTTTTTCTGTATGTCTTTTCTAATTGATTATTAAAAAATTGTTTCATAATTCACAGAACTTTGTTCTGAAAATGCAACTTCACAATAAGAATGTGTTTCCTTTAATATAAATATTTATTCTTTTCTTTGGGAACCGACATGTAAAAGTACCGTCAATTTTTACAGGTTACAGGTAGTACCTATAATTGATAAAAAATTACTTTGTTTTCACCACCTATATATTGAAAATATTAACATGTTTTAGGGCCAATACATATGCACTGATACATTGTATACATGAGTATATGTATACATTGCAATACATGAGTATACGTTGTTTCCTGACGGAGGGACCGTTGGCCCTGAAACATGTTGATATTTTCAACATGTTGATATATAAGCGGTGAAAACAAAGTTATATTATTATTTATTATTAAAAAAGTACATTTTATTAATTATATGAATATATTTCAATTAAGGATACAGATTTCAATGCAGTTAGAAATTAATGAATCAATAATTAGAAATATATAACACAAATAATTTCTGTACCGAAAAAATATTTGCTTACGAACCCGAACCTTTCGTATGCGAGAAACTTAAAAATAAAACATTTACCAATTTCGCGGTGTTTAAAGTAATGAAAAATTTTACACTTACGTATAGCAATATAATATTATGTAGTCTTTCATAAATTACACATTTATTATTCAATTTTCGGAATTGCTATCTACTTTTTAGTATGCATTCATTATAGGTGACACAGTAGACAATCTTCAATGTAGATAACTAATATATTTCATTTTTTTAAATTAAAACACATTTTATATGTTGCGATTACGATGTTGCAATTTTAGCACAAAATTTTATCAAATAAGAATAAATTATCCGTTGGTAACCAGATACAAATAGATATTTATTATGGTGTTATTATTATTACAGGTGTAACGGAGCTAGTCCACAAACCTTACTGGTAGATTGATGTCTGAAATAATTCAGACCCATATGGGTCGAAAATGTTCAAGTAACAATGTCCGAATGTCAATATGGTTTTGGAGATAAACTACTTCAAGGTTTACATTTTTAAAAAGTAATTTGGATTCATTTTCTGTAAAACGTTGGATGAAAAAATTCTTTAGCTTTAATACAACTCAAATAAAATTATTAAAACCTTTCAAAATTTTTTTTCAAATTTCTGTAAAGTTTTAATAATTTTATTTGATTTGTATTAAAGCAAATTAACTTTCAACATTACATTTAAATTATAATATTTTACATAAAATATGTAATAAAAAATGAAAATTATTGCAATTTTTGAAGTCACCTATCTGCGTATTATATTGATATTAGGACATTGTTGTAAGAGCATTATCGACTCGAATATTTTTGGCTCTATTCTATCTCGAAATCGACTCGATTTTGAATAATAGGTATATACAGTACCTGTAAAGTATTGTGGACTAGCTCTGTTACACCCTGTAGGTATATTAGTCTAATATGTTTGTTGAAAGTATTATATTTATCTGCTTTTCTTTGTCTTTTATAATGGCCCGAGTTTTTTTCTAAATATTTTGTTGATTAAATCTAACTGGTACAATGAAAATAATATTTTGGAACGTCAAGTTTTAATGTCACCCATTTGAATATGACGACACCCCATGAAGTAGTATTGTTAGAAATGTTAATGATATTCTTCTGCCTGTTTATGTATGTATGTAGTTATTTAAAATACATATAGTTTATTTACTTTAAAAATGGCTGCCTGGATTAAATGTAAACAAAATCATTCACGAAACGTCCCAAGTAGCGCACATGTCGGCCGAATCACGACCCTATCATGAACACAGTCGGTCGCATTAAAATTATCATTCAGATTTTTGGCGATTCATACTGGCGTATTCAATTTCACAGCAACCTATCCATTATACTTTGAAAAGTTGATACAATTTGATTCCTTCCATCAAAACAGACACAATGGTAGCGGCTGTAAAAAAACTGCAGGGGGATGTTAATATCGGAATAAAAAAGCGGATACAGAAACGCGTGCGCTAGAGAGGGACGCACGCGGGGCATGTGAAAAACAATTTCAAACATGGCTACTGCAGTTGTTTTGTTTTGTTGTATCATTGTAGAGCGATCGGGCCCTTCGCAGGCCACTTATGTGGATATTAGATCGCATAATGGCGCCCCGCAGCCCGCAGCCCTGCAAGGCAACGTCTCCGCTCTTCGTGGATGCATATTTCTCTGCATATTTTGCGTGCCGATCTCTCATTGTGAACCCGCAACGGAAATGGAATAATTCGGATTTATCATGCCACCCCGAGGGAGGGAAATATTCGTTTGTTTGCATATTCGGGGTCAATTTTCATAGCCTCATTTAATTAATATTATTATTACTGCCAAAATAAAAGCGTCAATTCATTAACATTATTAGGACTGCCATAATATACCTACTTGCAAAGCACTTTATTTGTATTAATGAGCAATTTGATTTACAATAAAACGCATGTAATAAACCTTGCAATAAAATCACAATTTTCAGGCTAAAAAACATATATACATAAGCTGCCACTTTATCACTTGAATGTTTGAATTGCTACATTTCAAAAAAATAAATCCACTGACTTTTGGTATCCAACCTCCAAGCTTGGTACCTACTTCCCATGCGTTTATTAATAATTTAGTTTGATGACGGAAAGTATACATATGTATGCTTATTAACTATTCTGTGTAAATTTTGAAATAGGTTTAAATTTTTATCGTCATTATTAACGGGCTTTCACCTTGATAATAATAATAATGTAATAATGAAATACAACGTTGTGTATCTACTTATGAATCAAATTAGAAAATTTAATCATTTAGGCAACTTTTTTTGGTTCACACATGGATAAATAATTATTTAAATGCTTCGATTTACCGCTCTCATAACTGACAATACTGACATCACAAAACGCTCTTCAAATGTTATTGCTTTTTTTATCGAGGTATGATTTCTAATATTGTATTTGCTGCAGTTGGTAAAAAGCGGTCTGTGTGAGCCGGCCTTCCCATTGTTGCCGCATCATGCTGATCTGTTACATTTAATATTAGTTCTTTTTATTCAAAAGAGATTATTGTTCCCGCGGCAATATTAGTTTTTTCGGTTCCCTGTGCAGCCGTGCTATACCTACTTGCGGACAGAAATGTAATTAACAATAGACTACCGTATTGAAAGCATATTTATAATAACACGAACGTTGGTCGAAGGGATGCTGGATTATTCTGGAACGTTTCGGAGAATCGATGTATGATTTGTTTAATTTTTTTTATTCAATATTCTTAGTACATATAAGTGATTAAATATTACAATTAACTTTTTTACTGACATCCATACTTGACTTGGAACCCACCTTGGTTGGGGTAGCCTTTAAGGGTGCTGACTTTTAAAGACCGAGGACAGACGGTAGAATAATTACAAACATATAATTATAAATACCATACTAGTTTTCTTTTACGAATATTGGCAGTATTATTTTGTGTAATGAAAACATCGACACCTGCCGAAGAAACGAGTTTGAGGTTTGAATTCACAGAAGAATACTAAAAATCAGCAGGAATGATTGAGTTCTGAATGATGAGAAAAATAAAGTATGTATTTAAAAGAATAAAAATCTGAAACTTGAATATCTTGAATATGGAACGACACTTGCATTGAAGGATCAGTTTTTGAATATCACAATGCAGAAAAATAAAGCCAGAAATCGAAACATCGTGGGTGAAGAAATTGAATGGGTGAAGAACGTCAATGGTTCGGAGATTATATTGCAGAGCATTTTCGGGCCACAGTAAATATAAAAGATGATAGCCAACTTGAAAACGAAGCATGGTACAAAAATATGAAGTAACCTGTATTATGAATTTGCACGAAGTTAGCCAAGGATTTAGGATGTTAGATTTAACTATGCTATTTTTAAATAAACCTATCGTGGCATTTGCCAACTTGGTTTATAATCCCATAAATATGAATGATACTCTGCCCACTAATATTAGGCGTTTATCATAATTGCACTTTTGAATGAAATAGTATTGTACATAAAATAACATTCAGCGCGTACGAGAATTTATTATTTTATAAATTTTGATTTTAGTTACTTTCACGATAATCCAACGTGTAACAGAAGACGAGTCAGAAGTATTAAAAAAATGGAAAATTTGATGTCGCTTCTCTCCATAAACATTGTTATTAGGACATTTTTGAATGAACATTTTCGACTCATAATGTAGGCAGGAATCTAGGTACCTATGTCAAGTATCGTGTTTATTTCTAGAAACAGATTTAGTGAAAATTCTTCCATTTCAAAAACGTTTCGTTTTGCATTATATTATATCTGTATACATCTAGTATCTACCCTCTTACGCTGAAGTAAGTTATTCCCACCCAGCCTACACACACGATATAAAGCGCCGGTGGATTGTTTAGGCGCGTATTCCCTTTGTTTGAATAATAAGTAGGTACTCTTGTTTTGATTGACTCGAGTAGTGCCTAAACACCCTTCGCGATGTCCGTAATTCGATACGGTGTAATATTTTCACGAATTCTTTTCGCAGATATGCATTGCGAGCGCACTCGTGGGGCGCGGGCGGTAATTGTGAAAGTGAAGGGGTTAGGGAAAGGCCGCAGTCGTATTATAAATGGCGGGAACAATCCGGGATTGAAGAATGTGATTAATTGCTAAAAAGGAAAAAAGGGAATTTGAGTAGGAGGAACGGCCGGCTGTCGTTTGTCTCGCTCGCTCGCAGGGCTTCAGGTATACACGGGGTGGTAGAGGATGATTGAAATTTGAATTGAGAATTTTTAATTAGAATATTATATTCGGTGTTGTGATTTGAGGAGAAATATAAATAACAAGTTTATTTTGTAAAAAAATATTTGCGGCCAGAAAGAGGCGATGTTAAATTACAAATATGGCATTTGATGAAGAATTTACGATTTGCTTATGTGTGTAATGGCATTATTTAATTTAATTTATACTATCTGAGTTATTTTATCTCTACTACAACAGCTCCTCTCATTATCAGGTGCAATTAATAACTTTATATTTTTATTACACCTGATGATGACTGCTGTTCTTAAACTGTATATTTAATATAGTGTTTAAAAAATCAATTAATTTTAGCTAATTTAAGTTTATTCACGTAAGTATTTATTTAGGTAGATTTTATTGAAATTTTAATATAATTGTTTACTATTGTTAGGTTTTCCCTGCGTTGGAGATTCAAATGAAACAATTACAAACTTTTAAAAACCTCAGTCACTGGAAACAAAGATTAGCTGGAACACTATTCCGTAATTCGCACATATTCGTTGCACTAGAATATTCTACTCGTCAAAGACGACTAAACTCGACTCCGCAGCCACGACGTGATTTATTTAATGACTCCATTTCTCAAAACTTCTGGTATAATTTTGCGTATTCTACCGGCATCCAGATCTTTCTAAAATGATTCAAACCGTTTTGAAACCCTCGACTGATCGATGTGCTGTTTTTATCGTTCATTTCGTGTCTGAAATGGAGATAAAATATAATGTTTCATTATGCCAATGAATAAATTTAACACGAAGAAAGTTTTCAATGTATAATAAAGTTCATACACCTTACATTTCTCGTACATAGAATTGCGTGTTACTACAGCTACGTAATTCCACCCTTTTCTATCAGGTCATTCAGAAACTGTTGTTTGAGTTATTGCAATCAAGTTGGCCGTTCCCGACATTTGAAGCGATCCTGTCAGAAGCACTTCAAACGCAAGGGAATCAGAGTCACGACATTTTGAGTAGTCTTCTTAGGGCTATTAAGGCACGGATATATTACCTCCTCGGTTTTAGCACCACCTAGTACAAAAAACCTTCGCACTTATCGCAGATAATGTAACGTGAAAATGAGGGAAATTGCCTTTTTGATACAATCCTCGATTGTTTATCTATTATTTAACCCATAGAATTACGAAACACAAGTCACGCTTAGACTCCGCGCCTGGCATTGATGTATACATCCAAAACGATTATGCATTGAACATGGAATTATGCATTATTTTATGATCGTAACACAAAGATGTGTCTCGATCGTGTCTAACGTAAAATGGCGTTTGCTAGTTGACTTCATGAAGCATATTTTGACACAATACACGAATGCCTGCATTATGTTTTTCTATAAGTAAAAACCAAATTAAAAAAAAATTTGACTGTTGAAGAATGCAAATATCTGTATCGAATGATTCAGGACGCAATGTTTAAAAGTATTTTAGACATGGTTTAGTCAAGGATTCGGTTGGATGGGAGTATTAACACGCGCAATACGCACATTGTGTCAGATAATTGGTGTCTGTAGTGTTTTTAGTGGCTAGTCATTCTGATGGGCGGCGATATAACAGTAGTCAATATGCAATGCGGTGTAATAGTCGTTTGTTTGGTAATCCACAAAATATGAGCGTAGCTAGAAAATTGCCCTAGCATTAAAAAAAATACCAACCTAGATGGTAAAAGGGTAGGTCTTGGGTTAGGTAGTGCGTTCCACTTCACTTTAAAAAATATCTTGACTGCTAACTTACACTATGACAGCTTTTTACTAAAAATAAATATTCCAAAAAGCCAGAATGTTCTGGTAAACCATTTTGTTGCGTACAGTTAGTACTTTTAAAAATAAGCTGCACTTGACTAGAATTTTTTATGGAAAAATTGGAAAAAATATACATAGGTGTATGGAAATACCACAATTGTGGGGTATTAAAGTAAAGGCAGCAATATCCAAAAAAAATTAAAAATATTTTCAACGCAGTCACCGAGGATTACTAATTTAAAATGTACTGAATTCTAGATTTTACGTGTTTATTCCTTGCAAAGTCATGTTTCCTATAAATTTATGGGCTATGTTTCCAATAAAATATCTAATTCAGTACGTTATAAAGTAGTATTCCTCGCTGACTGCATTAAATTTTCTTTGGATATTGCTATCTTTGCTGTTATACCCGACAATTATCATCATATTATTCAGGTTTTAATATACCACAATATAATTAATGATTTTGATTTTTTTTTCTAAAAATTCTTTACATAAAATTCACGCTTCAATGTATTTTCAGCACACGCTTGCTTAACTTTATGTATAGTATCTACGGCGTTGGGTAAAATAAATATATACCAAATGAAAATACGCTATATATAAAAATTATAGCTGTGGATGTGTATATCTTGTTTGTTTTCCGGAACCATGTACTATCATTTAACCATTTTTTTTTTACATATTATTGTAACAGCTGCAATGCATAGGTACTGAAACGAATTGAATTTTTAAATTTACTGGTAAATTATATAATTGTATAGTGCAATTATAAGACGACACAAATAAGACAATAATAATCAAACATAATAATTTTGTTTTCTTACCGTCTGTCCTTCCGTAACTTCGTGTAACGTCCGTAATTTAGTTTGAATTCACGGCTAAAAAAACAAGAGGAAACGTAAAAGTAATACATATAGTGTATAAATGGTCAGAAAATGGTCAGAAAAAGTGACGAGTTTTCAGTATCCGCCTGACCATGACAGTACTCTTCATATTTGGTATTAAAAATATCTATTGAATTCAAAAGGTTATTATAGTCTTAGGAGGATTTCATATTATTGAAGTGATAGGTTGAAAGGGAAAAGAGGTGCTCTGTCTGGTAAATCTGAATGGGACGTGGAAGGATAGCAAGCTGGCGATTTCAGGAGAATCAAAAAAGTTCTGGATAATATGGAAAGGGAAAGATTGATCCGACAATATTCGCCCGTTTTTAAGAGTGTCCAGTTTACGAAATTGTGTCGGGTTCAAACAGTGAAGACTCAGAAAGGTAGACATCCTTTCGACCAATGTGTTTGTTTTGTTTGCCGCTTTCTTCGAACGTGCGCGGTGCTAGTCAGGCTTTGCAGAGGCAGGAAGCGAACGCACCAAGTTGCGGGTTCACCTTAGTTAGTTGCCTTCTTGTTCTCCAATTATTGCGTCACACGAACACTTCAAATGCGAAAATCGGAAAGAGTCGACTCACATCGCCGGGGGCTATTCGGAATTAATAATATCCGATCGATTTCGTGTTTGTGTGTGTGTAATGTATGCTAAGTATTAATTGCAGCACAACCCGAGAGTGTAATGTTTTCGCTAAACGGCATGTTTAAACGCAATAGCTCCGACTTTGTTGCTAAACATTTCAAATGAAATATTACGTAGTATTACGACTACAAAAAATTATTTAATTTCAACGCATTTTTGTAACCACATCCGAAATTTTCTTTACTATAAATGAAACTTAATTCAACATACACAAAAAAACAACGAAAAATTTATAGATTAATTATTTATATATTAATAAATAAATATAATAATGTACCGGTATCAATAGTTATGGAAAGCAGCGACATAAAAGATTGCATATTTTCAATATTTCTCAATTATAATATCTTCTTTAAAATGTTCGACCATCATTAAATGAACTCGTATCGAATATTAAAAATTCATTCGCCTAATAACGAATCAAATAAAATAACTAAAACCCATCAATTTTTTTTTGTCATTTTATTTTACTTGTATTACGGCATATGAATTTTTAAAATTCCATACAAGTTACTTTAATGTAACTCCATTGTTTTAGAAAAGAAAAGTTAAAAATATTGAAAAAAAACAATATTTCTAGACGCTTATCTCCAATAATATTAGGATATTATTGCCGGAGCATTTTCGACTCACAATTTAGTCAGGAATCTACTTTTTATGGACGAGCTTTGTTATATCTTCTGTGTATAGTTTTCTGGGATACTCTGCCCTGTATATGTGACCTCTCTGGCCGACGTTTCGGATCCCACTGCAGGGTCCATCATCAGGGCTGATGTGATGAGTGTGTGATGAAGTGTAGGTTAAGTATTGCCTTGCAAGCTTTGTTACACTCTGCATAACAATGTTATTCACTAAGTCGTTGTAATTTTGGCACATTCTCACTATAGGAGACCTTACACTGTAGGAGATCAATACAACTCACGTGTTAAACAGTAGGTATACGGTACCCGCAGTAAATAATATTACACATTGTGTTAGACGTTTTACGCAATTTTAGGCGTTTTTTATGCGTTTTTATTAAATTACAAAAAACGGCTGAATCTACATAACTGTTAAAACAATTATCGTCTTTTGTAATCGAATAATAAAACTTAAAAATGCCTAAAACGCCTAGCTCGATGTGTAATATTTAGTAAGAATAACTCCTATATTTTATAATACGAATTTATATTTTATATAAGCTACTAAATAAATTAATGAACGTTTCATTTGAGGTTATGTCTTGCCCCAGTGGATAATTATACCGAATTGATCATAATTATGTTAGGTTTGTTAGATATCTCAGACATTAATTGCACTGCGAATACATTGCATGCTTTAATTGCAGCGAGGAAACACAAGTGCGTACCTACCTAAATGATCATAATACACACACTCCATGCGTGTGTGTGAATACAGCGGTACAGCTTCCAACGATGTTACACATAAAGTAATATTTAACTGTCATCTTAATTATCATAATACTTAGGATTAGCATTTTTCGCAGTTATTTTCCTGTCTGTTGCCGCAGACATGCACACAGCGAAGTAAATTAGCGTATTTTAGTCTTGTAACTTTGTTGCGAAAAGAAAATGTTTATAAAAATAGATTTAATTGCAGTGTTATTTATAACTCTTTGTGTATTTTAATTAACCAATGTGAAAACGTGTCAACTGCTATTTACTGCTATTCTGAACTTTTTTTCTAGTGGGAATAAATGGTATAGTTTGATGACCGTAGAGCAACCATTGACACACTTTAAACCTTTTCTTCACGCACGTTTCAATGCTTTTTTCGGAAAATTTACGCGCTATTTTTATTTTGAAAATTTAGATGAAGGATAAATGACTTGTTTCTCCATGAAATTATACAAAGGTTTTGATCGGGGATCTCAGTAATCTAGTTTTTTTTATAAATAAATATTTTTAATTGAACTAAGGATTAAAATAAATTATTTTTTTGTAAGATCTGTGCATCAGTGCTATCATAATAATTTGATGCATTTGTTAAAAGTGCAACGATAATTTAATAAGTTCTCCAATAAGAGCAAATGATTTTGTGGTGACATTGTTAATATACTCCATTAATGAGAATAAACTTTGTTTTCAACACTAATTCGTTGAAAATACCAACATGTCTCGACGCCAAGGTTAGGTCATGTTATATCAGGTTATGACGTATACTCAAAATAAAAAATAAAAAATGGAAGTATAGACATAACCTAGAAAATAAAAGTAAATATATGGGCAATGAATAAGTAATTAAGTATTGATATGAAAACAAATTTAAAAGATAAATATTTCTAAAAGGGATCTGGTTAATTTATTATAGATATTTTTTTCTTATTCTCAAAATTTCTAATTTATGCAAGTGCAATCCTGTATTTGTTAACGTTTATTCATATAAAAAGAATGGTGCATTACTAAAATATGATATTCGGAATAATTATTGCTACCTAAATACCTAACATCAAAATCATGATGAGATCAGTAACACCATAAGACGTAGATATTTTTGACAAATAAGCGGTGAAAACAATGTAAATTCTTATTAATTATAATGATAATTTAATAATTTATAATACATACACTCGTTAGATAATAATAAAAAAAATTGTTTAATATTATCACCAAAATTTTCTCAATTGCCCCATTTACGTACGTGTTAAGACTCCATTTTCCCCAATAGTCTGGTCGAGTGCAGAGTAGCCTCGTATCATAAATCATCCTTTGATTACGGAAACAGTCTGCACGCCACCCTTCTCATCCACTGCAATCATCGGACGCCATGCATCATGAGCTCTGTGTAATGATGTTGAAATGCTTGAATTGTATACGAAGCGACTATATTAAGACATTGTCGTACATTTGGAGAGTTGTAAATTCAAGAGTTTGCGTAAATGTATTCAGAAATTATCCAATTTCACCGTAGACGTGTATATTGGAACTGATTTATTGCGAGGAAAATGTAAGCCGCAAAAAAACAGCTTCTACACAAGCGTTTAATTTTGGCATTTGGCCAGTCTGCACATTTATTCAGAATTCTATTGTTTATAGATAGAATGAAATCCTTTAACAGTTCTTTCAATACCTATTTGCGATAGTGATAATTTTTATATAAACAATTAATATGAAAATAAATTATAAACTCAATTTTATGTTTAATACACGAAATAAAATTATTATATAAGTGAGTGATCTATCATTTTCCTAGTTACTAGTCTGATAGTCGTCGTTTCCATCTATAATATTGTCACAATTATACTTAAACCGTTATGTATAGTTTAGAAACCTAATGACGTGCATATAATGCACTACATATTAAGTGGAGTGGATGCAAGTGTATATTTAATTCATCAAACATAATTATCAATATCTGATTCATGAAGTTCTGGTCATCGATAATTTTTCTGAATTATGAAGCACTTATGTGTGTGAGTTTTTTACAAATATAATATAATGATTAATAAAATAAAACCAATTGCAGAGGTATAGCGCATTCGGACGCATTCAAATTCCTCGCCTCTTCGCTGCGAGCCCTGTTAGTTGTCCCCTGTGGGTGCCCTTCGATGATCGCATGATTAGTCTTCTCTCTGATTCGTTCGTGTTTCGTTTTATAAGCGCGCATGTAAATATCCCTTATCAACATCGAGCCCAAAGCTCCGTAACTCCAGCCAACACTTTTATCGCCCTAACATTTAATACGTATAAAATGTTCGATAGTAAATCCATTAGGCATTTTATGGATTTTTTATCTTCGAGTATTTTGGTACAATCTGATAGGGTTAGCTCGGTTATTGATTAAATAACACGATCAGATTTAGAATTTTTTAAGATTATTATTACGCGATGTTCTGCAGAATCGAAAGATGACAGCACTTATTTGGTAAATAATAACTATAACATACTAGAATAAGATTATTGTGCACCATTCACAAAATCCCCGTGATAGCATAATTCTTAGGCCATCATTTATTAATATCATACGTAAACTTGTTTATTTTATCTATAAAAAAAATATATTGTAACTATAAAAATAATTGTAACCTAACCTAACATAACCAAAACACGACTTGAATAAGATTATTATGCATCAATCATCCTTACGCTTATAGGAATAAAATCCCGTGATAAGAGAATTATTAAGGTATCATTTATTAACATAATACGTACACTTGTTTATTGTATCTATAAAAAAATGTATATAGTATCTATAATAATAATTCATTGCTTTTTAATAAAATACACGTTAAGTTTATCAAATATGTGATGAAAATATGTTAAAAATTTTCCAAATCTTTCGAGAATATTTAAAAAAAAAATCCTAATTAATATGTACTTAGTTTTTTCATTAGTCTTCTGAAAAATTTTTTTTGAAAAGAATTACCTACCTATATAAATTACGATCTGTTTTTAAAAAGAATTCCAATTTGGCAAATAAATCGTTTCGATGTTGCATTTACATCAAACAAGACCCTATAAAGCAATTATGCTGGTCTGCGAAACACAAAATAAAAGTTTCATCTCAATTGAGTCATTTAGAGTTGCAAAAATATCCGTAAGATGTTCTCGTAATTATGGCTTTTTATGTTTCTTGAACATCGTAAAATGAGGAGAATTGGACCTCCGGGAACATCGATCAGGCCTTCTTTTAATTGTGTAGAAACCAAATTCATGCAAATTTATTGATTAAATATATTTATAGATATCTATAGTATGTACCTAACTAATAACAACTTTATTTGTGGCAGATACATGATTCTTGTCACATAAATATTCAATTGTTTCAGTACTAGCGATATTAAGAGTAAGACAAATTTGATGGTCCCATGGGCACTTTACACAAGTGTCACCAGTAGTCGAAATATCTTTCAATTATTGTTTCAAATTTCATTATTAAGTAAAAACTAAATTAACTAGGTTGTTTGATATAAAAGAAAAAATATATAAATCGTAAGAATTTTAATACGAATTTTTGTAATATTTTTTTTATTTTTTAAAATAAGACGTTTCCAGCGAAGCCCCATTATTTAAAGAAAGTAAGACATTGGGATACATAGGTAGCTTATTAAATACTTAAAAATAATAACTTCGGAGAAAGATACAAATGAAGGCAGCTTTAACATTAATAAAGGGTACTTCGTATTAAAGCTAATCGGGGCAATATTTTAATTTCTGCGAAATGCGTCTTAAAGAGATCAAGGGCTGGTTTACAATACAACTTAATTTGAAGATTTTGGGTTTTAATTATACGTTTAAGTACTTCGTTTATATCAAAGATGCAAAAAATGAACGATATAACGTTTATCTGGTCACACTACGCGTCTAGTTACACTTGATGTATTTCTGTAATTTCTGTAATTTTTGAATTCCTGTTGCATATATTACGTACAATATTTAGCCTGTTATGCGTTGAGTTTTTTAATGTAACCTATAATCATTTTTACGAAGCCTATTATTTAAAAAAAATGTGTTCTTGTTTTTACGAATATATATATGTTAATAATATGAAAAATTAATCATTCAGAATTTAAATATTTATAAAATGTAAGGTAATAATAAAAATATATACATGTATTTCAGATATTTTATCCAATAATAAAAACAGTACCAAACAGTTATTCAAACGTAAAAAAATATATATTTACATATAGTACTATTTAAGGATTATAATCATATTTTTTCAAATAGAACACGGAAGACGTGTCGCATCAATATTCTTACTGATTACAAACTAAGCTAAGCGCCTGTGCTATGAAAATAGGACTTGCTTGTGTCCAGGAATGGGACTCAAACCACCGACCATCAGATCACTAGGCGAGCGCTATGACCAGTACACCAACAAGCTACACATGTCAATATTTCTATTTTTATGGTGGTAAGTTTGGTTTTATCGCTAGTAAATCGATCAAATCAAATCACGTGTTGAGGCACTGCAAACGGTTGTCGATATTTGAAAATAGGGTGATTTGTAGTATTTCCTGGACGATTCTGAGAGGTGTATACGTAGTTTTTGTTATAATTAAAATATAAAGAAAACATTTTTTCAATAATAAATTTTACCGATGGAAGGGTTACGCAGTATACTGCTAAAGGTGTAATATAATAAAATAACGAAACTCAAGTAGATAATTCTCCACTGCATTTGAGAACAATTTTAATAATCTCCGGAAGGATTATTATTTTAAGAGAGGTTTTAATGATTTTGAAACAATAATAATTCTTTGTAGTGTTATAATACCAAGGGCGCGTTCCGGAAAAGGGATAATTCTAAGTATTTCTTTAATTTGGACAGATCTTGCAAAAGGGAAAATAATTTTTCTTCTGTTACTTCAAACCCTCTTGTTTACCTGATAAATCATATTACAAGGATTACGGCGTAATTAGAAAATTTAAATGGAGGCTTTTGAAAGAGAAAGGGACCAAATAAGTAACAAGATTCATCATATTTTTTGTAAATTGCTGGCATTAATAAAGTAACAAGAAATAAAAAAATTGTAAAGGTAATTTAAACACTAAGGATAGTGGGGTAATAGTGGGATAATTTCCAATATCTAATAGTAGTCAATGTGATTGTTAGATGAAAAAACTTTATTATCATCATTCAAATATAATAATGGAATATTATTCGCAAGAAATACAAATTACTAAGATATTTGCTAAAAAAATTGTCATATTCGTTTTCTTTACATAATACAATGCTCAAAAATCAATATCAAAATTAAATAAATTTTTAATACCAGAACTCAGACTTTGAAAATGCCTATAAATTGAGTTAAAAAAAATCTGCTGGAGTGTATGATTTGATGTGATGAAAAAATAAAAAAAATATATTTATTTAATAAAATTATACGGTACCTTCACTTAAAATCAATCAAAAAGATGCTTTAATTAGATTAAAGTGTATTCCACATTCTGCTTCTGATAATACTTATGCTGCTATTATACAGTTAAATACTAGTGTACCAGACAGGATGAGTGATAGATGAGTTATGTTTCAAAAACATAATTAATTTTTTTTTCAATTGATTGAGCGACATTGTAGATTGACATTTATAAAAAAATTGGTTTTCGAACAGAATGATCTGAAAAATCATAATCTAAAATTTAATTGAATGTGATTAATTGCAGTTGCAACATTGATTAAGGATGATTTTAGATGTATGATAAATATGAGAATTAAAAATAAAACCAATGATTTAAGTGGCTAATTGCGTACTATACCTACATAATATGAAATAAATTTGAATCGTACCATAGAAAGTTCCATCCAAAAGACGGATTCACAATCAAATATTCAAAACGCAATCTGAGAAAGTTCCATCCAAAAGACGGATTCACAATCAAATATTCAAAACGCAATCTGAAAAGGGGTAAATAAATAACCATAGCCTGACTCGTTCAAACTGATGAAGTAATTCAAATTTATAACTTACTAGACAAATCTACAGTTGTGATTACTAATTAATGTTTCATGTATGTAGATTACCGAAGGAAAGGCCCAAAATATTAAATTAATCCCGATTCCCATTATCAAATGTAACGCGCGAGGATGAAATATTTAAGAAGGTAAACGAATACCCGGCGAATAAGGGAGCGAGAATCAAATATTGAGATTCAAACGTCTTTTTTAATAATATTCAGAATAATTAAAAAATATATTTGTTCAGAGAATGTTTAAAAATTTATATTTCGGTTAAAATTTTCAATATTTAGGGCTTAATAAAAAATAAAACTTAGTAAAATAATAATAAGTGTAACTCGAATGAGTTGTTCCGTGCGGCGGTAAATAAAGTTGCAATCGTCAGAATGATCGCCGATCTCCGATAGGAGATGCCACCATAAGAAGAAGAAAAAGTAAAGTAGGTACCTATAGATGGAAAGGTAAAAGCTAGCACGAAGAATACATTCAAATGATACGAATATGAGTGTATATGAATAGTGCCCGTCGCGCCTCCATGTTAAGAACGTAATGTTTGTCTCGCTAGCGCGCATTTATAGCTAGCAGCCGAACTGATAGTAGTTATAATTAACAGGTTACTGAGCGAACTTGAAATTTAATTGAAAAATATTTAACCAATTCCAAACGTCATTTGATGCGCGCATTGCTTATGTATTATGAAAACTAAGATTTTTTTTCTTCTTGGTAACACATGCCTTTATCAACACCGCTCCTAGCACCTTCCAGTATTTGGAATTCTGGCAATTGCTACTTTTTTCCGATTTTTCAAATCTAATTTAATCAACCAGTATACTAGAAATGTGTATGTGTGAGTAGGTGCTGTGTTTTGCTAGTTTTTATTATACCTAGTGCCAGCTTTTCCCATACGATCTATACACTCATGCGTTACTTTCCGTCTTTCAATGACAAAGCACGATGGCGAATGAGTAATATACTGAAAAAATATTAATTTCCTGACTACACAAAAAATTGGGGAAAATATGATTTTCACTTAACCAAATACACGTTTACTTAGCACTGATGTTGTACTACGCAATGCTTCAAACAATTAATCAAACATGATTTATGTTGCTTAGCGTAATTTCAACAGATAAAATCAGAAAGTAATCCGATTAATGACCTTTCGGAATAAAAATTCGAGGGGTCAAATGAGTCATTTTAAAAACTGAATAACTGGTAAGAAATGTGTAAGGGGTGGGTGGTTGAGGGTAAAACTCCGCGCGGGGCGAAACGGAGGAATATTTGATTCAGTCTAATTAACATGCTTATAACAAGCAACCCAAGACTTTCTCCTTACATTTCGACTGTGCAAGTCTTCCCTGCGACCCCCGGTAACGGCTAAGGGCATGTTAATTTACATTAATTTAATCATTCATTTACCGTATTGTAAAATACAATGTGATCCATTTTGTTTAATTTTATCATTTGTCGATTTTCATGACAATGACATTTTTTATTAATTGAAATTAAATAACTTAAATCATGATTTTGTGGCCTTACGACTAATTTTCTATCTTAGCTACCAGTAAAAAATTTGAATCGATTTGTTTTAGAAATCATATGATTTTTTGAACCAGCAATCTCATTCCTGGTATCGTGTTAGCGAAGCATGTCATTAACGTGAGCAGTCTAAACGCTGCGTGCATATGTAACACCACAGGAGATACGCTCAGAGTATTCTTTTTTAATTTTTTTTAACGAGACATCAGCAGAATACTAGGTACAAAATACAATTAACAATACATACCTAATATCCTTATTACAAGTACTGTTTTCAGCCTGTTCTATCAACATGCATATATTCGTAATATCAATGCAATGCGATTATGTACGAAATAGGCGCATTACATGCACAGCGGTTATGCGTGTAAAGTGCAAGTGGCGAAAAAGCAAACAAAATAAAATTAGTAACAATTATTGATACAGCGCATCGCAAATTTAAGTTTGGGCATTGCGGTTATTTTGTTATAGTCTGATTATTGTCAAGAAAATGTTGAATGTTGTGTAGGAAAGACTTTTTAAATAATGATGTGTATCTGGAAGAATATCTGCATCAAGCGTCAGCACAATAAATATTATGTGTACGACACATTCTTGTGATGACAGTAAAATAATCGATATTACTGGGATGCCGATTTATTCATAAGAAATCCGGGTTTCTTATACGTGGTTAAACATGAAAATATATGTCAGATAAGGAAAGAGAATCAATAGCTCCACAGAATATCTTATGTAGTATTGCAAGAGCATGAGTTATCAGAATCGAACATAGTGTCCTGACATATTTTACATAGAAAACTTTCTGTATTTAAAAAAAGGCAAGCCGATGTGTGATCTCATAATTCTTGATTCTTTTCGACTTATCTTGATCTTGTTAATTTGAATTTATGAAAGGCATACAGAATGATTATTTTTCTTCGATTTGTTAACTCACAGGAGACTATAATGTATGTTTAACTTAAGTGATAAATGTATAGGTATAGGAAAAATAATATATTTACTACCTATTTAGATCGAAAAAAATTAATTCGATGCGAATCGGGTGTTTTAATACATAATTTTGTATTAACTCTCCGACTGCACTGCGGTGTAGCTAAATTAATATTCCATCTTGAACATAAAATACCGAAGAAGTATATTTGCTTTTGAAGTATTATAGCATATTTGTGAATAATATAATTCCACTCCTCCGTGTCTCACCGCGAATCAAAGTTGCAGGGCCACGTCTTAAGTAACAACGACTGGATGTAGAAATGTTATAATATCAAGTTACACTCAGTGTTTTCCTTCATAATCCGCACCCCCCCGAGCCGCCCTCGCCCCCGGACTCCCTCCCCGGCCCGGGGGGTTGCCGAACCCGAAATCTTGTAACTCGCAAATTAATTCACCAAAAATATGAACTATTAAACGTCATTAGTCAAGACTTGCAGAGGGTTCATGAAAATTTAAGCGTGTTTATTTTTGGAGGGTAAACAGCGAGATGGGCGTACTATTTGATGCTTACCGCGTTGCTTTCCGCGTTCGCATTTCAGTAACGATTTTCAAGTAAATATTCATATTTTTCTAGGCTATTTCAATGTAAACATTCATCTTTTGTGAATTTCTTTTGAAATCGCAGGTGCTACTGATGATTGCAATATGAAGCGTTGTCTCAGACCTGTTAATAAATTGTTTATAGTCTCGGACAACAATGCTCACAACATTTGCTAAGCAATTGAATACAAAGTAAAAGTCCTGACCGCGGTAAGGTGGAAAGAATTTCTTAAAATAATTTAACAGATATACATTTGGGTTGACAGCTTTTTATTAAAAAATTTGTAGCTCAATAGCTACTGCACGGCCTCTGCCCGAAATTTTCTCATTATTATTATTTTCATATTATAGAAAAAAGGCGAAAAAATTTTTATTCAAAGCGAGTCTCAACACATTCAAATAAATATTGAAAAGCTTCACTTTTCGTGACGGAAGTAACCTAGAAATTTCAGATGGTAAAAGCTGTGTAAATATCACGATGATAGAGTGCACCGTTCGAAAGTATTTTCTGCTTCGCACAAACAAACTTCCCGGTATATATTTAATAAATGTTTTGTTTAATCGTTTTTGACTATTGCGTTCATTGACGTCTAAATGCGGTACGGGATGTTCCAATAAATAACGAAATAGGACTCACGACCCACTGGCGTAGTATCACCCTACCCGGACGTTGTGACATACAAATCAGCACTGTCTAGTCGCCAATTCATTCGCGACACATTAATGTACCAACTGCCGACTAATTCATCTTATTAACACCGAAGTAGGTGACGACGATTTAACCCTTAAATATGTGAATTTTTTTTAAATTTTAATATATTTTTTTATTATATTTAAAACAACTCTCTTTTCTTTTGTTAAATTTTTATCTGTCTTGTATCATCAATCTCTCCGTTGCATAATATTATAAGCCAGTGTTTATCAAAAAATTTCTCTTGAGTGACGAAAAATTGAGTTAACTGATATTTAGTAGGTATGCGAACTTATAATTTGATACGAATTATCAAAGACAATGTGCGTGCTAATTAGTGACACAAAACTTTTAGGATCACAATGAAATTGAATAATTAACTTTTTTATAATAACGATTCCAATATATTATCAATAATTGATTAGTAATAATAACGGTTACCCACAGGAAATGAACATTCAAGGGTAGCCCACAAAAGGTCTCTGTAGAAAAATGATTTATAGGAACCCCGATCTGACAGTCGATATTGTTACTGTTATTCTAATGGCTCTACAAAAAATGTTACAGAAATGAATAGTATTTTTGAACTCCACAAAAAATTTTGTAAAACAATGGACTATGTAACTAATAGCTGAATTTATTATTAACAAATTAATGTTTTTTTCAAACGGGTAATTTTTTAAATTAATAATGTTACTATAACATTACTAAATTGAAATAAAAATTCTACTTAATCACGTAACAGAATTATCCAAGAATAACGTGTCTTCATGGGTGTAATAATAGGTCGTTCATGCCTATTTTCACACACCGCCAATAATTTGAGATATCTTAGAAATCTTGTTTTGATTGCTATTACATATTATTGGACGTTTCGTCAATCGTGATGTAATTTTGACACTATAATTATAGAAATATCGACACTTGGCAGATGACAGGTTGATCGTGGTATTCAAATATAAACATTTAATTATTCTATTATTTGTATATACCTACATATGTTTATTCGTACTAAAAACGCTCGAATATGTGTTTCGGTTGAAGCAAAAAATATTTTCTAAATACGATACATACACATGTAGAACCTCGTCGGAAATATCGGTCAGAGACAAAGAAGCAGAAAACAATAAAATCTTCAGCAAAAAACTGGCAACTTATTTGTTTCACCCAGCTGGGTTCTGAAAGCAAAAAAGAAACATTTGCTCTTTTGAAATTTAAATCATCCGATTCGGCGCGGATAGGTTTCATTCAGAAAGATAAACGCGATCACAAACCATTGGTCAAGAACACTTAATAAATAATGTAACAATATTATTGAAAAATATAATTATTTAATTTCATTACGCGCAATAGATTTATTTTTGTATAAAAAAGGTTGCAAATAATTTACTAAAGGTATATATAGTACAATTTTTTTGCTAAATAATAGGATATTCACGGAATACGTATCATATCATTTTTCTTAATATTTTTAAACTAAGCTATGTATATAGCTATGTATATATTGTATTACGCTAGCTTGGTGGTGCTCCTGCAAGGAGACTCATTCCCTCACTTCTTAAAAGTGCGAGTATCATACCACTAGTTCACAAAATATAAATCTTTATCCTAAAAATCAAACGTGAAGTTTTAAACAAAACATGACCAATCATGTTTCTTCTTTTTCCTTCACCGTTATTCCCATTTATTGGGGTCGTTGCTTGTCCGTTTTCTCCATTGAGCACGGTTTGTGCTATATTGTCGTCTACCAATATTATAATAAAATGAACGCACTATTCCGAATAGAAGATAAACGTGCGTGTTTTTCTACAGATAAGTGGCATGCAGCACCTAATATTGACTATGATGCAAATCTATCGATCAATTTACTATTTACAAAATAGTATTTAAAACAATCAAATGAAAAATTAAAGCTTTCATAACAATCCAATGTAAAAATAGTAAGTTTATTTCTCAGTAATTTTTCATGATTATATGTAATAGATGTTTAGCGCAACTGGCTATTAACGTCCGAAGCGCCATGGCACGGGACTGGAAGAGGCTAAATAAATGAAAATTTTTATTTTGAAACAATCATTCACAGAAGAGGGAGAGATATTATCTGACCGATATGATTAATTATTATTGGGAGAAGTTTTCATGGGATATTACAGGCGTTATGTGCGCTTTCGTTTCTGCCGAAGGACCTACTCACTACCATTATTTTATTGTAATAAAATAACGAAAGCATTTGTCACTTGAAATTTGAAACAATTTGCCGAATCTTTCAATTATTGACATTTTCTCTCATCATGTATAGTGTTCCATTTCTTCTTGTTTCCTAAATTACCTACACAAAAATACATACATAATTTTTACTCATTAATTTAAAATTTAAACGATTAATATATTTGGGCAAAAGTAGTCATTCACACTAATTAGACATTTTCTATTGACTTAACCCACATTCATCTCATCTGTGCTCTTGATTTTATTCCTGGGCTCAAGGGTTTGATTCTTGTCGAAAAAATATTTTTAAAATAAAGTCATGTAATAATCGAATCGCTTTTTGGTGCGGATTTATTGTAAGTGAATTACATAAAAAATACGAAACTGAGAGTCAGATTAAATCGTTGATATGTTTGATTTCACTAACGGACATTTATTATTACTTTCAAAAAAATATGGCTGAGTACAAAACGTAATTATTTTTTTCATGTTGCATATTATTTCTCCAATTCATCACCAGCCAATCAATCATTCCCGTCTTATCACCACAAGTAGGTACCTACCTAGGTGTACTTTTTTACAAAGCAAAAGTAAACACACGTTCTCCGTAAAAAAGTCAATGAAGCACAGCGAATAATATCTATCGCTGTCAAAGTATTGCGCGAATAATATCTATCGCTGTCAAAGTATTGCGCGAAATCAGTGGTACGATTTTTTTGGCGCCTTTTATTTTGTGACAAGATAGTATGAACTATGATTATGCATTGTGCGTTTTAACAATGATTGTATTATTTGCTCGCTACTGAGTAGCTATTGAATATTTTTTTTTAATCCACACTACGCATCGTTTTATTTTTAGATTTAGGGGGTCAGATGCCTCGGTTTTATTGTTCGCCTCAATATCTTAATTGCCCAGTCCCCCACATTTTCAATGCCGTTATGGGAATGTTTTCATAATTCATAAAATAAACAGTATGACCTTTATTTATCGATACGACTGGTTGTATCGAATATCATGTAAGCGAAATGGAAGCGGATAATTAAATTTAAATTGAATCAATCGTTAAAATGACAGGGTTGGGTTTTATTGGCTTTCAAAATAATTAAACATCATCAAATCTATTTTAAAATTCATAACGTATACGGCTGTGACTGTGCATCATTTCTAGGGTAAAATAAAAGTATTTTTAAGGTAAATATATTTATTAAAATTTCACGGTTTTAATATTTTTTTTACAAGAACATTAATGCAAATCGAAACACTCGTGTTTGATAACGCAGGGAAATTTTGGACGCCAAAATTTGTATAAGTAGGCATTGCTGTAGTATATATTTTGTCGAATAAATTATTTATACATCGTCCGAAGGTTTGGCATATAAAAAACTTCGCACATAAATTTACCATCGTATAAAAGTTTTGTTGTAAATTTACTGGCGTATGTGTTTCCTTCGTTTTATAATCAAAGCTATCAATTCACAAATATTTCTTGTATATGTGCTTATTACTAATTTCACCCTTTTTATGTTTCGCAAACATTTCGATCGCATGTAAAACCCCAAAAAATGTAGAAATTTAAATAACAACTTTTACTGTTGGTTGTATCACTTACTCTTATCACTTGTAACAAAGTTGCCGGTCAATAAACTAGGCAAAGAGCCGAATCAACATTGTGATTCAAGCTAATATAATCCTCATTCGATTTTTATATTAAACATTATAGTTTTCGTGGTTTCAAGTATAATTTGTAGAAAAATCAGGTAATAATGTGGTATTCTGATTAAATTATCAATTTTACGAAGGTACGTAGGTATTATAGGTCGAGAGGGGAGTTCAACCACAATGTTTTAAATTCTTCGGGTTTAACGCGCGATTTGAGAATGAGGTACTTGTGGAGTAAGTTGGTATCCATCGTGGTTCGGTTCTTTGCTCTGTGGACGCCCAAAAGCAGTTGGAAGCGTTACCCCCGAAAAAATAATCTTTCAACGAATTGGTTCGAATTTCTTTTTTTTTCAGGTGCCTGTCAATGAAAGCGCCCGACAGGTATGAACTCCCCCCCGTCCCTCCCCCGCGGTCAGGTAGCCGGGAGCTCCCTCGGGCTCTCCGGGAGTTGTCGCTAGCTTCCCGGGGGCTATCGTCGGCTTCCCGGGAGCCCTCGGTAGCCCTCGGTAGCCTCCGGTGGGCGGGGTGTAGCCTGCGTGCGCCGCTCGCTGCGATCTGCTCCGGAACTGGAACCTATCTCTTCCGAACAGTCGGCAGGTTACCCTAAAGGACGGATTACCACAGACTAGCCTCTATGTGCAGAACAATCAGCCACGAGGAACCACGAGCGTGGTCCATTGTGATTTATCTCCGAGCTTACCGTGATCGGTACCGGGTGGTTCACACATCGCTGTTTCGCAATCAGCGCTCGCCTCGGAAGATCGTGGAAGCTGTATCCTCCAGCTTTGCATATACGAATACGTTCTAAAATACTATCTTAAGCTAGTCGCTCATCCAGCACGAATTAATCATTTTCACATTTGCCATTTTAGTATTTTGGACAACTTCACTTCTAAGTATTTGTAAATTTATTTCTCGTGGCTGCTGTTCTGTGCGTAGATGTTTCTCGCGGATCAATGAGATGTTAATATTTCTCAATCCGCTCGGATAATCCATCCATTTTACTTTTCAAAAGCTTGTAGTTATGTGTTTCATTCGTGCAATTTTTTGTTTTGTCCAAAATGTCTATGTGTTTTTTCGGAATGTTTTGGTGTCGATTAAAATAATTATTTTTGTCCAAAATCAGAGTGCTTCAATTAAATGGTTCTCAGTATAACATAAAAAATAGACTGATATCAGTATAACATAAAAAGCAAGTTACGCATTCCAGGTTACACCCTACTATCAAATGTTTACTTATAGAATGTGCCTAGTACCTTCTGCATATATGTACGTATTATCCTGCATGTTTCGTATTCGATTTAATATTATTTTTGTTACACATTTGAAATGCTTGTAGGTATGTTTATTGTTTATTATAATTTGAAATATTGACACTATGTGCGTATCTTGATTTTTTTTAATTTTTGTACTACTAATTCATTTAAACTCTCCATAATACGGTGCATTTCCAACGTTCAATCCTACACAGATAAGCATACAATTTAAATAGTTACCTTTGAAATTGAATGTAGCACTTTTTGCTGGTCCTACGAGGATCGGTATCAGCTCTGTTTGTAACTGACGTGCGACCATTTCAGGTTCAATTCAAACAAATGCCCGTCCATGTCGACGGGGCTTAGTCTTCAGGTGAACGTTGAACCAACCCCCACGGCGGCCGAGGGTAGCTATCCATGCGTGGCGCTAGTTGGGCGGAGGATTTCACGCCTCTCCGGACTTGTTAGGGCCTTCTGGCCTGGCTTCCGAGGCCCCGCTGGGCCTGGCCTAAGCTTCCAAAGCTCTGCTTTATACGTCAGGGGAGACCAAGTAGTAGATCACTACAAATTGATTAGCTCATTGAAATTAACTTATTAATAATACAAGTATGATTTAGAAAACTTTAATCATATGATTTTATTCACTTGTTAGGAACACTTCTTCTAATGATGTGAATAATAATAATAATAATAATAATAATAGTTTTCAATAATTAATCTTATTTAAAAAGCGAAAGATTATTTTTTCAGGAGCAGCAAAAACTCTCCACTTTAGGGTCGTAATATTTTATGATAGCGTCATAATAGCTTATTCTGTCTGAAATATTTCGGCCAACGCAACTATTTTCAGTTCACGGCATCATTTTTATCGTGGGCTATGAAATATTGAAATAACTTATCGTGGGCTATGAAATATTGAAATAACTGTCACAAAATAAGACGCTCTATTTTCAATAATAAAAATATTTTGAAATAAATAGTTTTTGTATAAAAATAGGTAGGTAAAATAAATATGTGTGAACTAACGGAAGTCCCTTGCTCACAATTTATTGTCACAATTAACATCATAATTAATAAATAATCACAATTAATTGCTCACAATTTAGCACCACATCTATTACCAATAAAAAAAGTCACGGAATAACTTTGTATCAGTAAAAATAAAAATAAAGTGTCCACAATGACGTTAAAATTGATACCAAGGACATTTCAAGATAATTATTATCACTCAGCAAAACATCCTTAATCATTTCTTAAAATAAGTTACAATGTACTTGCAATCTTAATGTTTTCGAGAAGAACATTAAAGAATAAAAGAGCCTTGTAAAAAAGTCATTTTTTGGCTGATACATTAATGAAGCAGATATTCTGGTGTTACGTATTTGCTGGGTTCTTTTGGCAACAACTTTATTTTTAAAAAAATGTAAAGTCTGTATAATGAAAAACTGACTGACTCATAATATTATGATATATTATAGATGTCTCACAGAGACGAAATTAATAGGGCTTGCGTCCTATCGTACTTAAGTGATCATTTTACACGATGTAGCTCTGGTATTCCATCATGGGTGGAAATGGTAACATTTACCATTTCCATCCATGATAGAATACCACATTTATCAAATTTTTGGAAGTTGTATATATATTTAAATTTTACAACCTGTTTCAAATGTATGTTGCAATTATCATTAGCGCGATCGGCATCCAAAGCTTTTTCATTCCCACATATATCTATTTTTGATCGGAATGAAAAAAATATAATTTCGTTTATATGGGACTGTGATCTATGATATATCTGGATTAATGATGTCCCTGGGACAAAATCCAGTAGTGTTAAGAAAAATTTGGAAAAACTAAAAATATTCTGAATCATAATATTATGTTCGTTGCGTAAAAGTTGTGATGGATATTAGAAAAATTAAACATAATTTCTATGACTAATTTTTGCGTAGTATTCGATGCATAGTATACATATTTTGATGACGCTTGATCTCCCCTGCATCGAGTGGCGGCCGGTGATGCGAATAACCTTTTACTACATCCATTGTTCCTCTGCCGAATTACGTGTAGTTTTGACAAAACACGGCGACACGGAGTGGTGTTGCCGCGCTGAAAAAAGGTTTTTTCAATCTGAGTGTGCTCACAATCACGAAACCGGCACAGTGCAAATGGAGGACTTTAAAAAAAAATCTATTAATGCTATTCAAAGGCAGTTTTTTTTTAAATATTACCTCACGATCTTAAATTATCTTCTCATGCATCTGTTTACAAGTAGTTCCGCATTTTCTGAATATATCAATAAATAGTTTATTTAAATAAAAGCTTTGATTTGATTCTAGGTAACGTCTTGAGGCAAACGAAAATGCCACTCTTATTCTCCAGACTTACAAAAATGGCAAACTGAAATAACTGAAAAAAATCGTTTGTGTTGGATAATTATTATAAACTTAAATGTTTCTGTTTACAAATTATCTCGCGTTTTAAACGAAAATTCCAGTCTTATTCCAGACTAACAAAAATGAAGAAAAAATACGTCAATTAATCGATGAATAAACTAGATTACGGCAAAATATAGATGATAACTGGAATAAAATGGTTTGTCATAGATAATTATTATATACTTAAATATTTTGTTTTAAAATTGGTCACAAATATTAGATTGAAATATTTTCACTTTTGTTCAGTGACTGAAAACTTTGACAGTATGATTAAGTAGTATATAATTATTTAAAAAGTCTAATTACTGTTATGCTGTATTAGAGGCTCTTTTGTATCCCAGTATATTTTTGTAAGCATTGTTTAGTTTCTACAAATATTCGTTTCTAATGGTTTTTAGTTAAGTACCCAATTCTCAATTCCCAAAATGAAACGTAATAAAACTTTTTTCCTTTTACTCTTATCTAAAATTTGTCGCCCCTTAAGAGTACCGCCCTTAGGCGTTGCTTTACTTCTCAATTCTAAGGGACGGACCTGCCTACTTACCCACTTTGATATAATATAATCTTTTATATTATAAAGGTTCCTATGTAAATACTTTTTTCATGTGTGGAGACAACAGACGGTTTGAAATCCGTGGATTTTTAAACATTTTTCCACATGAGATTTTAATTGGTGAACAGCTCAGTGTTGAGTAATAGCAATCAAAAGGTAAATTAAAGTAAAGGTATTAAAGAACTTATCATCACAGTTTACAGATTTTTTGCAGATGCAATCTGCTCTTGTTACCTTCGTATTATATTTACCATGGTCTCCTCATTCATACGATCCACATGTCCTTTAGTTTGATTTCGATAGAATTTCTACCTATCGCAGAGGTGCAGGTTCCGAAAAATTGCACATTCTTCAATTCTTCAATAATCCATTAAAATTTTAGTGTATAAATATTGTGAACACGAACTCTCCTGGTTCTTATCTGATTTTAAAAAAACCATTGAGAAAAATTGATCTGAAAGATATCTCGTCTCGAAGATCGTTAACTAGCTTGATTCTTGATATTGTTTGGCTGTTCAAAAACTTTTATCATTTTTTCCGGTAAAAAAAATAAGTAAATAAAAATAATGACATAATATCGTAATATTCACATACAGACAAAATCTGATTCGAGATGGTAATCAAATCTTGATTTAATTAAATAAATAAAAATAACTTAGTTAAACACCGCTTATACCTAATTATTGTCAAATCCAACCAGGTTTTGCTACGACCGTAGCTTCTTCAGAGAGAATCTTAACTGCCTAAGTGCCTAAACATTCAAAAATTATGTGAAAGGACGGAGTGCCAATAGTGGGGGTTGGGAGTGGGAGTTCGCAGGGAATATTACTATTAAGAGGGAACATATTTAAAAGTGAACTAAAAGATAAATTTATTTGATTATTAATGATTTAATGATTCATATTAATGGCTTTTCTTATCTCTAATGCCTCTAAATTATCTAGTCTATTACCTATTCCGTTTTTATGAATAATACTAACTCCTGAACTATTATTGAACGCGTGGTCTTCTTCATTTAAATGGTTTACAAATTCTGAGGACCTACTACTTTTTAATCAACGCAAGTGTTCTTTTACTCTATTTTTTACATTACGCGATGTCTTCCCTATATAAAACGCGGGGCAATCGTTGCATTTCAATGAATATACACCAGAATGGCTATATTTATCATCCTTATCTTTACAATTGACTAAAAATTTACCTATATTATTATTCGTATATCTCCCTATACTCCCACCAGACATCGTCTGATGTCTGGTGGGAGATTTTTGACGCTTGAAGTGGAAAAAGTAGAATTAATAAATAAAATACGACGCCATTGAAAATCTTGATTTCGCTGATCCAATAAGTTCTATATTATTTATTGTAAAATAATTTACTTTATTAAATGAGTATCTGCTGATGAATCTTTTTTTATATCTCCTTAATTAGTTACCGTTACATTAACGAAAAGTAAAAACAATTAAAGCCGTTTTATTGCCGAGATGAGAGATCTAACAGAAATACAGATATCATTAGCCTCACTTATCATTAAAGTAATTGCAGCTCGTTGTCGATTCACATTTATGAGCCATGTAATTTTGTTCCTCTAGTTAACGCCCGGGCGCGGTACACAATGGCCCCGAAGTTCAGTGGTTCGTGTGAAAACTGTGCCGGCGTAATCCTCAATTATTGTTTTGAATTGTATCTTTAATGGAATGTACCAGAGCTGACGGTGTTTACACGTATTTGCGGTAGCAGATGCATGTCGCTTGCACACACAAGATCATGGATCGACCGAAAATCCAGTACGCTCATTTAAATATCAAGATGGTATTTACATACATAATCTGTAAGATTTTTGTGTTCATCCAACCGCAAGTTTCTTTTTATAAATATTTTATATCGTATTTTGTGTCCTTTTTTTGCCTTTTATTAGCAACGAATATATTTCCATTAGATGAGATACAATTTTAGTCCATACTTGTAATTATGTATATTTGATTTATTTTCATAAATAAAATAAATAAATAAGGATTTCAAAAAATTACTCTAAATATGACGCTTTAAGAAACAAGTAATTATTTGATGTACCTAATGAATACACAATATTATGAAATACTTAATTTCATAATAAATTTTTAATATAAAACGTTCAGTTTTTTAATATATAACGGTTCAGCAAGAGATTTATAAATTTTCAACCAGTTCTTAAGAGTTGGTGTTAACCCAAGGAGATGGAGGGACCTCGTTAGTGCTTACATTAGCTGCCTTTGCAGAATTTTGTTTATATCCTCCTTTAGCATTCTTTTTACAAAAATATGTACATTTTTTAAACATGGTTAAATATGTTACAATCAGTTTTGCATTCGGTACAAATTCTCAGATACGTCAAATTAAAATCATGGCGACCTTGTAGGTACTTACTGCGTTGATAAGAAGTTAATTCAATGTTCATCCGCCACACACATATTATTAGTACTAAAACTCTTCCGTATGTCAATAATTATAAAAGTCATATACGTATGTACTGTACGTCATATAAACTGTATCATCGTGTTAAAAAACAGTGCAATTTTTCTCGGAACATCGAAAATACATATTTGGGTCGTACAACTACAAAAAACGCTGAAACAAATGTTTCGCACTCGTAAAATAACATTTCCAAAGGGATACGTACTACATATGTACACATATTTGAGTTTAGAGTAAATAAAAAATGTTTTTACAAATAAAAAATGCAGCTCGGTGCACGTCGAGAGCGCGTGTTTGTTATTTAGCCGCCCCGGGTGATGCGGGGGAGGGCGGGGTCGGGGGTGGTTTGCGCTTAAAAAATATCTCCTCGCATCATGTGGGCTGAAACAACTTGGGGTCGTGCGAGTACTTGTGATCGATTTTCATATTTGGGACAGCCGCGCCGCGCATCGGTGGGCCCTAAGTGCCGCCGCTCTCCCGGCCGCGTGGGGCTGGAGATTGCTTGGAAAAATAAGGGACTTCACTTATGGTTACACTATTACTATGTCTATTGACATTCGACTTAAGCACCACACTTTTCGGCAGCATTCAATTAATGATTAAATCAATAAATAATTAGTGTTGAATTTTAATATACAGATACACACGACTAACGGTTGTTCCAACGTATAGTATAATACATGCATAAATAAACCATATTCATCTGTCGTGCGTTGCTCCATAGACACCGTTGACCTTGGAACCCCCGAATTCCATACTTGTGCGGCAGTTTCATATTTCTTATTGTTTTATTATATAATGTACTTTGATATGTCATTTCCCCACTCGTCATAAAATGTTTTCATCAGTGACCGTTAAACTTTTTACTTTTATGCGCCAAATAAGAAGCTGTCCTCAATAATATATTTTTAAATATATTTTATTAATTATTATCGGCCCTACAACTCCTAAAAGGTCTTGGGTGTTTCCAGCCACCATCTTAATTCAACTCTCTCTGCTGAAAGTCCTCTCCAGATCCTAATGCCTAAGAGGTAGTGTAAGGACTAAGGACAGGATTCAACAATCTTATTACTAGCCCTCTTAGATTGCTTCGACCGGTGGGATGGTAGCTGAAGAGCCCCTTGTCGTTCCATCTCGTCATATCGCAAGGCCAGCCCAGTGCTACGTTGACAGATGACAAATGTACTGCCAAGCAGTCTTATTCCGTCTCATATTGTACCCTTAATATCGCGTAGGTAGGTAGTACTTAACGCATAACACAACGGGCAACCTCGTACGGACTGTTTACGTTGACGATATGCGATATTTTTTTATGTAGCGGCATTCCGCGACCGAAGAAACGCTGCGGAATATCCGCGCAGTGTGGCGCCGGCCAAAGGGTATTTTAATTTCTACGGCGTTATGCAGTCTCGTTATCCACGTCCATCGGTAATCCTTTTAAATCGGGAACATTTTGACAATTACAAATTATGGATACATAGAGATAAAATGCATGTTATTTTTATTAAGTGAATTAATTCGTATTTAGCTTGTAATTATTTTATTGCTCGATTTGTTTTAACTGTACGTATAATAGTAAAAATATAATATTTTTTTATTTTACTGATGTTTATTCAAAATTAATAATACAACGGATGCATAATGTCAAAGAAAACAATCTGTAATACGTCATGGTGGCGTTTATTTAGCACTTATTAATAATGAAGTGTTACTTTCAGTTATTTAATTATTATACCTATCATAGTTGTTTTCAGACTGTTCTGTTAAAAATAATTAAAAATAAACCTAGGACAACCGTCAGTCATAAGTGTTTAAGTATCATTGATTGATATTTTCCTTTGGCGGCACACAAATTTCTGTTTCGTCCTTATCATTGAAATAAAAATTACTCATATTTCAGGACCAAGATACTACATTAGTTCGTTTAAGAAAAAATCCATTTAAACTCGCTCCTGGAACAACACTGAAAGATATTTCGTAAAAAGTGTTAACTTACCGCTGTCGTTTCCAATAATTCAAAAACGAATAAATTCTCCCTTTCTCCTCGATGCGTACTTTTAACTCAACCAGATAGTGGCTCCCGTGTTTCCTACAGTCGACCTTAGTCTTATCCTTTGACAAATGCTTGGATTAAGTGGACCAGTCGGAACCCTTGCACTCAAAGCCCTTATCATAAATTGTTCTTGCGTTTGTAGAACACTTCTCCTTCTGTTTTAAAGAAGGTAGCTCACAAATAAAAGTCATTAAATAAATATTACTTAAACGAAACAATTATTTAAGCAACATTTTTAATTCACTTTTTCAATCGCGATTAAATAAAATTTCTAAAAACACAACAAGCACAAAAATATTATTTATTTTTAACAATATTTTTATATGCAAGAATGTGCTGAGAATACAATTACTGTATTTTGTACACAGAGTGATAATTATTAATTAAGATAAATTATTGAAGTCTCAAAAATGCAAAACTATTTATATCGGAAACGTATATGGAAGTCTTTATGGAGTGGCCCAGGACTCGTGACCTGTATAAGCTGGCTCAAGTAAAAAAATAGGTAAAAATAGATACCAGGTGCGAAATCTATGTGTATACCATGTCATGTGAAGAACCATAGATGTCTCTGGAATATATGAAAGGAACTGATTTAGAACATATATATACAATTTAAAAAAATTGTGGATGTTCTTCCAGTGGAATTAGTGAACGTTACACTATATTAAGTGATCACTTATCCGCTCATACAGGTAAAATAGGCCCTGGGCTACCTTACAAAAACTTCAATACATGTTTTCCATATAAATATTGCATATTGTATTTGTTGCTATCTTATTCTTAAACTCTACAAATATACTTGACATTAATTATGTATCGATGCAAGCTGTTATAAAAGTTATTTATCCAACAACGGCCGATTAATCGGCACTGAAACTAAAAAACTGAAATGGTTTCATCTCTTTGAGACTTCTATAGATTATCTTAATTATTATTTTTTTATTTTTAACGACCTAATGAGATTTTATTTAAACAAATCTATAATCGCAGGCATTCGATTTGCGATGCAGTTAAATACAAGACAATACTAATAAGAATAGGAAATTCACAATACAAATTAAGCCATCTTTCCATTTATTATGTAGTACATAGTAAATGGAAAGCTGGCTTAATTTGTATTAATTATTAATTAAATCAGTCAAATTAAATTCAGATTCAGAATTCAAAATGTAATTATTTTGCTCAATGAAAATAGATGTTTCAAAGTTAGACATAAAAAAATTCTAAGCCCTTTCCAATGTTAATTGATGGACCAAATTGTTGAATTGTGCTGTTACCTATTACTATAAATTCATCCCAGACCATTTATTTAATGAATATTATTAAGATAATTTTTAATAAAATAAAAAAACATATACTCAAGTCGTTTTAATAAGTGTATACTGTTAGTATTCGTATTTTTTGTAGTGATGTAATATAAGTGGGTACCTGGTTTGAATTTGGTGTTCGGCGATGAGTACGATTTCTCACGAAAGTGTATGAAGGGAAATGTAAAAGTAAATAATAATGTGATATTGGATAAGTAATAGATAGATATGTATATCGGATAACTGAGAGCTCTGTTTGATCGATTATTGCACAATGTGTTAATCATTTAGGCTACGGAATAATGGTTGTTTTGCTGCTGATGTTTACCCAACTCTTGTAAAGGTTAATGTTGCTTTTAATGGAAAACTGCGTGATTTCGATTAAATATTGCTGTCATAATACGGATAATGCTAGACGTATTGATATGACGTCAATTGCTTGGATTTATCGACAGGAAGGTTGAAATCAATACATTTTTGAAGCTGATTGATTGGGAAAATAATCACCATTACTTACAAACTAGAAAAACCAACTAACTTACCATAACAATAGTTATTATAGTTTGTACAGGTCGAATTTTTATTCATGATATTATACAGTAGGCTACCGACGAATCTATTTTTTTACGGCACATTTTTTTAAATCAAACTCTCCACTAGGTTAAACCGTTCCGGGGCAGTTATTTTAATCATATCAACTTAATAGTTTTCCTATTCTAGGTTAAATCACAATTGTACAATATAAGAAAATGAGTTAAAAGATTGATTAAGAAAAAGGAATAGAGGTATATTGCTAGTAAATATTTTTATTATTACGATGTATTAGTATTAAGATTTGTTTAATATTGAATTATTTTGTGGATAGGGAAAGAAATTATATTAATCACATCTTAATAATAATAATGACTTTCAATGCCCTTATTAGCTGAAACAAAAGAAAATAATTTTGATTTAAAGCGAAAAGTAGGTATATTTTAATATTCCTTTTTGTGTGTTTGTTTATAATAGAAATTTCGGAAAGTTTTGTAATGGTCTAATAATTAATTATTATTAACATCGTGTTGTATTTCAATTTATTTCAAACAACAATACCTACTCAGTTCGCGGTGTATTCCGATAGAAATAACTGCATATAATGCGCCCTTCACATAAATATAAATTTTAGTGGTTGAATTATGCATCGACAGATATTTATTTAAAATATATTTATTTTTTTCATCATAAAAAAATAAAATATATATAGATGTTAGTCCCCAATTTTTTAAATCTGTAAATGTCCAAAAGTCTAGTACGTTGAGGTTAGTTGTTGTATAATTAATATAGGGTTAATTCAAAATGATAAAGTTACCAAAAAACTTAAATCTCCCAAAGATTTTATGCGTTTTCTCGTTAGAACTAACAAACACGACCACGTGCGCAACAAATTGTAACATTAACAAATTTATCCACGAATTTGTATCCACTTGTACCAACTGAAAAAATTACACGCATCGAATAATACAACTTCGGTAGGAGATCGTCGAACGTACATTTTTAAGTAATTTAAATTTAGGCGCGCGTTCACCGGGCTTCGATTAGTTCCGCTATCCCTCTAGATCCATCTCATAGCCGTCAAATACGGTGTAGGATACTCGTACCCGAGTAGAAGGGTCGCACCCAAACCTCTTTATTATTAAATAACCTTACGTCAAATGTTTAACTTTGCCTGCGCGGTGTCGCTATATTACCTTTCCTTACGAAAATGTTGTGCTTTTAGTTAGTAGTCAATATTTTGTATCGGCGTTTGAATTCGCACCCTAAAATATTCGCGTATGGTACGCTCGGTTGGCGCCAGGTAGCGCCACTGTAGCGGAGCCGACGGATTTGGCGGGTCTTTGATTAAAAAGGCGCCAAAACTCCTGGGCAAGCGCAGGTACTATATATACTTTGTCAATAAATATATTAATGATACTAATTAAAAAATACAAGTATGTCACAGATGTGAAAATCATAACCATTTCGCAGTTTCGTTTAAATATTACAGCCTAAAGGAGTTAAATAATTAACCAATGGACCAGTCGTTTGAACTGTAATTTTCACACTTTGAAGTAACACATTTAGGGGTGACTATTCCAGTGTTTAAGGCTATTGATTTATTTAAAAGCCAAAATATGAAAAAAACATTCACTGAATTTATGCTTTCTGTTTGGAACGTCCTAAATATGTAGGTATCTTGTTAAAAAAAGGGATTGATATGTATATATGTAGTAAGTATCTTGTTGGATGAAAGCGGTTTACCATTATTTGTTTACATACGAAATATTTAGTTAATATTTTTTTATGTGCACTGTGTTGCCAAATTGATGGTGCAAGATTTGAATATTGTACCTTGTGCATTAGACATCTGACAGTATTTTTTCTAGTGAAGTATTTAAATTAGAATTATTTTTAATTTAAAACACAGATAATGTAGTGAATCTCATAAGTAATTAAGTAAATCCTGTGGTAGGTATAGTTTTAATATTTATTCGAGGGTGTCATTTCTCAATAGTAATTAGATTTGATTACACCTTTCTTCCTTACCTTTGGTTGTCGGTTAATTGGTGGCAATAGTGATTCAGTCATTGAATTTCCTCCTGCTAACCAAAGCACTTGGAAGAGAGCAATTTCTCGGTGCATATTCCCTGAAATTATCATTAAATCCGTTTGTTGGATGATATACACACAACAGTCACGCACCGAGGGGAAGGTGGGAACAGGGATGAGAAGAGAAGAGAGGGAGAAAGATGAACTGGTTGAGGGTTGGGACTTCAATCCAATTCAAGGGAGAATCTGCAATGCTAGCAGCAACAAGTGGCGAGTTGATCGACTGGGCCGCACTTTACTCTGACTTCTTTCCCAACGAAACGAACCGTATTTACTAATGTTAATGATTTTAGTAGTTTTTAGTAGATCCTAGACTTTAGCGACCATTGTAAATTTCATATGTAAAAAAACTAACCCATAAAAACCAAGTTTTTATTATACTCCCTTTCTCATTGAATCAGGGTTCGTGCCTACTGCACGCGTAGGGGTCATTACTCATTTGAATTGATTCCAATTTGAAAAAACTATTAAAATTTCGCAAAATCCAAAATAATACTATAATTATTAAATTTTTTTAAACAAAAATTTGTTAAATCATTTTTATCATCGCCACGAGTCTGCCTGATCGCCACGAGACGCTACGAGTTAAAAGAAAGGGAGTAAAAACACAAATATTCCGTCATGTTTTAGGTCAATTATCGTCATAAAAGTTGAAACAAAAATATATTACGCACATTTTTCTGAAATAGAGAAAAAACTGAGCAGAGCTACCATGCAGGTACCACGCAGGTATACCTCTTTCCAATTAAGAAATATACTATGATGTTAAAATAAAAACTTGCTGGAAAGCTTGGTATTTATTTATGTCTCTATATATATGTGTATCATGCATACTTGCAAGATTTAATTTTTTTTTTATAAATAAATTTACAAAAAAAAAAGAAAATTGACAATTAAATTTAAAAATATTTATCTATATTATGGTGATCTGGCCAGTTAACATTATTAAGGGTGTTGTGAATAGGGATCCTGGCATCATAATCCCTACTCACAACGCAGTTAAAAATTGAAAAAAATAATATAGGATAAGATCACCATCGATATATAATTGTTGTTTTAAACGTCCTTGGTTGAGCTTACCAGCTAATAATACATAAAGTAACAGAAGTAAATACTGTACAATATAATACCTGTTATTAATATCTGCAAAATTCTTATAATTTTATCGAGTGATATACATTATTGGCACGACAGGTAATTATCCAATTGAGTTTTCACACGCACGTTAAAATAAATTATCGTGTCGATTTATGCACGATACGAACCAGTACGGACGGTGGTAGTCATCAGCGGGTCGCACTAGCTGGTTGCGGAATAAAATGCGTTAGTAGTTGCGGGGGCCAGTCAACGTACTCGAATACAAAGCTACACGGTCGAGCGCGGCCGCTCTAGCCGCGAGCTGCGACTCCCACACCCTCGCTAGGAAATCACTAACTGGTAACTGCCTACTTACTACTGTCTGTTATACTGCTGCGCGGCAGGGCTCGCCAAATGGTACAGGGAAATATTTTTTATGCGACAAAAAATATTTATATTTTTTAAGAGATTAATTTTTTGATGAAAACACATTTTATTGAAAAGTTCAAATTTTTAGATAGTTGTAGGGAATATAAGGTTACTATCCTCGTGGCAACGAAATATTTTTCGAGATATTGATATATTCATACGTATATATTTTTTTTATTTGTACCATTCAGATCGGTTATAAACAAGATACATATTGTTACGGGACGTGGCTGTGGGAGGCAAATTAAAACACTGGAAAAAGACTACCGATTAATTGATTATTAAAATTAATTCACGAAGCTACTGGACAGGAAATAAATTTAAACACTAATTTCGAATTCACACTGCTTCGCTATTTATCATTGGTCTATGAACACTTTATTATCTATAAAAACTCCGTTTAACTATCGCACGTAAAGAAAGTACTTCGCTTAATTTATTGTTTCTCGGTGTACACTTGCGCTGGCCACACCGGTTTACATATGCGCCGGTTTAAAAGTTTTTTTTTCTGTCAAGAATGTTCCCGTCGCTTCGTTTCCCGAAAGTTGTAGATTATCCCAAAGTGCTGTAGGGCGTTCTAGAGCATTCTGTAGTGTTGTTACACAGCGACACATTACAAGGGATTCGGAGAGTGTCCAAATCTATCCGGATTCTAGCATCTCGTTACAATATTTTAATCCAAAGAAATTTTCTTTTATATTAGTCAAAAAAAATTTTAGTGAGGTTGGATAATTCTAAATAATTTGAAAATAACTTCCTTAATTGTAAAAAAGGTTGTGTATTTCTGCCAGGTTCAGTGCATTTAGCTCCATAATATTTTGTACGTTATAGGTGAACCGCACAATTATCTGTTTTAGTTCGGATTGATGTCAGACAATTCGCACTTGATGTCAGGCAAAAGGCACTCGAGAATTATCACTGGAAACTGTCACCGTCATTATTTGGTTAGTTAACATAATATTATTTGATTTGCGTGTTGAAATGATTTAATGATTGTCGGATTAGTTTCTCAGAATGCCACCATGACCATTATGAGCATTTACATAGTATCCGGGACTGTTTGTAATTAAATGTTACACCGTTATGAATTCCTGAATGATGTTATCCAAAAAGGCTTGCTTCACAATTGTAAATGCCTGAGAAATTGCTTCTAATGTAAGGTAAATGGAGTGTCCCAAAAATATAAGAAAATTTATAAAAAAAATGTACCTCCAGAACCAACGTCTACTAATAGTGGATACATGACAAATATATTTGTAATTATATTTTACGTAAAGAAGCACAAGTCAATCAACATTACAATTATTTTTTTATAAACAAACATATATCTATTAAAATGAAATTTTACGTAGCAATAAATCGATATTTTTACTCTCTATCAGATCGAGGTATATATATATATATATAGACAACTACAATAAATCTTCGATAGTTAAATGAAGATATTTTTAACGTATGGCGAGATCATCTAAAATAAATGATTGCATTTATCAATTAGTAAATATAACACATTTAACTAATATATTGTCTGCTATATATATTAATTAATATGTCCCATGTTCTATTCTGTTTTTTTAATTTCTGATTTAGTCGAGAGAAACGCGGAATCTTAGAAAATCCAAAACACATTGAAGTTAAATAATATTAATAAATAAAAAAAGGATTAATGATGAAGAAAATAAAGTAAAGATGCTGCTATAATAAAACAAAATGTTGATTAAATAACGCATTTCGATTCCAAATGCCCCCCTTATTATTGAGCAATTTGCGATCGGGTCTAAATAAAAACGAGCGGAAACGGTAAATTTTCTGCGTCCGGGAAAGCTGTGGCGCAACTTCCTCCAAATGTCCCCCAAGTTGAGGGTAATTTTCCTTGTCAAATTGCGCTTTTTATGTTACGTCGCGTACTGGGGGAGGGAAGAGTCAAATGTTTTATGGGAAGGCTTTTATTGCTGGGAAAACATACGATTGATAAAATGATGTACAATTAATTCGCTAAACAATAAATTAAATTAAATCAATATCAGTTCAACTTTGATATTGATCGATGGATAGTTGTTGCTCATATGATTGTTTTTCAAAACTTACTTGTTATTTTTCAACGGTATCGATGGTGCCCACGTATAGTATTGAATCTGAAAAAAATAGTATCCTATCCGATTTACTCTGTATTTTCGGTAAATGTTAAAAAAAATTACTTTATATATGCTTTGTTTAAAATGAAAATTAGAATTTTTTTCAACGTTGTCCAAAAATATAGAATAAATTGGATGATTTAAGATAGTAAAACGAAAAAAGAATTTTTGTAGATTCGACAGTGTACGTAGGGGCCGACGATATTATTAAAAAATATCCTACTCAATACCTTGGCTTCATTCCCAATATTTTGTTTTTTTATTATTTAATGATTTACTACATATTTTTGCAGTTTAAAGATAATATTTTTGATATTTCATCCAGACTAGATTTGTGAACAAAATTTATATTTAAAAAATGTGAAATTTCGACTGTTTTCTTAAATTACGCGCGATTAAAATAAGCATAATTAATTTTAAAGATAACAAACAAGGGAGACTTGCCTAAATGAAATTGAAAAGGTCAAATAATCCGAAAGTCCAAGAAATGAAAACAAAAGTAATATTTTACAGGCGATACCCCCGGGATTAGAATCCCGCATAGCCCCGACACAAAGCAAGGGGAAGATCCTAGCCTCATTGAATTACTGTAGCCAATAGACAAAGAAATTCCAATAACAAAAAAGCGGACGTCTCCGAGCAGCGGGAAAATGGAAAAATGATTGCGAGTTATTGACTCTCCCGGATGTTTTATTATTACCGTGATAATTTTTCTCGCGCGGAGCATTTCTGAGGAAGAGAAACGGTGGTAAGAAATGGAAGAGGCGTCTTGCAGACAATGACTAATGTTATTCCGAAATTGATAGGACCGATGAAGCTCTCATCGCCGGGGACGCACTGGATGGGGAGGGGTGCGGGGACTGAATTGTAGGGGATGTACCGTGCTCCCCAGACGCTTGATATTACTTTGTGTAATTGGATTAAGGACCACTCCCGTTTGTTTAATGCGTTTGCTTCTTCATCTGTTTATTTAACTATATTAGATTTGCCGCACCCGTATAAACCAATAAAAATATTTTTTTTATATTTAGGCGTTCGTACTTTTTTAATAAATAACATACGTAATAAATAAATACGATGATATCTTATATATTAAAGTACTTTTTCAAAGAACATGGCTATATTTTGTTATAAATCCGAAATGTTCCTCTTGTGCGTGTTCGGTTATGGAAAGTTAGCGATATTTTATTTGCGCAAAAAGCTTGAAATAGTTGGGCTAGATTTTTCAGTCAGAATATTCTCTTATTTCCATGACTTCTGCTTGGATTTCCCTTTGAATATTGAGATGCGGGAACTAGTGTTGTTCTGAATGTTTTGTGATATGGCAAAAATATTGCAATTTACGGGATTTCATTGTTTCAAAAATTTATTTTTCCTCTCGCATCCATCTTTACGTAGGTAATTAACTCTATTAATCCAGCATATTTTTAGAGGCCATATATAAATTTATTATTCAAATGCTTCATGTTGTTTAAGGATTTTTCCAATGAGAGTTCGTTATTCCAATCCATATAAAATTAAAGCGAGCACGTAGCTTCACATCCGAAATCAACGTTTTGGATTTTGTTCATTATCCGAGCTTCTTTCAAAATTACACGAATTTTCTTTACGGAAGAATGAAAACGAATACGATTTGTAATGGATAAAATGAAAAATTAATTAAGTTAAAAAATCTCTGCAAATATTTTGAGCTTTCTGTATACCGGAAAACGGGAGATCTGGCCCCTTTCATCCCTCGGTTAGTTATTTAATTCCGGGAGAATCTCGCCGATTGAGATTTTTCTTTGCCTGGGTACTAATGCCGAGTCATACGTACCGGGTACTAGCTGGCATTTACAGCGGAGGGCGTGAATTCCGAGAAAATTAGCACTAGGGGTGGGGAAAAAATTTAATGAACAGGAAAAATTCTTTCTTTTACTTTCAGCGTCCTGTAGCCATAGCGCGGCGCGGATTTATCTGCGTCAAGCTCTCCATTACTGACTAAAAGAAAAGTTTTAAGTTTTAATTTGATGATACAATTTTCGGGGAGGAGGTACTTATTTTACTCCGCTATGCATGGGATGGCAGTAATGGCATTAATACATTTTAAAGAATTTAAAATATTTTTATATGATGTTGATACTATTCAAAAATTAATTAATGTAACGGATTTTCGGTTATTTTCGAATTATTCTTTTACCTTGAATTAGTCTGTTTCGTCGAGATTTTACTGTTGTTTGTTTAGATACTTATATTAGATATTACATTTAGATTAGATCATAATATTTTATATTTTACTTTCAATAAAATAATAAAGTTTGTAGTTCATATAAAAAATACCTACATTTTGTAGCTTATCTGTCTAGAATATATTTTTTTTATGCGTTTCGAACTTTCAGTTTTAGCGGACATCTCTTAGTTTGAATTAGGTCGTATTATTGAGGTTTTACTGTATTAGAATAGTTGTTAATACAGAGTTATGACTTTTGGTTACAATATTACACGGTCGCGTGTTTCATTTCTAAATGTAAGACATTAAGGCTCCTCGGATACATTTTACATGAGGCAAAAGAGCTGTTAACCAGAAATATATGAACGCGTAGACCACTCAGAGACACCCAGATGTGCCGCGCCGCGAGATTACGGAGATTATTATTGTTAGGGGTGACGCGCGACGGGGCCACTAAACCATTTTCCCCGCGACTTATTTCAAATTTTAATATTTGATGACGAAAAAAGCTCTCGCAGATATGTACCGCGCCGACCTGTCGAGCGTAACTCTCCATTCGCGTCGCAAACTTGCGGATGGATGCGGACCCACACTGCGCGTTGAGTGATACCGTGAATTATAAATCTTGCTTTAGAGGAGGATATAAAATGCTGCGGATGAAATTTGAGACCTACCGGGGGTAGCATCTGCCAAATGGATTCAGGCAATGCTGTCAACGAGGATTCCACCACTTAGCACCCGAAATAATATCAATAACGATAAAGTCTTGCGGTTTTATCTTCGGTGTTGTATCGTAATTTACGCCGAGGAGCCAGATCGAGGAACAAGTTGGGAACATTTGCCGCATGTGTTGATGGTGCATGATGTAGCAATCATCTCTTCGTCTCGGGTGGAGCTACCGGGGACTTGTTTTAACGATGATGAACGTCAATTCGGTGGAGTAATGGTGATTAAAATGTTTACCAAACTTTGGAATTACTATCCACCTGCAAAAACAAATTATGTACATACTGCATGAATATAAATAAGTTAAAAATAATTTTAAAAACTGCTCAAAACGAACAATATTTAAAGTTTTATTATTTGCAGTATTTTATCTAACCAAGTGCATTTTTGGTTCGAAAATATTCAAATATTTTTCAGACAATACGTTTAAAAACCAAACTGCACGTGAGTTGTGTATTTTTTAGGGTTACCAACTTTACTTGTGCAGATGTTCCCGGTAAATAATGACTACGCGATGATAGTGCATTTACTAGTTAAAGTGAGTAATTTTTCATACAAAATGTGCTCCGATAAAAACTTCAACGAAACACTGTGCGCATAACTACAATTTTTATACTGACAAACTTAATTATTCATTCATATCAAATTCTGTATCTATTATGCATAATGTATTTTTGACTTTTTGGTTGGTTTAATTAAAAAATAATGAATCGTTATATTCGTTAATAAAATAATAAATACCTTATAACATTAGTGAAAAATATTTGATTAAATATTTTCTTACCCAGGTTTATTTTAAATATTGGTTATACGACACATTAGCATAACTGTTCCTAGGTTTTTATACGAGACGTGTTAAAACTTGTTGTGTTGTGTTGGCTTTTGCGTTACATTTATTATTTTATTTAATTACCGATCTTCAAAATGGAATGTCAAGTAGACAAAAGTGATTACTTTCGACACTTCCTTCTGTTATAATGACGAAATCTTAGAGTGAAGATCGTATAGTATTTTCATCGTACCGTAACGGATACGGTATGAAAAACTTTATAGAACGTTGTAAATAATACAGGAAAAAAATATTATTTACTAATTTTGTAATTATTGTTTATCTGCTTTGTCTCTTGTCTTCTTCATTTAAAAAAAATGAATACAACTTTTGTTAACACGCTATATAATAATTATACAATATGCGTAGACAGACAATAATGTTAAGCTTATTGTCTATCTACGCATTTATAAGTCAATATAATGTCAAAAAAAATGATTAACAATTTTTATAATTATTTTGGCGGCCTTACATGGGGGGGCACATTATTTATTATTGAAATGATTAAGGCCGCCCCAGGTATGGCAGATGTATGTACAAATTAATAAACTCAAACATGATAATGGATCGATATTATCAATACCGCTGTGCCCGTGGTAACGCCTTAAACGCAAGAAATTAAGGCGGCAATGTGAAGACACCGAGCAAAAAGGAAAATGTATATGTTGTGCATCAATGTCAAGAATTTATTTTTTTGTGAGGTGTACTAATACTACAACAGGTCAATTAAGTAATTAATTCGTGAATGGTATTTAGCTTCTAGGGAGCTACTATTAATTCAATACCTATGTATTTACCCCGATGGACCATGCAAATTCATATAAAAATAAAATAAATGTAACATGAAAATGACACGTTTTTGTATCGTAAAACTACTACTCAAATTATTATTTAATACTACATTTTTAGAATTCGATAATGAAAAATATATTATATTTGCAATGGGTGCTCAAATATGGACATCTACCTATAATAATTAGTACCGTGTCCCGCAATACAAAGTAAATTACGTTGAATTAATACGTATTCAAATACCGCTTTGATGAGAGCGTTGTATGTTTATTACTAAATTCAGATATTTTATTGCGCTTGTGAGCCTCGTACGTTTTATTATATCCTTATAACCCTATAACTGCGGTAGTATTATTATAATAAATATCACACCTGTCCGGGCAACCGTCAGTTAGTCCTGCGCTGTAACAGTGTGATTCTCCCACAATACCCTCTCATTACTCGGCCCCAATTAAAGATCGAAGATGACCCACAGTTGTGGATGAAGATACTATGGATGGTTGTAAAGTTAAACCATTCTCCGCTCAACATCTTTTTATCATGTTGTAAAATCATAAAAATGTCATTTATTCCATTCCTATTCAATTATTTAAAAATATTCGTTCAAAAGTTATATCACTCCATGACATAGGTAGGCAAATAATATAAAATGCTAACAGATAGGCAGTCGGCTATTGTTGCTAGGCCCCGAAAGCGGCTAAACTAGCCGCTTTAATCAATAATCATATACTTTTAATTTTGAATTGGAACGTATGTAGGTCGGTCATCTTTGTTTTGTTTTTGAGAACGTCTTTGCATGGTCGAAATCTACGCTTGAGATTGAACGTTTTTGGTCTGCACGTAAAACTTAATACGCCAGTTAACAATTAACCATATATAAGTTACGTTGATCGATAAACTTGTAAATTGAAAGCAAAAACTGCTTTATGAAATGCAATAAAAACCTGATACTGCCATCGGCAATCAACAATGGTTCAATGGTGCGTTATTTATACGCGTAAAGTAGCGCGATATTTCAAGTTATGCTACATTGATCGAAGCCAATACGTGAATAAGATGATTTATATATTTTTTTGATTTAAAAAAATAATGAAATACGGTTTCTGTTTTTTAAAATTGTATACTTTAATATTTTTAAAATTTAAACGTGATTAGTGTGATTAATTAATTAATTAATTTTTTATTTATTTACTACTGGGAATAATTCTCTTTTACGATTTCAAATCCTAGGTTTTTGAAAACATTGTTTTTTGCTCTCCTATAAAACTATGTCAATGACAGATTTAAATGTTTGTCTGTGTTCCGACACACATTATACAGAGTACACTATTTCGTATTTCCCATTACCTACTGTTACTGCTAAAACTATATTCAGAATTGGATATTAGTATAAAGTGAATGAAATTTAAATCAAATAAATAAATACGCTTAATAAAGCATTAACTTTGTGCATTAACATTAACCACTTACGGAGATTTTTAGTCTAACGGTTTTGACTATGATGACTTTTTACCGGTGTTGTAGTTGATTTGGCAAAGAGACGGGTACGTCTCGAAACCGGTAGACTAAAAATCTCAGTATCGGTTATATACTATGTAACATAATTAACATTTTGTTAAATAAATGCGCATTAAAAATAAAGAAATTTATCTGTTTATACAAATTTTTGACGTAAAATTATGATTATCGTTTCACTAAAGATGAATGGGTGCCTATGGTATGTGGTCGTATTCGGGTTAGCATCGCTTTATTTCTACAGTCCAATTACTCCCAAAATGCTTCACTAATGAATAGCTAATACCTACGTAAGCTGTGGGAACGGTCAGGTGACGGTGTGCAGTCAAGGCGGGTGGTTCGTGGCGAGTGCTCCACTAGGGTTACAGTTATTGAAATCCCTCTAATGGATGTGCATGCTCTATTGTAATCGACAGGTGAAGGGTTGAGAAGTCGCTCGCAAAGGGTTAAAATTAATTCGTAGTCAAAGTGCTTAATTAATCAAGCATGACTTAAAAATTATTTTGTAACAAAATGAGGATGGGGTGTTTGTAAATATCAGAAATATATGATATTCTCGTTTTTTCTCAAGATAGAAATATATCTTACCCCCCTCTGCCTTACATATTTCCGTAAATTGAAAGGATAATAATTTTCATTGCGGGTAATGTGTCAAAAGTATGGTATGTATCTTTTATGTCGTGTGACTTCGTTTGGTAGTTGTGATAAGCTCTCTTGACTTATGCATGCGTCTTAATCCCTCTCTAATACTTAAAATGAAATATTTCTTCTTTTTGCCTTCGTTCACTACCTAATATTTCGTTCGTATATGCATTCTAGTATTCTTGTTTGATTTCATAGCATTCCTTCTTTGACGTAAGTTTTCTTTTTGCTTTTGATACTCTTCGCCTGGCATTCGTAAGTCCATGCTGTCCTACAGTCATATTTTGATGTTTGCGACTTGCATTCATCCTCTTGAGTTGCTGTTGAGCTATACTTTGGATTCCATCTTTCACGTTGCTCTTAGTTCGTATTTTGAATTATTTTCCCTGCATTCTTTCTCTTACGTGATCTCTAGTCATATTTAGAATTCTTCGACTAGCATTCCTCCATACAGGTTGTTTTTTTATCAAATCATTTTAGCAAAAAATGACCTTCGCCACATGAAATAAGCGAAGTACAATCACATCGAATAGTACTTTTTTTTGTAAAAATATTAATACATTTTCAATGAATGAATAAGGTAAAAAGCTATAGCTAGCTATAGCCATAGTTGTGCATACATTGTCAGTATCGTAAACAGCTAAATAGATAAACGTTTGAAAAAATATTAAGGTAGCGAGGCGCAGTGTGAGTGAGAGTATGCAGATTATTTTAAAATACATTATGAAATATAAATTATTTAATGTGTAGTAATATATTTTATTTTATTGAAGTGACTCAAAAAGTAAGATAAAGAGCTACTCAATCAAGAGATAAAAAATACAATATTGTTTAAATGACCAATTTTTACGTTGTAGCTAGAACTATACAAATACGTGAGCATGATAAATGATACAATGAAGTATGTCTTATAGTTCCGGATGGAAGAAAAGTTTTCTGTTCTCAGTTCCCGACCCAATGAAATAGTCTGATTATACGAGAAGTGCGCACGTGCACGATCACAGCATCCATACAAAATTGAGATATTTCTCCGTCTCGGTCCATCGTGGCATTAAAACACCAGATTTCGTTTTTCGTTAATCTTAAATCATGGATTTATTTAATTCGTTGCCACTCTAAAAATATGAAATGCAGATGTATTCTTAGGTATCTCATTTAAAAAAAAAATTAACCTATTTATCGCCCTTTAGGGCTTTTACGTACAATAAAGGTAAGGTTAACTATTAAGCAATAATATAAGCTACAGTAGGTGTCAGTAGTATTATGCATGGGCATTATTATTATGCATTACACATGAACACTTCTTAAACCTCATAAAATAATTGACAACGAGATTGTGAAAGCGAGATGTTGGCAGTATAATTAGAAGTACTTTCTACAAACGACTCCTTGATAAAATGAAAACCCTATTTTTAGAAGTCTTAATATAAGAAATTTAGTTGTCTTTCAAAATATTTTTTAAAATATGTTTGTATTTCATAAGATTAGTGGTAAAAAAAGTATAAACGCTCATATCTGTTTGCTAGCCTAGGAAGTTTTTGCATTGGAGAATTAAAAAAGTAGTTAGTGGCTGCAGTTTCCAAGGCAAAACCTGCATAACTTCCAGTTTCGCGGGATGGAACACGCCAGCAGATACGTTCCAATAGATGAAGATAGTCGATAACTTTATGGTGGAGTACCTACGTATTAAAACGTAGTGTTCAAGTGTGCAAAGCCCAAAAATTCCACGCTGTACCTTTTTATGACTGTGTTAACGCTTTGTTTCATAATCGGTCCTTTTATTCAGCGATTTGTATCGTCAGCTGATTACCAAAGGCAAATTGTTTTCATATTGGATTTTTATTGAAGTGCTTGGTTCACCCCGATTATGGCACGGTATTATTGCTTTTGTTTCGAGTGCGTTTGGATTAATATCTGCGTTCCACACTGCGATGAACTGTACATGAAAATGCTAATACAACCATTTGGCGGCTGGCGTTATTAGGTACCACCAAATAAACCATTGCAATTTCGGTCAGCTGCAGTGAATGAATTGGATTAATACGATGGAAATAATACTTGTTATTGATGTTAACGAATCATTGATTTGATCCCAGTGGCTTTATTATTAAATTAATTAAATATTTACCACATTATACATTTTCTGTATTTCAAATTGGAAAAAATTGCATAAGTAGGTACTTTATCATGACTTAAAAATGAAAGAGTAGACAGCCCGGTTTTTTATTTAAAAAATATAATGAATTATCACTGCAATTCCTTTGAAATTCTTTCTCAAACTTAAAAAATAAATAATTGTTCATTAAAACAGTGTTTTAGAAATAAAATATTAATCTTCTAAACTGTAAAAAGTGAAGTGATAGGTATGATTGATGTGTTCAGTATTAATAACGAAACAAATCACTACGCAATTAGTATCGTTATCAATAAAAGTGTTAATTACTCAACCGCTTATCTATCGCACAGTCTTGTCGGAAAAAATATATTCCTTTGTCATGATGTTGGATGTTGCCTCCTTTTTTGGATTCGAAATAATTCAAAAGATCTGATAGCCCATTTGAGTCAGTCTACAACACCTTTCTAATAAGGGTCATTCTCACATTGATCTGATACGAGGGCAGAAATAAATGTGACGGCTCCAAAAAGTCTTGCTTTTGTTTTGTGTGAATGTCGGATGTTTTCCTCCAGCCCGCGATGATGGATTGTGTTCCACACCTTTTCAGTCATGGTTAAGAGGTATGTTCTGCTTTTAATGCCCGATGTCGTCGGTTTTTTGTTGTTCAAGCTTCATTCTATTTTGGTATTTTTTTAAACTTGTCCTGGATCAATAACAAACCAGCCTAAGACAGTTGTAAAAGCGTTAATTGATGTATTTGCAGTCCGTTATATACATGTTTCTTCTTCAACAGTGCCACATTCCAAATATATATATATTTTTTTGTTTTTTATATACACGTATTTTTTGGGTCTGTTTAGTCTAAAACGAAAAGTTCATGTAAATATAAAATATATTTTTTTACAGAAAAGCTATTGATAGGTACTCGAATAAATTTTTTTGACATATATATAAAAAATGTATCATGGGATAAACATCTTAAATCAGTTCAAGAAATAATATTTAAATATAATTCATAAATATTCTAAATTATACAAACACCAATTTAATTAGAAACTTACCTAATGTCTAGTGCAGATAATATTAGTTTCTGATAAAATGAAATATTAAAATTTTAATAATCTTGTTCTTGAGCATATTTCAGTCGATATGTGACATAATACAAATATATATTAGATCAAAAATATTTTTATAAATAGGTATATTCGAAGAACACAGTCACTGGATTTTTTTCCCAGAGGGACGCTTAATTAATTAAGAAAAATTATAAAAGTCTCACAGAGAGGAAGTTATAAATACGAGAAAAGTGTGTGGAAATATTTTATACGATTGCACAGGACTTACAACTTGCGTGACCTGGCTCCATCATATGATGGAATTGGTGAACGTTGCATCATGTAGAGTTATCACTTAAGCCAGCGCATACAGGTTACAAGCCCTGAACCACCTTATAAAAAGACTTACATACACGTTTCTCATATTAGTAGGTTCGTCTCTGTGAGACTTTTGTAATTTATCTTCATACATTAAATCATTGTATAAGAACTTGAATAAGAACTTGATAACAGCATAAATAAATTTGAAAATATTTTCAGCTTGACCTTCATTCGAATTAGATGATTAGGTATCTCGTTACCCAGCTTTTCTACGTTATTTACATTTATTTTATCTCACATATAAATATTGTAATCAAATGAAGGATATATTTTTTAAATTAACTCTTTGTTATACCTACAAGAAGCATAAAAGTTCTTGTAACCCGCATTCCCTAGTGACAATGTGTACCTAATTCTTTTATACGCGTATAGATCCCACTTACAAGTAAATCATTCGCACTTGTGAACAAGGGTGTATAATCGTGTAGAGCGGCTATTATAAAAACTTAGGTAGACATATCATGTGAAAAGACATAAGACAAGAAATCCCATCTCTCTGCGGGTGTAAGTAAATTCAATGCACCCCTATAAAAAATAAATGCTCACCCTAAAAAGATACTCATTTCACCCACTCGCGTAATCGTATCGGATAACTTGTTCGCATTAGTAATGCCTCGACCATTTTTTAAAGGATTTCATTCAAAGGAGGCTTTGATGGCATCAAGCTATTGACTACTGCAAAGTATTGGTATCATATAAATTTATAATCAGATGTTAAAAGTATAATTTTTATAAATTTTATTTAATCTTAAAATCACAGTTTATTCTATGTGAATTTTTTAGGTCAACACGGCTTTTTTAAACACACAACGTCTTATCCATGAAATTCCAATTAACTGTCAATAAATAAGATAAAACGCTATATTTTGAGTTCAAAATATTTTGGTTGTTCTAATAAAAATTCTTATAACTTTTGTTTTAAAAAAACACATGTGGCAAATATATTTTTTTAATCACGTTGTGACATGCTTAGAATAAAAATTTGTAATGAATTCATTTGTCTCGGGTTTTTTTTCTTGATGAAAATATGAGGGAATATGAAAATGATATACGAAAAATTCCAAATCACGGTTACACTAAAATAGATAAAAATAAACAGATAAATTAATATTTATAGATTTATCAAAATATAAATTGGTAAAAATCTTTAACTTTCCATTGAAAACTTAAAAACTTTATTTTTAATTTGAAATACAGGATACAAACCTATCTACGTCTATGACAGCGTCCTTAGAGACGCGGTAATCTAGGGCAGATATTGAAAGCGAGCTGGTAATGGATTTAAAATTGCGTTCTTTGATTTTAATCCAAGCATGCTGAACCTTCTTTAATAAAAAACTACTTCAGGCTTTACAAAACATCACTAACCGTTGTAAAGATACATCGCACATTCCACTCGGTATTTAGATGGCCCAGTGTATTTATATTTTACGTTTGTGAAAAAAATTAACCCATAAAAACACAATTTTCATAATAAATCTACACTAATATATAAAGAGGTAAACTTTGTAAGTTTGAATGTATGAGGTAATCTCTAAAACTATCCATCGGATTGCGAAAATTCTTTCACCAATATTTAGAATAGACTTTCAAGGTGGACATAGGTTATATATAATCCCCTTAAAATAAAAGAGCGATTTATCTACTTTACAACTAAAGTCGACGAAAAAATAGACAAGCGATGCGTTTTTTATGAACGCTGCCTTAATGGTAAGAGATATTTAAATAACAGAGAACGACGACACACATATATATATACATAAATATATATATATGTGTGTCGTATATATATATATATATATATATATATATACACATATATATAATTGATAATGACTAAAATATGACTAAAAGTTACTCTACGCTTGCGAAGCCGCGCGGGTAAGCTAGTCTTTTATTAAATCATAATAAGACTTTATTAAATAAATTATTTTACAGAATAACAACCAAATTTTGAATTAATTTAAATTAAGAGATATATTCTAAAGTACCATTGTTTAAAGAATTTTAAAATAGTACCATAAAGTAGGTATTTTTTTATACATGTGTATATGTGTGACCCCAAATGCTTGTAGGAATGCATTGTCATTGATATCAAGTCAAAGCGCAAAATTTCAGCTCGGAAATGTGGAATGAGGGGAAGTGTGTTGATTTCCAGTTCCAAAATTTTTCCACAATCAAATCAGGATTAAAAAGACACATCGATTTGCACCTTTATTAAATTATTATTGAATTTAACTGATATTTTAATGTTAGTCTTATAATTTTAATGTTAATCTTTATTTATATTTGTTGCAACAACTCATCGATATGATTGAATATTCACGTTATAATTTCACCGTTCTCAATATTATGGCAGACATGAAACCATCTTACTCAGTCAGAGAAGTTAGACGAGTAGTCATAACAGAAGGTACCCCATTACGCGCCTCTGGCCCACGGGGGGCCACAAACTTCTGCCCAGGGATTAACAATAATGGCCCCATTCAGGGGTGCTCCGCCCCCGCGCCCCTAACGGCGAATCTTTTACACGACGATGATTTGAAACGGATTAGAGCGCGCACAAGTATAGAGCTCATAAGTTACTTTAGCTTATACTTGCACATGTAGCAAACCTAATGTACGATTACGCTCATTGACAATACGTAATGTGTTTCTCACAGACATATAAATAATGGATTTGCACAATAGTCTTATGGTTGAATGAGTTTATTTAATAGGTTTATCAATGACACATTTTTTCTGTGACATTTTTGTGTGTGACGAGTTTGCGTGATACATTTTTAAGAATGTACTTAATACCTAGTGTAAGAAAGAAAATGTATTCACGTCAAATAATATCGAGGATTGGGAGCTAAAATTTTAGCCTCCTCTGCGAGTGTAATATACTTATTATGTAAGAATATTAAGTAATTTTAAAATTTTCGTGGAAATAATTCAAAGTCCCTTATACTAAATCATTCTTGTTTGAATGAAAATTCCAATTTAATGACATTCTTTGATTAATTTGGAAACTTTGGCAGCCCCTTATGTTTATATTTTTAATTATGAACGGAAGTTTTCATTTGCGTTATTACAGAAAAATGATCGAATGACGTTGGCTTTTTTATTACGCTGGTAGGTACCATTCAATATTATCTCTCCCCGGAAAGTTGTATTTTTCTTTCTTGGGTTTTATTTCTCATTAAAACATGACGTCCTGGTTCCTGCGTACAAGTTTCTCTCGTCCCTCATAAACCCCATTGGATTGTGAGACGCGAAACAGTCTCATTGTAAGATGGACCGTGGATTATGGTTCCGCTATTAATTAGGGTAGGGATATTAAGAATTCTAATTTAGGGATTTTATTTTTCTTTTTTAATTTGATGCGGAGTTGCTTCTGCCGTGTCTGATGAGGGGTGGCTTTCTTTAAGGGTCGGTCGGGACACGGCTGTATCAGGAAGGGCACCGTTCTCGGAGCGTTCATTTAGAAAAATGAAACAGTTATGATTGATTACTTTTTTAATGTTCTTATCGGCCGACCGACGTGATGGCTCTGAGGAATAATTACGGGAAAATGAGGTCGCCATTTTCACATCTGAGTAAACACAGAAGTTATAATACAATTTATTTTATTCATCAAATAACATATTATACTCGTACATCTCTTTTCCTATCAAATTATTATGTAGATAATAGTAGTAGTAGGGTTACTTGTACAGGAGTTTATATAAATATGCATTCATGTTTAAACCTTCACTAGCTACATAGGTCAATCTAGAAAATTATTCTTTCATTTTTTCAAATTCATATTTAAGCTAATTCTAAAAGAAATTATTCGTAACTTGTAATATCTAGTGAACTACTAAAGCAAATCCTACTAAAAAGTATTATTTTTTAATTGAAATCTATGTTAAATTATTACAATTGATATCTTTTGAAGGAGACGTAAGAAGATCACATATTAACATGCAAATCACAAGTGAAATGAATAACAACGATATAAATAAATTTATATATCTCTCGTTAATTAAATAATAACCAAGATAAGAAGAAAAGTAATAACACATTGAATGAATTATTGCTCAATATTCAATGCTCAATATTTATAGCAATATGAATGGAGTTAATTTTTTAAAGTCCTTCAAGCTGTTGAAAGCCTTTAATTGTCATTTAAAATACTCATTTATAAAATATTATAAATCACAGTATGATAAAGTTTAAAACTAACGTTAAATTATTTTATTTTATTTAACTGAGAGATTTCACCCCGTAAAAAGGTTTTTTTTTCGACCATACCCTTAAGACTGAAGACTAAAATATCCTTGGTTCCTACCGCATTTAACACCTGAGCCGTCGTACCCCAAAACACACCACTGTTTTCTACTTACACCCTTAATTGCTGCGAATAAAACTTCACTCCCTTTCATAAACCGAGTTATGAAAACTTATCTTCACATTCTACAGGTATTATAAATATGGTGACATATTTAAAAAAATTAAAAATTATATGCTGATTGAAATATTATTAAAATAGCAAATTTTAATGAAAAAACCTTTCCAGCACTAATCACGAGAATTGGGAAGATTTTGTCCGTATGTGTCGGCTTTTTATTTTGGTTTTTTCCTTAGGTTTTTACGGAGATTTTTTTTGTTTTGTTTACTTTTAATATGGTTGATCAGGCTAGCTAAAGAACTTAGTTGAGATACTTACCGGATCAATTTATTAGGAAATTAGTTTGATGGAAATCTGATACGGCCTATACTAAGTATAGAATCCACAAAATCCGTTATATCTCATGTGAATAAATGTATGAACGCTTTTGAAGAAATTATGAATCTTTTCGGAAGCTGCGTTAGGCGATCCTCTGCAATAGGTAGTAGTATTTTATTAATAAACTATAGTGCGACTGCTAGGTTAATTTTTTTTTATTAAACGGTAATTTTCCAAAAAAATTATCATCGAAATATGATGGATTGTTGATTGAATTGTATCATTTACATTTTTTATTTGTGATTTACCTTATAATAATATGTCGAACTATTAACTAAAATTTCCACAGTCTTGCATCTTGACAATATTACGTGTCGTTAAACACGGCCTCAAAGATATCCCCCAGCACTTAAATAATATAAATTATGAATATTATGCACTTCGAGACTTAATTGCGGGCACAAATTTCGTTAGAAACTCCGACCGACGCCTAATAATGAAATGAATGTTTTATGCATTCGGCTTTACGAATCGGCAGTACTTCTCCAATGGGGAAAGTACTTTTGCTTCTCTTGCAAAGTTACAATAAATTTTTTATTTTATTTAAGCGGCTTTTTATTTCTGGCGTTCTGACTTTACATTATTTTCTAGTATTATCTTCATAAATTTCGATGTTTACCTATATGTATGCACCATACATTATCGAAATGTAAACTTTGTCTATAACATACATATATACAATACAATTATTTAACTTTCTATCTTATTGCTGCATCTTCATATGAAAGATATCTTGAATTTCTTATATATTTGTAATAATATTAATATATAATAAATAAAAGTTGTACCTCAAAGATCCATTAAATACAATAATAATTAAATCTGATACGGTAATTTTTCCCATGTTATTAATATTCTCTTTAAAAATATTTTTTTTTTGGAGTTGATTTTGATGATGTTAAGAATATCGCCCGGCTGTTGTTATAGGTTATAGATTACAGACTATAAATTATAGATATCCGAGTTATTTAAAATGAAATGGGGCCACAAGTCTCACCAGATTAACCGAAATTACAAGGGAAAATAATATTTTCTGTAACATTGCATATTAATATAATAATATCTATATACCTAATGTGAAACAATTCCTTTCACGATAATTTTGGTAATTGTATACCTATTTAAATTATGTTTGAATGATACTTTAGAGAAAACAGTTGAGTTAAATATTTTCCGCTTTTGATTAGCACAGATACAGCAGTGAAACAAACTCCATCTAAAAGAGTTGTTATTATTCCCCTAAAATTTCGCGCTCACCTTTTCTACCTTCATATTATAACTACCCCCCTCGCCCCCGGACTATAAAGCGCTAAATTGTGAGGGTGAAATAATTATTACCGCTGGAGATATTATTTAATACGTGTCGGGTGGTTAATGTACGGCCCACCGCCATATTGGTCCGGATTCGTGAGCGAGGCCAAAATACTCAACTGTTAACATCCAGTACTTATAATTAAATATTAGAATCATTATTTTTATAATAATCCATCTCCATTTTTGGAGAAGCATATACATATAAAAAGTGTACCATGATTGCCACACAACGTGTGATAATTTATTTTTTTACGGATTCCGAAGACATACACACATATATCTAAACAGTCAACAACTGTTAGAGCCGGTTGCTTTTTGTTAGTAGGTATGTAATATTGATCATTATGACCACTAAGCGCTATTCTAAATATTTTGTAAGGCCTGCATTATGAATATAATAATTAAAAGTAAAATCGATTTCAGCCATATGTCCACACAGCGATGATAATGCAGCCATCCGTAGGGCCAATAGCAGCAATCTGCAATAGCCGATTGGTTTATGCTAGTATTTAATAAATTTTTGGTTAATTAATATTGCAAAGGCTGAGTAGGTTTATTGCCTACAAATCTGTAAGTCAAGAAGAGTCTTTGGTCTACGTATACATTATAAATATTCTGATAAACTTATTATGTACTTTATCATCGGATTCGCGACACAAACTTAACTGCAACTCTATTTCGTAATTCACACTAATTCGCTACTAGAATATTCCAAGCGTAGGTACTCTGCATCTGTTGTTTGTCGATCATTTGTCTATTCACTCCGTTTCGTCTATTTGTCTTTTTGTGCAGTTTCACAGTTCGCTCGTTCAAAGACTATGTCTACACGATGCCACCGTCACTTATATAGTGACCGGTATTTTCTAGAATCATTTAGTACATTTTCGTGTGTTCTATAGATTTCTAGTTGTTTCCAAACTATTCCAGACCTGTTTGCGGCCGTTCCAGAACACATTTCCCGTATGTTTAAAGTAATATATTAGTATGTTATGTTTAAAGTAATATATTAGTATATATTACTTTAAACATACATGAAATTAATTAATTTAAAAAAAATAATAAACTGTAAAATGTTCCAGCAGTAGATTATTGTACATTAACCCTGACGCAATATTTCGAGAGGATAATGCGCACTTCAACAAACACCGCAACAAAAATGTTGCGATATGACACCACGCATCGGTGGCGAAGGGGTAGGGGTGGTCTTTAGAAAGCGAAGAGTTCACACCGAGACAGAGACAAAGCCTGGCGCAATCAGACGAGAAAGAACTTCCTTTAATTAATCGCCAGGGCCGGGAACAAAGCGCGCCACGTGACGCCGATGAGGGCACCGCCATATCTTCCCGATCAATGTCACAAGATCTTTTGTTTCTTCAAGATCTTTCCTCCGCGCACTTCTGTCTGCAGTGTCTTGTCGACAGTCGTAGCCATAATTGATGAAAAGCTTTCATTGTTATTTAAAAAAATACTATTGTTCTCAATACTTAATAATACTTTACCAAAAAATTCTTATAAAAATATTTTAAAACAAATATATTAAATTACCGATTAATCTGGCAACGTGTGCTTTCGGTAGATGTAAAACCAAATATAATGTAGATATTTTTTCCGTCATTCATTGGCTATAAAAAAATCGGCGATCAAAATATAATGTTTATTGATAAACTATTATTTCTAATTAATTAGATTGTTTGATATTTGAATATTATCCGCTGAAAATATGTATAACATATCTACCTAAATATTCCAGGAAAGGATGTATTAAACTAAACTTATTAAAGCCACTTCAATAGGTATATTACTTTGTTTCTTAATTGTGTGCAGTTATAATATGATATATTGGTAAATTGAAGTGAACTTGGCATATTAATGACCATATTAAATTAGTATTGAAATTATGAGATTAAGAAGAAAAAAGTTGTTATATATCATGATTACATACATAGAATAATCATGACATATACGTTAAATATTATAACACGTAAGAGGCGCATGAGTTATTATTTACACAATTTAATTAAGTATAATAAATAATTGTATGCATGTGCTGTCCTTTTTATAAATAAAATAAATATATATAAATAAACGTACCGTAACGCAGTTTCCCAGCGGGTAGCAGTAGGTGGAGAGGATAGAACGCCTCTGTTCTAGCATGCCACTTTTGCTTCATCCACTTATATACATATTTTTATGCACGCTCTTCTTGAAGCTTCAAACAGGGTCGCACCAATATGCTATTTACATGCTAGTATATTAATTGTCCTGACAAAGAGACGGGTACGTCTTTATACCGGTAGACTAAAAATCTCCGTAAGTATACTAACCTAACCTTTTGTTAGAGCCAATTTTTATTTTGATAATTAAATGAGGCGAAAAACATTTACTTATATACCTCTACGTAAGTATAAAAGTGTTTTTATATTTTATTACTTAAGTTTCGAGAGAAACAGAATCGCTCATCGACAGGTGAAGTATTAAACTGTGTTTAGTAATGTAAATATAATTGTGTATTTATTATTAACACACTCAATATAGACTTCTTTAATAAGGAATTTTCGATTAAGAATACAAATGTCCCGCGATGTTTGCCAAATTTTGAAATATTCCAGTCCTTAAGGGGTGGAGGTTTTTCAATCTGGTATTAAATAACGGATAATCTTGTTCCGCTCTCAGTTCGCTGCTAATCCTGCAGGCTGGGGCGCGGCTGTTAATACGAAAATTCCTCAAATAAATCAATTACGGGACCCGGCGAACAGTGAGACTTTGAAATATTACCTCGATTAAAGGAACTAAATTCCAAATAGCACGGAATAATAAATAAATCTCCTCTGGTGTCGATATTCCTCTCCTCGGCGGCGGAAAACGCAAAAACCGATGATTCGTTTAATTATTCCGCTCAAGTTGTAAGCCGCGATTAGCTGCGACAGTCCTTGGCAAACTGTGCGACGCGGCTGGAAGGGTTACACGATCGGCCGAAACAATCCGAATACATTATTTGCTTCGCAACCTATACGCTACCTTCCCCGTTTAGTGCAACAATGAATAAGTATAATAAAAATATACAAGTCGATTTTTTCTACAGTGTGCACTTTTTTTATTATTACAATATAATAGGATATGGATGTTTCATTATTTTATGGCTAAAGAATGAAGTAATTTTAATCACATCTTAATAATAATAATGACTCTATCAGTGCCCTTCACCGAATGAAACTAGTAGACTAGAAGAAAATAAGTTAACTTAAAATTGATCAGAATATTATATTAATACAATGGATAGCCACCGAGAAAATCCAGAAAGTTTTAAAAATAATTTATATTGATAATAATAAGTACATACCCATATTGTGCAACACTGACGTTGTGTGTTGTTTCATTACTTTCAAGTGTGAAGCGGTCATATAATTTTGTTTGTCTCTCCCATAGATATCGTTAATTCACACATTGACGCGTATAGGTATACAATACATTTTTCGTTCTAATGTTTGGCAACCGCAAGTTGAAATCTAGGAATCCAGTTATTTGATACATAAAATAAATAAAATCTGTTTCTGTTTATCATTGAAAGTGAATCTAAGTGACGGGAATTTAAAAATAAAAATTAACTGAAAAAAACGAAAAAAAATTAACAATTCATTTTGAAATCTGTCATTTTTAGACATCAACATTTAAAACCAATTATTTATTATTTATTTATTAAAGGTATATCGAAGTATATAAATTTCAAGAATAAAATACAATGCATTCATACAAATAATTTACTCGCCATATCAGAGCTGACGCTTGTGCTTATGGAGGAGTAGTCGCATCAGTTCATTTCATGGATATTAAAATTCTAATAAGTTGTTAAGAATATTGAGAACAAAATAAATAAATGTAATCTGAAGCTCATGGGAATTTCAAGAGGTTTTTATCAACACTTTTTGGTTCATTTTAAAATGACGTAAGGTCTTGATTTTTTTTTAAATTTTCGGTTATAAATTGAATGCTTTAATTCCTACAAAGGAATAATGATTCATTAAATCTATAATTGATATATTATTTTTCTCTGTGTATGGTTATTCAAGTACATACATTATATAATAAATATATTTGCAGCTTAAAATAATATATTAATATATATATATATATATTAAAATACTTAATTTATATTTGAAATTTTGGCACGTGGTTGTGGGAAGAACGCAGAGAAGACGTTATACCCGAATATTATTTTAAGCTCTATTCAAATTTCACATTAATGTTTAAATATATATTTCAATATATTTAGACATCCGAAAGCAATGTCAGCAGTTTTTGTCTTTATTGAAATACGTAGTAGCGAGCGCGCCCAACAGTTTGAGCGCCTCCCGGTGTAGGCCTAAGTGTCGCAGGATAAAGGCGGGATGGATGGAATGGAGGAAGAACCCTGTGACAATTATTTATCAAAGTTCATTTCCATTATCTGCTCGATTTGTCGGTCTTGTCAGTGCGCTTAGATGGCTGAGACGGAAGAGAGATAAATCCGAAATGGATTGCTTCGGCAATATTTGTAATTCTTCTGCAGCAATCGATTCTGCACCACCCAATAATTAAGAAAATATTTTAAAGTCTTTGCTAACGGAATGTTCACGAGGAAAAATTTAATTTATTGTTTTATAGAGGGCTTTAGCACAACTGTACAAATTATTTTAATGTTATTTTATTTTTATTTTAGAACAATAGTTGAAATTGATTTAAATCTATGAACTATCTGATTGTTTGGTAAGTATTACATTTATTTTACAATTTATTATTTATGTATAAATTATAGTCCTTTATAGTAATGAATCCATCTAGACAAAGGATGTTTTTAAAAGTTATAAAGTATGTATTAAATTTACGGTAGCTGTTTGTAATATCGCCGATATAAGTATAATTTTCTGTGTGTAGTTTTCTGAGATATTCATTCTGTGTATATCTGACCTCTCTGGCCGATGTTTCGGATCCCATTGCAAGGTCCATCATCAGAACTGAGGTGTCACATCAGCCCTGATGATGGACGGCAGAATATCCCAGAGAACTACATTCTGAACGGCCGTGAAAACCTGATGACATTTCTAAGTATACATAATTTGTTTAAATCAAAACCATGTTACTATAGGTTTTCAAAAATAACTGAATAATTTCAAATATATATTAAGTATTTGAACCATTTATAAGCCAAATAAATTGATGATAACGCAATATCATTTGATTTAAACGGAAAATTAGGAATAAAGATTTAAATTGAACATTTTTTGTTGACAAATTGAACTAACCGAATAATTTTTTGTTGAAAAAGATTTACATATTTGAATAACAAATCTGAAAAAAGTTCTTGTCTTCCGGCGTTGACCGTCGTGAATCAGAATTTAGGCGTGAAAACGTCAGATTATACTACCAGTAAACGAATTATGTCAATTTTGTAGCAATGTGTTAGTGTCGGCAAACTCAAAGAGGCACGTTAAAGAATGAATCTTCAAATCGAAAAACAAACAAAAAATTTAGTCCACGCTCTAAGGTCTTGCATATTTTTGCTACGTGATTTCTTTTAGTCGACATTGTTAATAATATTTTATTTAATCATTTTGAAACAAGGCGTATTTCTTATTTTGTAAAATTATAAGTCTCAATTAATTTAGAAATGTACTATTATAAAAATAATATGTTTATTTATATTTCACATATTTAACAAATTATATTAATTTAAGGTGAATTTTCTCCCTTCACTTTACCTTTGTAAATGACAATTACAAATTTAAGCTCATGTTTAGTCATTACATTAAAATGAATAACGCATTTACACTATTCCACTAGACAATCCATGTAAAATCAATAGAAGAAATTAATTTTAAAAAAATCACGTAAATTTAATTACTATTAATTAACAGGAATAAAATTAAGAATATATTATCTATAGGTACTAATATATAAAGATATAAAGTTTGTATGTTTGGATGTAGGAGGTAATCTCCAAAATTACTCATCCAATTTCAGAAATTCTTTCACCAATATTTAGAATAAACTTTCAGGGTGGTTAATAAAAAAATATTCAGTTAAAAAAATCCATTTAATTTTTTTTTATCTATATTATCCTGTTAAAATAAAAGGGCTATTCGTGGTGACCTTTTTTACAACTAAGGTAGACAAAAAAACGGTGGGGTGAATGCGTTTCTTACAAACGCTGCCTTAAAAGTAAAAGATAAATCAATGCTTTCTACACAGTTGTAGAACTTTAAAAGGCCTATAAAAAAGTCCGCGATGACATACATCTACATATTAAGGATAATTCACAAATTGATAAAATTAGAATAAAATATATCGTTGCTGTATATATAATTAAGCTATGTGCCGTTTAAGTAGGTACATTCTGAGATAAACGAATGAAACTGTTTTAAAAAATAATTGCACAGACTAGATTTATAAAAAAATATTTTAAATAATTACTAGGCAGATTTGCCAGATGAACGGCAATGTTTTTTTTAATATATCTTTATTATTTATATGAAAATTATAATTTATATGAGAATGTATTAAACGGCACATAGGCTTAATTATATATAGAGCGACGATATATTAAAAAATATTTTTAATCTGTCGGGGGTAATTTAAGTAGGTAATTTTAAATTCTTATCAAAATAAATTTACTAATCGTCAGGAAAATTTTATGACGATAAAAATTGCCTAGTAGACAACATTGTTTGGACGGATAGTTTAGATTATATTGATTTTTCACTGATACTCTTATAGTCTCAAACTGAATTCCACGCGGGCGAAACTGCGAGCGTACAGAGATATTTATAAATTATATTATTTATAATTTAGCTTTTAATTTGTTCTATGATAGTGTGTAGTACAAAGTAAATCCTGTGACGACTGTGACGACTTTCATTCGATTTTGTAACATCTTTTAATTCAAAATTTACAAGAAAATATCCGTAGTTCTGATGTATTACGTGCCGAATAAAATGCATTAATCTGTGATCAATGAGAACGTGCGATAGTACCCAAATGAAATATATTTTTCAGATTATAAGCTTTCTTCAAGATTCGATATCATAAAAACCAGATGTTAATAAAAAAATATATATTGTAATCTAGAATAAATTGTATTACCAATCATGGCATCCACAGAAAATTATTTCATATTCAAGTACCTATGTGATGTTCTGCACAGTATTGAGATATACAAGATAGAGATTATTAAAATATTCTTAAGAAAAATAAAAATCAATACATAAAAATATAACATATTGTAATTTGAACAAACAAGGTATTTCTAGGTACTTTATGGATAACATTTTCTTGTTTATTAACATTATAATATAATAAGTTATATGTTTCTACAAAACGTACATATTTTTCAGATCATTTCATGTATTTTTATTATAAGCATTGAACGAAACATTTTTAATATGGCATCTGTAGTTCTTGTTCAAAATTATATACATATATAACCTAGAGGTATGAAGGTATTCAAAACAAAATATACAAATATAACTTGTAATAAACGTTTCTGGGGGTTGAAATTCGGGGTAATATAATTTCTCATGAATATAAATTAAGAGGAGAACAGCTCGTCGCAGCTTCCTACTGCTTTATGAACAGTTATGTAATAATTTGCTTGAAATGAAAAGTTAGAAGCGAAGGGTTAATTAGTCGATGCCTGGTAACCGAATTCCACAATCAATTCTGCGATTCAATTGTGAAGTGTGGATAATATTTTTGGCTGAATAAATACATTTTGAATCTTAGTTTTTCTAAAATAATATGTCATGAACGCAAAATGTTTGTTAAACATCAAATATGTCTTGTAATTCTGTCTATTAAAAATGTATACTCACTTTGTAACCCCTTATAAGGTTGAAATGCCGATTTGCGTTGGTATTAGGGTGCCAAAAGTAGCTATTCGCTTGATTTCTAAGGAGGAACATACTATCTATCTTATTCCTCTTTGTACATGTACACATACTATGGCATTTAAGACTGTTAGAACCTAGTAGCTACTTCCCTTAGAGTATGGTTATTTCATAACCATGCCTTTAAAATAGTTAAAACCTTAAGAAATTACAATCCCTACGCTGTTTCGAGCACTATATAATAGTCAAACGTAATAGTCATACCACGACAGTAAAGTAAACTAGGTGGGACACGAGAGTGCCAGGTGTCACCTACGACGGGAGTCATCTAAGACCAAAGAACGCACCTAGTTCGCCCTTGTTAACATCACCGTCCGAGCGACAAGTCACCGTTTCAAATTCCATTCTATGTAATATAACCTCTTTGGAACACACCAGTAAGAACTGGTGAAGAAGACGTGGTCATTTACTTGAGCAAGCGAAAGCTACTTTACTTTTGCTTAATTGAATGAATACTCGTACAAGCTCACATGTTCGCTCCGCTTAAATTTTCCACGGTACTGCAATCAAAACGGTCGTAATGAATTTATGAAATGGAGTACTAAACACTCTTGAATACCATCACGTAGAAAATTGGTGTATGACTAGGGGACCCGATTGCGTTAGCTAGAACTTCACAGGGATGGAAAATGTCATGAAATATACAACATTGATACTTGTTTTTGTAACAATGTAAATTATTTTTTAAAGGGAAATTAATGTACATATGCCTGGAGTGCGTATTGAAGATTAAACGTGGTTTTTAAAATCATCATTGCATTGTGACAAAATCATAAGTCCGTTTATTTTTGCAACGCTTGTATACTCGCATAACAGCAAATTGCATAATTTGCTGTTACGCGAGTGCAGAATATTCTTGAATGGTATCCATGAAACATGTAAGAGGATGTCCAAATAATCGTTGTGTACAGAAAATTATAGAAATAATGTGAATGAGATTGTAATAATATGATAACGAAAGACCGAATAGTAAAAAACTCAGTCATCCAGATTTCCAGATCAATGACTTATTTCATTACGCTTCTAATACTTCTAAATCACTAAACATACCCATGTCTATTCTTGGCCCCAGCCTATGTAACATTATGAATTTTAATTGTCCATACATGTAGCCCCAGCCTATGTAACATTATGAATTTTAATTGTCCATACATGTAGATTTCCGCATTATATTCGTATATTCATCTACAGATAACATTGCCAGTTATGGACCGTAACTTTAAAGAAGAATTAAGAATATCTAAGTTTCCAATGCCTACAACAGCATAATAGGTGTTATTAGTATTTAAAAAAAATATTATCTCATATTACATATTAAAATCTTTGTGAGAATTAATATCGTTTTTAAAATAGCTAATAATATTTTTATCATTCTTTAGTTTGATGGTTTAGAAACATTTACACGGTGCTACACTTTTTCACCAAATACATATAACAAATCCGACGATCAAGAATGACAGAAAAATAAAGGTCACAACGCATAAGGATAAGTAAAAAAATAAACGAAACGAGTTTATGTATGCTTAATTTATTTAGATTGACGTATTTTACCATTTTGGGCGAGATCTTTGGAGAGGCATGAATCTACATGGTATATATAATAAGTGTGATATATTGAACGAGAGGAATGTCGGACATAAAGGATTCATAAATAATTGTCATTAAAAACCCAAGACAGGAAGCAGAAATTGCATCCTGCGTACTTATACCTACATATACTATGGTGCAATATCACTATTTAACACTCAACAGTTGTACAGTAGTGGCATATAAATCATTTTAAATTGAAATAGGCGTATCAATATTTTGTTACACATAGATGGGTTGTAATGTCAGAACTCCACGACGTTTGGCTGTTCTCAAAAGAGTCCTGCTTGATGTCGAAGCGATATTTATATCATCTCGCAAACCAGCCACTAAAATCTAGAGTATTGCCTAAAATATTAGTTTTTGATGAATATTATATAAAATAAGTATTATATTATCTAATATTATTTTAAAAGTTGGTAGAAATCACACATCTACTAATTTCTCCATCCAAAGAGTTCAAATATTAAATTGAAGCCAATATTTTCGTCACAATGATAGAAATATTGAAATTTGGCAGATGTCTCGACGTTTCTCTATTTTTGAGTGTTGGAATAACAATCATCGAATAACAATATTATTATTTTCAGAATACGGCCGATTATCACCCCTGTCACAAAACGGCGTCTTGATGAAACGCTGAAAGCTTTTTGGAAGACAGACAAAGGCAATCAGGACAGACACACACGGGGGGCGGGGGTGGGGAGGGTCCAATATTGTGTTACGCTCGGTGACAAAACTCAAAGGGTCGGAAAAACCTCCGCTAAAACACATGGTAGCTTTTCAACCGTTGCGCGACGCTTCGATTTACAAACGTTGATCGCCCCAACACGCCGTTTCAACTTTCATTAGGCGCTACGGGCGCTTGCTGCTTTGTTATTCATTCTCTGCTTCACACACTTTGGGGTAAGCGTGTTCAACACTGTCGGTACTGTGTCAATGGTGGAATTATATATATTTAAAAAAAAATGAGATGAACAAAGAAAAATAAGTGATTAAAACAATAAAAATCCGAAAGTTTAATATCTCGGACATGTGATGAGACTTCTAGAGTAGTATGAGATCTCGCCTTACAATGTAACCACATAATGTAGTGAAAGATTGATGGAAATCGGGACCCAGGAAGAAGGAAAACATCATTGCTGTGTTTGACCATATTGGGGCCTATTTGCGCCTATTTGGGGCCATAGTAAATAAAATGATGATAACCAACATGACGGCCAACGTCCGTTGAACGGATATAACAAAAGAAGGATAAGAAGAAAAAAGGATTTTTTTTAGAGAAATCCAAAACATCGGGCGCTTTCTTTTTATACACGCGAGCAAAGAATGACACATTAATAATAAAATTTCGAAAGCGATTGTTAGGGTTTAAGCAAAAACGCCTAACGTTTTTTATTTTACTGACGTACGCATATACCGTGTTCATTTATTGTACTGTGAGGTTAAAAAATTCTACTTTTTAGTCATTTTTAAATACAAACAATTTGAAACCGTAAATGTTTCCGATGATTCTGTCACAAGTAACATTGGTACATAAATAGCTTGTTGGTCCTGTGGTTAGGACACTCGCCTCGTGATCCAAAGGTTGCGGGTTCGAACCTCACTCCAGACTAGCAAGTTAGTCCTATTTTCATAGTACAAGCGTTTAGCTTAGTTTGAAAATAGTAAGAATATTGATGTGACACGTATTCCGTGTTCGCATCTCTATTTAAAAAAAAAAAAACAAAAGACCAATTCTTTCTAATTATGATTTCTCTTGAAATATTGCATAAATATAGTCTTCATTATCACGAGTGTATTTTAATGAATATATATATATCTTTTAGTTGCAAGTTAAGAGAATAGGTCTATGATTTTTTGAAACAAGTAAGACAAATCAATTAAGAAAAGATCTATCTAATGAAAAAATATTTGATAACCTCCGGGATATGAACCCGGAACCTTTCCATGCCGGAGAACAGCGACACATATTTTGCTGGGTTAACCATCTAAAACTATGAAAAACTTGAGATTTATATCCGTAAATGGTATGTACATATATTATTTAATTTATTTTTACAATTCGTACATCAGAAAACTATTTTTACATTCAACGGAAATTAAATAGGAATTTTATAATGATGATTTTCTATTTCGGTTAATATTAATTAAATATACTTATATTGATTATTGTCAGAGAATTATGTTTGCATATTTTCTCACCGTCATTTTATTGTTGGCGCGTATTTTCCTTTGTACGAAATGAAATAAGGATTTACGCAGTCATTTAGCTACCCATCCATTAGTACATTTTCCCTGTGTTCTGTTATTGTCTGTCCCTGTTTGATTTCCTGTTCACGGGGCTATAACGCTTATATTCATATGAGCTATTAAGGGGTGACCATTTTCCGACCAGCGCTGTCGCCCTTCGTCTCTTTCCAATACGCAGAAAGCGCAAAAAGAATTAAACGCAGTTGACAGCACTCACATTTACAAAATTAGATTTTAAATTGAAAGCATTTGAAGACTGTAAACTTTATTTTCTTCTAAAGTACGCGAATGATGCTTCTATTTTGTATGTATAAGAATACCTTGATAATAATAATGAAAAAATATCACTATTTAATATGTTTTATTTATTTTATTGCTTCACAAATGATTTAGTAAAGCGTCATGGTTAGAATATTTAAAAATGACTACTAAAAATAATCTCTAAACTGAATATTGTACATATCTAAATATTGAAATAAATAACAATCCACAAAATATATTCCACATTGAAATCAACTGAAACGAGTTTTTACTGATGTTTAATTATAGTAAAGATATTATAAAGAAAATTATATAATAATGAAAAATTAATTATTCAAGATGTAGCTGAATTAAGATTTGAAAACCACGGTTTTGTGTATGTACCCTCTAAATATCCATAATATTTTAAAACAAATTGAATGAATCACTAAATCACTAGATACACAGCAATAAATCTATTTATTAAAAAAAAACAAGTTTACCATTTGACATCTGTCTTTCAAAAAATATTTGGTTATCACTGGGATACGAACCCTGAACTTACGCAATCCTGGTAACTGTGATAAATTGTATAAAAATATTGTAAAAATTGTAAAATGTAAGTAATTTCACAATTTATGTAAAAAATTGTAAAATGTAAGTAATTTCACAATTTATATATCGGTTTCAATATCGAAGAAGTATGTCTTCTAATTGCGACTTCACGATGAAATAGATTTTTATTTAAAAAAGAATGACATTATTTTTCTGTCATTTTATTTATTTGTCCTTTTTACCACGCTTCACCTGCTTGTTTGAATCTAGAAATCTTATAATCGGTATTTCATCCGCTTCCTAATATCCAATCGAGCTGAGATTTTGCATATAGAAGCATTCTCAATGACAATACATGAATCAGATTCATTCATTATTCAATTAATCCGTCATAATTAATTAATCAATCAGTTTTATATGGGAAAATTGTTGATGAGCTCACGAAAGATTGCGCCAGTTTTTTACCGAAGTGATTTTATACGCTGTATATTTAATTAAGACTAAAAAGTATAAAATGACTTGCGTACATCATGAAATTGTATTAAAAAGGTGTGTAATGATGTATTAAATGTACTTAATGTATTTACTAAAGTAAAAAGTACTAAAAAGTAAAAAACAAATATTCGGCCAAAAAATTTTTGCCTCACTCTCCAAATAAAAGCGAGAACGTTTTCCCTCTATCAAAAACAGAATTCTGTAATCTATATCAATATCGTAAACGCCCACCTTACTATGTGCATCAGTTAATACGTCAAAAAAAATATTTTTTGATACGTCAAGGTGGTTTAAATAAAATGATATATTATTTTCTTACTTTTCCGGACAGTAAATTATTTTAAAATCATAGCGCGCGGCATCGACTGTGGGCACAAGCAATGACATGTTTGTCCAGCCCAGACAGGCGGCAGGAGGGCGAGTCTGATTTGAATGTTGCTTTTAGAAAACAATACGGAACTTTTACAGACTGAATGCGCATTTTACCTCTGGTGAATGAACACGAAGGCGTGAACTGTAAACATAATTGAAATTGAAAAACACGTACGGCGCAGGGCGTGTTTGTTTACCGGGGCCAAGTGAAATTATTGTTGTGTTTGTGGAGGAAGCGGTCTGTTTCCTTTGTCATATTCGGGTTGAAAGGGCGTCATTATTTCTGGGGCGGCGTAGTAGGAAGCTACCTGATTGCTGGGGTTTTACATAATTTATGAATATTTTAGCCATTTCGAATACAGCAGTTATTAAAAATCAAAATTAGCGCTATCAATGGGTAACATTATGTAATTTCCATTATTTAATTTAGATTTTTAAAATTTATTTACTTATTAAAAATTTGTATATAGTTATTATTGCACTGTGTCTGTCTTATAAGAATAAATTGTAATTGTAAGGCATATTAAGCCAGTCGCATCAGATGATAATAAAATTTATTTTGGTGAGTTTAATAATTATATAATTACAGAGAATACTCCACACCACACACTCAAGGCCTTTCTATGAGTAATAGCTCCCATAACGGCCCTGCACTTTCGCCACCCACGTTCGGCATTTTTTAATGCTTAAGTGGCAGTACTCACCTCAATACTATAATTATAGTAAAATGTATCTATAAAATAAGTTTTTTTGAATGAAATAAATTAATGAATGAATAATTAATAAATAATACTTAGCAGTCATTCAATTTGCGATGTTTTACTTATAAGTATTATGTGGTGACAAGGTAATATTTAGGTCGAATATGACTTTATGTACATAAATTCTGTTCATACTTTTGTCTCTTCCACAATCATGTCAAAATTTCTAATTGTTTAGAAGGTAGCAATAAAAAAGATATATTTTAGTGGCAGTTTATATTTTTTTATCTGTTGAATTGAATATAAATAAATCAAATGTTGAATGAATACAAATAAAATAATACGTATAAGAAATAAGTATATTTTGTTATTCTAAATTAATTTACACAATTTTTTTTGAATTTCATTTAATGGGCGATATACCCAATTCGCGCATAGTAAATCTAAAATGAATATTTAAAATTTAATTCATTATCATAAGTCGATCTAAATGTCATTGTTGTTCGAAGGGAATTAGGTTTGCGTTTATGTTGTGCTTTTGCCATATAAAGTACAATGTATTATTAAAGTTAAAATGAGAAAATATATTTTTTTCAACGAAATAAAAAAGTTTTTAAATCTTCCATCAAGAACCCGTTTCCAATTTTTCTCGCTTACCGCCCAATCTTTTGTAAGAAAATAAAAACCGTATTCAACCTGATGCAGAACATATCCATCATTATTATTGTATTTTCATTCCAGTTCACCCTCGCCGCCTTACAAAATACACCCAGTCACTGAAATTAATTTTCCATATACTCCATAGAAGGAATAACTCCAAATATTCGTAGCAAATCACTTGGGAAATGGAAACGTGTATCGCTGACAAATTGAATAAGCTTTTATACAGAATCAAATGCAAGTTTTACCTCGGCAGTGTTCGGCACTTGTCGGCTTTAGTCGGGCGGCGGAGGGAGGAGTCCCTCGTATTCAATCAGGGAGGCAATTGGTTTGGTGACATTTCACTTAATTACCGCTTTCATGTACCGGTGTCCGAATTGATGCCGCCAATCCGTGATGTATATATTGTACCTACGCGTGTACACGCAATTGGATGAACAGCTTCCAACCGGACAAGTAGGTACATTACGTTATGTATGTATGTGTCTTGTTTGGTGTAATTGAATGCAACGCAATCATCCTTATTGGAGACGGTAAATTGAAAGACGTACGTAGGCCAGGCCTATTAACAAATTATATTGAAACCAACGTTTCATAGATTTAAAAGATTTTTCCGGTTTATTACGATACTTGTACGAGTCCATCAGGAGCATTCCTGGCGATTTGTTGAAGTGAGCCATTGATCGCAGACTTCGTCCATCTAGTGGGCGATCTTCTTAGGTTCCCGGACTCTGCCATATCATCAGCCTCTCCACTGCGTTGCTACGTCTTTTGACATATCTGAAGTATTTTGGTATACGATGTGCTCTTTAAATAAAAAAATTATCAAAAAAATTCCTATCTTGATTCAACTTTTGGCTATTGCACATATTAATTTTGATATATTTTATACAGTGTGTCTCTAGAATCACCTGATTTACCTGGATTTTATTTTCTGTAAATTTTGCATTATGAATTGGCCCAGTTTTCGAGCGTGAATAAAATTTTACTGTTTTTAACACCTAATGTAGGATTCTTGAGTGAACCATTTTATTTATTTACAAGTAAAAATGAATGTGAACCTTACTTGTAGTATTTTGATCAAGATAATATACCAAAAAAGACACTCTATACCAAATACAACTAACCAAAAAATCTATTATCCAATAAACCGAAACTATTATGCCAGATTTTCATTTTCATGGGACGCTCACGAATATTCACCTGGACAGATTGTCCCCGAGCTTCACAACCCCGGAATAGTTGACATTGTGCACCGACATTAATTGAATCATTTTGGCCGCCTTCTGTTTATCGATCGTATCCAGTTTGGTGCTTTGTCCCCTTTAGTGACTGCGCCACAATAACCCACACCTACCGCTCTCGCGCTGCACCTATGCACGAGACTGCGAGCACTCCCGTACCATTCAGGGTGGCTGTGTGCATTTTAACACAGAGCATTATCACTCGGTACTTACGTGCAATTTGCATCAGTATGCGCTTTGTATGTTTGGTTTAAACGCAGTCAGGGACCACAAACGCATTCCTTCAGCCAATATCGCTAATTGTTGTGTGGTTGTCATTAGTTATAGCAATTAGTGCAACATGTGAGGGCGATGCACTGCCTCGGCAGGAATCTGGATGTCAGTAGAGATACTTGTATTCGTGTACGTACATTTAGTCCATTTTCTACGATTTAAATATGTCTGTACTCTGTACCTATTGCGAGCTGTTTACGTGATGTATGTCTAGTTTTGTGGCCTGTATTTGTAGGAAACTTTAAAAGTAAACTCTGTAGATACATTCAAAAGGAAACTGATGCGTTATATCGGAGTGAAACGCAAATTTTATTAGAAAATTGAATTAAATTTACTACCTTCTGCCAACCACCTTTGTGATAAGAAATAAAAATACCTTCTGCTAACCACCTTTGTGATAGGAAATAAAAATTGGTAATACATATATATTTACATATTGTTTAATCTTTTGAAATCATCAGGTTCAACCAAGCGCTATAATAGACTAAGGAGATAACTACAAACACAAAATATCAATAAATTATCTCGAATGGAGTTTAACCGTAATGCGCAGTTTTACATGAAAGCAGTACGTGTGAATAAGTAACATACCTCTTTCTACGACGTGGTTCTAATGGCGCTACTGAATGAATGTAATGTAGTTAGTGGTCAGCGCGTGCGACCTGTGGTTTGTGGTTAGAGGATGATCAGGTATAACATTTCATGTCACGTGCTACTTAAATGACCACCTTTAAAAAAAACAAAAATTCAAAATTTTCTTAAATAACAATTGCAGTGTAATTTTATATTTTTTGTTTTATTTTCTCTGACTTAATTAATCCAATATTTTTATATTATTATATACAAGAGTCATCAATCATGTCAATTTTCTGATGGAAAAAAATTCAGAACATATTTTTAGACATGTAAAAAAAACAATATTTGAATTAGGTACTTCTTCCGATACAAAATAATAAATAAAAACACTGACTTCTTCATCTTAAACTCATGCTCGATAGTTTAACTAAATGAACAAAAAATCGGCTTAATTCGTTACATCCTAATTTAAAGATTTAAAAATCACTTATATTTCCTTTTGTTAGAGAAATCCGTCTCAGTAGTATGTAATTTGTTCTGGAAGATTTTTTCTGTTCGTCTAATTATGCTTCCAAACAAGGCATCACGTCGCTTTTTAAATACGTTTTACTTGAAGTTTAATCGAAATAGGTTTGGTTTCATTGAATAGTGAAAAAATATCGTTTAATATTACAATAGACAAGTGTCGTGGCATAACGTAAACAATAATTAAACATTTGATTATTTTTGATTAGAAATTTCATTGGAAAAGTTGATATATTATAATTATATTTTAAGAAATTTAAAATAAATGCAGTTTTTTTAAAAACCTACTCAAATGTTTAACTTCAATTTATTAAAAATGCACCATTATGACAAAAATAATGTCCGTCGTCAATGGATAATAAACACTTGTTTGGGGGAAAATTTTAATTTTTCATAGGTGTTCAGATGCATCCATGCAGTGAAATGTTTCGTATTATTTACTCCAACCTCAAAACGATATATCACTTATTAACTGCATTTAGTTAAATACGAATGCAGTTTGTGCATTGGCCGGTCGGTGCAGTAATCATCGCAACATGTTGCATCTATGCAAGTGGACCATTAAAAGGGGAGTTTTGGACAATAATAACCTTATTGAGCATAATATATTATGCGTAACGTTGAAAAACGGCCCACTGGTGTGCTATTTGCTGTACATACATTAAATCTTGACAGAGTTTTTGGTTGAATTTTCAACGAACGGTGCTGCTGTAGAAATATTTGCCATTTACAGGGATGTTTTAAATGAAGAGATAAGAATGACAATTCTTTACTAATACTATTAATATTACAGCAAATTTTGTGAAAATAACAACATGAGATATTTCTCTAAAAGTGTGTGTATGTATATAGCATATATGTAAGCAGGTATGTGCATGCAACGGAACATATTCATATATTTTTTTTACATTATCGTAGCTCGACCCGAAAAGCCTCATTTTATATTTCATACTTCAAAATACATCTGTGTGATTTTCTGAAACCTGAGTGTTGTTGAGATATTCCATAATGATTAAGCCTCGTAGCCCGTTGTATTAAAATTTAAAAAACTTTATATTTTGTTATACTCACGAGTAATTAACATGAGAATATAACAAATAACAAATGAGATCAAAATAATATAAAAATTAGCTACGAACAAACAAAATATATATTTCAAAATAATACTAAAGGAAAAAAATATGAAGAAGATATTTATTACTACATTTATTGAGATATTTATTAATATTAAATTTATTATTGCGTTATTCAAAACGTGCGTTGAGAGTGCGCTAAAAAATAAAGCAATTATTGTGTGATTAATCAGTTGTTATTTCTTCGGCCAGGTTACTACTGCAGTAAACACGAAGTCACTATTTACTCGCTTCGAGTCGTTTTCCAAATAGACTCCTTGTGTTCCGCATTTTATCTGTTTATTTTATTTACTACTTCTTTCGTCTACCGTTAACACAATCTACACAGAAACCGGTATCACCAGTGGCGTGGAAAAATTTTATCTTGTCAAAATATGTTTGAATCCACCATTATTTTATTAAATGATCTAGTAATAACAAAACTTTCTCGGAAAAATAATAATGAGAAATCTTTATTAGCTCACTTTTTTTTTGATTAATTATTTAATTTATACTGATTGATTGATATATCGCAGAAAATTTTTTTTTAATCTTTCCACATGCTAGTAATAGTAACAAGTAATTTTCTATCAATAAAAAATTATTACTATTATGATAAACTAGTAACCACCGACCTTTCTATTAAAAAGCTAAGGCATCGAAAGGTACCTACCGTTCTTTATTAAAAAAATTACATTATCTTATATCGGACACTTTTAAACCTCTTTGAATATTATATATCTACTGGCTCTTTGGCGTTTTATCAATTTTTAAAAATAATAAAATTTATACAATTTGTATTTTTATCATGTCATTTTATACTTGTATACAAACAAAATCATTAAATTTTTTCGATATAACGCATCATGTTTTATTTGATTTTAACTTCAAATCTAATGCGTAACATATTTCCACATGATGTCAGCTATTAGACATAGATATTATATATATTATGTTAAAATTTCTATTTAAATTGTGAACATATTTCAAAGAAACGAATGCCCAACGAAATTACGTCCCGCTGTTTGGAATAATACTAAAGCCAACATTGACACGGCATAAATTAATTCTAAGATAAGGAGGAATTCTTTCGTAACACAAAGGAGAATAGAGTTTGTAACAAACCTGGAGAAATGAATCGTTTTTTATTTACTCTACAAATACTCTCGTTTGCTCTTTCAGGAGCGCTCAAACATCGCAGGATGTTTGCTGGAAATCTTCATTTATGTAGTCATATTTTACAGGGCTTCGTATAAGGGCACCTTTGTTGGTCGGGCCGGGCGGAGGGCGCCGGATGGGAGGATGCTTCTTCCTCTTGTGTTTGGAGTCAAACAAAGCAATTTAATCAGCCGCTCAAGATAATACGCCGCTTTGGGTCGTTGTATTCTTTTTTTCTTCGCGATTTGAATATTGCCTGCTTGTTCGTTTGATTGTAATTCTTGCCAGGTGCTTAGTTTTGAATCATTCAAAAATATTAATCATTTCACCTCTGCCATCATGATACATTACATTGTGCAGTTTTTTCGTTATCAGCGAAATATTTGTGGTTAAAAAAATATCTTAATTTTCCTAAACATAACAACCGCAACACTCATCTTTGAATTTGCGATGTTGATATAACTCTGTACCTATAATTGTTAAAATTTTTGTTTTATTTTGTTGTTCGTCACTTACACTGTGCCCGCCTATTTGCTTTGCAATACATGATCGTCTTGCATTGATATATTTAATGTATGAATATTGCTAGAGCAGGTCAAATTCCCTTGTAATTGTGAAATTGGGCTGAGTTTGAAATCAAAATGTATTATTTTTACGTATTTCGTACCCAGTACCTGTTTGTGTTTCATTAAAAATATTATAAAAATATTAATAAATATCTGTTACGTTAAATAAATGTAAAATTCTCTTCCATAAATGAACAGAAGAGATAAGTTATGAATTGATACATATATATTATACTGGTTTTTTTCCTTCCTTCTCAGTGCCCTTTTTTCAACTGCATAGAAAACTATTAAGGATGGCAGGGTTTTGACTAGTCGGGCTTTTAGTTTTCTTGAATTGGAGCGATTCTTTTAAATTTTGATCGGCTTTACAACTTACTAGATTTGGCCCCACCAATTCTAATTTGAATCTAAATTTTGCATCTTCCATTTGATGAGATGAGTATCCTCAAGTAAATAAAATCACCGACCTCTTTTTAGTCACGAAGAATATTTATTTTCTATATTTTGTCAAAGCGATCTACTATACTATTTAAAATTAATTAATTAGTATTTTCGTCTTGCTTCTGTGTATTTAAAATCGTATTGTATGCATTGAGTATAAGTGTAGATACATTGCTTTTGTCTAATAAAAATGCTACATACGATATTGTAATAGGTACCGAGCGAGCGAAATTTCTATTAACTTAAGGCACTGCCCACCGATTCAACAAAATTTTATTTAGATAATATTAATAATAAAAAAGCATAATTCACATATGCCCTCGTCTGGAACATAAATATGTTCGTATCATACATACATATGTACGTTATTCGTTCATTAAATATTTCCATGGGAATATGACCACTACTCGTAAACAAATGTTTTAATTGCTTCATAGTTTACATTGGAGTTTCGGGTGTTCTTTTCGCCTGCTTAACGCATTCGTCTCGAACACAAAGCGACCAATGAGACCGGTTTATGAGTCTGTATCAATGTTTACTGAAATGAAAAACGCAAGATGAAATATTTCTTAATGTCACGGTGGGAATTACACATCCAAGCACGACACACGAACGTGTTACAGTGAATTGTTTTAATAAAGTTTTGTTTGATTTATAATATTTTAACGCCCCTGCCACCGTAAGCGAAGCGATTCTAACAATTGATCGGACCGCGGAGTAATTATGAATGATTGTAAAATATGATCGGTGTGTCTGCTCAGGTTCTTCATATTTATTTATGTATTATGATTTCCCGCGGTGTGTTTTCCTTCTGGAATGATCCGACTGCTGTGGTGTGGCGATGTGGCGAGTGTCAGTCAACGCGTTAATATTTAATCGGTTTATGAAATATTATAATAACACGCCATATCGGATACATTTATTTATAGTTAACCAGAATTCACTTCCAGATGTCGAGTTGTTATTTTTCTATTGAGTAACACCCGGAATTACCGGAGGAACGGCTTCCGTCTGGAGCTGTTAGTGTATTAACGGATTATGTTAACTCCAGTATTATTAATACCTTCCAAAACTCATGAAAAATATTACAACTTAATATATTTGATGATTTCTGAATATTAAACAACGTCGAGCATTAAGTGTTCGTGGCTTTTGGGCTATGTGATTTTAAAATATGATTTATGTGTTATTCTGTGGAAAATAGAACTAATAATAATCCGTTTTGTATCTTTCGAGATGAAGCCATGTGTTGATTTTTGATTGCGTAAAAATCAGAATCTAACTATAATTAAATATGTGAGATCTCTACCGTACCGCAATGTTTTTATTCAACATTCTTCCTATTATTTAGGTATTAACAGTTCGCTTACTTGTCTGATTGGTGTAGTCTGTCGTCAATGACATTAACAGGCAAGAGGGTAGTGAAATTTTACGTTAAGAAATAAACGTTTCGAAGGGGAACTCAGAATGCCCTTTCATTCAATTTATTTAAGGTCATTTAAAAAATCAACAAACCCCCCAGGTAAGCCTGCCTGCGCGTGGGTTAGAATTCTTGACGGATATTTAATGAAGAATCTTCAACCGTACCGCCGTTAATAGAGTGATCAACTTGACAGAGTAACAATGCTGAATCATTCACTCAATTTCAGTTCGTCATTTACATACCTATACGAGCGTAAGAATTACATTTACATTACTTTGATTACTTCCTTAGAAACAGAAAAAAATATCACTCAGAATTCAATTAATTTGTGTCGCCTTCAAAAAGATTGTTTTTATCCCACTCGAAAACCAGATATCGAGCAAAGTGTCTACAGTTCAAGTATAACTGTATGTATGTATATATGTCGATTGTTCAATTTGTTGCCAGAGTTAATAATATCAGAAAATGGACAGAATGAGAATCGAAAATGAGGTTTTTTCTCGGAGCAGGCAGCACGTGCAGTGAACCTATTCAAAGGCGCCACTTGAAAACAGTCTAGAAATGTCAAATAATTCGAGTTTATCAAATAACCTGTAAAAAAGGACCGACTTTTCGAACCTAGACGATGTAAAGTGTACAAGAAAAAACTCACCGTTCCACAAAACGTCTTCGTTTTTGAATGACAACACCCGAATGAGCGTTAGTCCTTTGTTTGAATCCCAGTACACCTCGTCTGGGTTTTGTTTTTTATTTTTTTATTTTTTACACCTGTTTTTTTGGGCGGGAACAAAAAATAAATGAGCGAAGCAACTAATTGTTTCTGCGTTCCTAATCGTGACCGTGTTATTTGAATTCTAATTCACGACTCGGAGAAATAAGATTAGTTTTTTAAATTAACAATGGATTCGAATAATTTTATTTTGAAATTCACAGTTGATATATTTCTTTTCAGTGAACTGTTTTAAATAAAGTTAAATCGTGCCCTTGGAATAATAAGGTATTAATTATCTGATAATTTGGTCAAATTTTTTTTTTTATATCGATATTCTGACAATATTTTTATCTTTGAAACTGTTACATACATCAAATTTCTTATTTATATTGCCATATTTTAACATAAACAATTCTCACATGCATATGTTTTCGTTTTATAATAAATATAAATATGCGCCCTTTAAACCAAAAATGACAGGTTATTTAACGAAATATTTTTTTTGTCTTCATTTTATTAAGAAAATTGATACTTTTGTTGTAATAAGAAAATAACGTATTATTTTAAGATTATGAACTTTATATAAAGTGTTCTCTGTAAATTATTATTTATTCACCTTATATTAATTACATCATGAATACACAAATTTTTTATTTATACGTACTATAATACGTCTAAACAAAATAAATTAAAATTATATTTAATACTCATTTTGATTCGGGAAAATCAAATAAGAGTCTGAAATGATTTAATTTTTCTAACGGCGTACACTAACTTTTATTATTATAATAATAATATTGATAATTAAAAAAATTAAAACAAAAACGCAAGAGCCTTTAGGTTAATGTTAGTAGAAAATAAATTTTAAGTACAATTCATAACGCTTAAATTTAAAACAACCCAAATACAGAACCACTATATTTATAAAGCCATTAACTACTACAATAATCTTCCTATCGAGATAATCTTTCAGAACAAATTTCAAAAATTAAAACTTTCTTGAAATCCAACTTAAATTCATAAATCGTTTAAACTTATAGATTTTTTCAAAATACTTAAATATTTCATAATCTAATTATTTTATGTTACCACCCCTATTATTAAATGACTCACACATGTACCTATACAAAAAAAAAACTGAGGCTCTCTTATCAGACTTAAAAGCTTCTCTTCACTGATGAGGTCTACATGACTAACTAAGTCCAAAAAGAAAGTCAATTTAATATGTAAGATTTGTATTTATACCTTATATTAAATAAAATTAAATAAAAAAAAATCGTAGAAAACGACTTTTTTGAAATTTGGACAACCCTAATTTAGTGCGTGTTTTGTGGAGGGGGTGAGTCCTCCCGTACAGGCCGGCCACCCCCTCCCCGCCACGTCAGGACGGCCGGACAATCGCCGGCGTAGGGCCGCCACAAAGGAATTAATCAACACATCATAATTGCGTTTCATTTGCCAAGAGTGACCGTCAAAATCCGCGAATATTCAAATCTACGGGTATATTTGTGGATTTTGCGAATGGTGGTGTACGGGGTAAAAAGTGAAATAATTACAAAAATAATATATATTTCGAAGCATAAAAATTAGATATTTGGTAACAAAGATTGCACATTTTAGAATTGAAATAATATGTATGAAATATATATCTATTATATACATCGAACAGAAATTTGCTTTTTGACGAGTTATATTTGTAACAATATTTTTATTATTTTTTCAATTGGTTGAGCAACTTTGTAAATTGACGTCTTAAAAAATTAATTTTATTACTTGTTTTAATCTACTTATATTCATTAATTACACCAACATGTTTCAGAAAAACCTTTCCATCGTGTTTTATAAATGTCAAAATATCAAAATGAATTATGTCTTTTGTTTTTTGGTTTTACAAATTACTTAAAAAAACTATTTTAATAATTTATATTATTGCTGAAGTTCTTAATGACACAAAATTATTGGATTTTTTTTAGAATTGGACTAGTAGTTAAATTTAATTTATTATTAAAAATTTTTTGCTTACTTTTAAATGCAGTACTAATTTCTAATGATTCTAAATTATTCAATTTCAGACCAAAATTATTTATGTGTAAAATAGAAAATCCTAAATTTTTATCAAAACCGTGATCATTTTCTAATAAATGATTTGCAAATTCAGAAATACCATATTAGTAATAATGTTGTCTGAATAGTCATATGAATGAAACAGAAATTCCATATATGTTTTCCGTAAAAATAGCTTCGTTTCTGTGAGACTTCTATAATTTATTTTAGTTTTATTTATGTTTATACTCATAAATCTGTTTCCTTATATATATACCTATTCGTTTATATGTCTTTGTTAAACAATATCGATACAAACGTATTTGGTGCAGTAATATACGACAATCGAAGTTTTTTGAAAACTTAATTGAAAAATTTTACAATATGATGACATTCAATGAACTTTTTTACACGGAGACGTATGTGTAAAATACTACGTTCGAATCAATCGTGGGTAGCAACTGGACAGTGTGTGATGTAGAAATCCAATACAAACACAAGCTGTCAAAGTCAGGCCTACAACTGACAGATCAATTGTAAATCGGTTTGAATTTTACAATGTGTTTCGAATACTGTTACAAATTTGAATAGACCGCCAAATTTGTTTTGCTTTTGTTCGGCGGGTTAAATGATTGAACATTTTATATGTTGTTTATTGCTATTGCATGGCTAGAAATAACTGAAAATGGAAAATGAGAATTGATTTAATACCAAATATTGCATGTTGTAGAAATTATTTATTTATTTATTACTAATAATACAATCCCCGTATTGGATAGCACAGCTATTTGAATGTAGAATAAATAAAATTATGGTGTTCACATTTCTTCTTAGTCAGCAGTGTTTACCACAGATAATTTTATGTAGTTTATGTGAATTTCAAAGAAGATACTGATATCCTTCTTTTCTGGGTTTCAATCCGTGGGATTGATTTGCAGCAAAGCACATTTCCTTCTCCATTCTTCTCGGTCTCCGGCGATCCTCTTCAGCACTGTGTAGGAGGCACAATTCATATCTTGGCACACTTGCTCATTTTTTTTTTATTTACGGCGAGGGCGCCCTCTGGTAATCTTTACCTCTACCATTCCTTCCAGTATAGTTTTGAGCAGATTTTCATGTCATAAAATATGCCCCATCCATTTTGCACGCCTTTTCGGGATGGTATACATCATGTGCCTGGTTTCATCGATCCTGCTAATAACCTCTTCTTTCGTATTGTGGTCCCTCCAGGAAATTACTAGGGCACGTCTGTAGGTTCACATCTCGAAGGCTTCTAATCGTTTTTTTTCTCTGTCGCCAATGCACTATGTCTCACATCCATATAGCAAAATACTCCACACATAGGTTTTTATTAATTGCTTGCGGAGCTTTAGGTTTAGGCTTATGAATTATATTTTATACTTATAAATGTATGTAAATAATACTTATAAATGTTAGTTTATCATTATAAAATATATCATTATAATATATTATTTTAGTTTATGGCCAAATATATCTATCACATATTGATTGTCTTTATTGTTTGATAATTATCGTAAATTGATTAATAATTATACACAGTTTTGATGAGTTGGTCATAATCTATATAGATTTAATAATTAAATCCTTCGAGACTAAAATGAAAGGAATTTGTGGGGAGGTAAATGGTGAAATACCTAAATAAGTCAGTTGCGTTTAGTAAATATTAACAGTGAAGCGTGACTTTTATGTCATCACTTATTTAAAAAAATCAAAATAATATATTTGAATGACTAAAAACATGATTATTGAAATATGAATAATATGAAAATATTTTTTTTTTGGGTCACAATCCTATTATTACGAAATTTATCTTAAATTTTGATTTAAAAAAAAAAATGTTTACATAAAAGTCCTGCTTTTAATGCAGGTATTCTTTCCACGTCCCTGCTATAAATACATTCTTTATATACTTGGGAAATGACGAATTGGATTTAGAATATTCATTGGTTGGTTTGTGGCTTTTAACTTCTTTCCATCGATTCGAAAAAAATATATATGTATTTAAATAAAATTTATCAATTCTAGCAAAACGATGGGAGAGAAGTGTGTTTCCATATCGGATCAGAAGTTGGGCGAGGAATACATTAAAATAAATTCGTTTTTTTAGTGTGCCATGTCAGGTGATCTCGGAGATCACCCTGAAGTAGGCTTCCCTGTCTTGCACTAGACGGAACAGCTTTTCAACCCTTTTGATTCCAGCCCGCTCCTGGATGGTCCTCAGTCACGATGCCTTTTCTCCTACCGTACAAAAATACACTGTATTTAATTTATTAAAATCTAAGTCTCTCTATCACAATGCAATAGCAAAGCTGTCAATGCACACATTATTGACTGCAGCGTTATCGTGCTTTTACGCATTTCAGGAGCACGAGCCAGGCACGTGTCCTAGGGCCGCACCAAAGGGTTAAAGTCATCCTGGCTTCCATTTCTGAAACATTAAATACGTTGCATTAGTCCATTTATATTCTGGGGCAATTTTGTGTCGTTTCATCAGGATTACGTATCGTTTCTTTTTAATTTTTAATTAAAGAGTTTCTTGTTCGACTAAGATTCCGTTACAATAACTAAGGATTTGACCATCTATAATAAAAATAGCTTGAATAACTCATTGGGTAGTGGTTATGATAATCGAATAGTAATTTATATGATCGGGGGTTCTAAACTCATTCCAGGCGATCACCAGGTTAATCGCATTTTCGTAGCAGAACCATTTCGCCTAATTTGTAAATAGTAAGAAAATTCATGTGACGCATATTCCGTGTAACAATTAATTACAAATTAAAAAATTTAAAATGCAGTGCACTATTAGAACTTGAAACATATTCAAAAACATTAAGTTATATCTTTTAAATAAACAACATACTTGTATGTAGTATGTACTAGCTATATAAATTATTATTTTACTCAGAAATAAATACCTGTATCATTAAGTACCTACTGGTTTCAATTATTTATTATACTTACGTCTTTCTTTATCACAGTAAGGAGGTACAGGAAATTAGGTAGCTACTACATATAAAAAAATATTAATTAACCCGTTTAATTTCCCTCAGAGCTGCCGGTGGCAGTTGCGAAATTCTCCTCCGATTCCCTCCAGCAGTTATAAGTATACTCGCAGGTATAATTTAAGAGTTTGCAACTCGAGCAGAAGTACATTGAATAAATCATCAAAGACACAACATTCTATTTTCCTTACGGAAGTCACCCTTCCTTTCTTGTGACGTCTGTTGGTAACAAAATAATAATAAGTATTACTCGGGTTTCAAATCCACCCCTCGCCCACCCCAGATCTCTCCTCCCTTATTCGGCTTCATCTGACGTCGCTCACAACAGGGAAATTCATAACTTTCGCAAAAGGAAATATTAAGTAATTTAATTCCGACGGAGATCTGATAATTCCCAAACAACGGCACCGGAACAGACATTGGAATCGGAAGCGAATTCATATTTCGGAAGGGTTGGACGATTGGACTATTCGGTCTTGATCCCGGGCTTCCCTTTGAAGAAATGCCTTTTGAGGCCATCTTCGATATCTCGTGTAGTCATCAGATGAGCTGGGGTAGTAATTAAGCATTGAAATTAAGAAACGAAGGGCGCTAATCACCTGGAAGTGTCCCTCTCGGCTAAAGGGGAGGCGCACGATACCCGATTCAGGTTCTAATTTAATAACGCTTCGGTTTCTTGCCTACATTTGCAGTTGAGTTGTTTGTTAAAAGAGTATTTATTACATTCTTGCCACTGTTTTTAACTTCGGCGATTTGTAATAATTATAAGCAGCCTCAAGCGATCTGTTGTATTTGGTTAATTATATTTTGTAACGATATACCTGCTTAATATACTTGTAGTGTTAATGTAAAATAAAATGGTTTTTTAAATACGCAAAATACATGACAAATTTAGTGACGACTTTAACGAACACATTTTAATTGTGTTATGTTTATTATGTTTTAATTTATCGCACTATAACAGACCGCGTGGCACAATTACTGTAGTGATGTACATTACAAAAATATCCAGGCTTGAGAATATCAATAGAGTTCATGTACACGGATGACATATTATTCATATCGCGTCTCGTAGATTTGCCAGTGTAGTAGTTAGCCATTCTTGTACTTTTCGTACACAATACGCTCTACTGTCGTGAGTCTCGAGATAAATCTCATCCATGTATTGATCCTATACTGTATTGATATTTATAATGTATTGTATCTAGAGCAGATTGACCAACTGATGAATGATGACTTACTTAATGGTAAACGTCAATTCTCGGCTATGTAACTCATTTAATAATAGGTATATTACATTATAAATTTTGTAATTTTTTTTTCATATTATATAATTTACAAGTCGTTTCAGTTACACCATTTTTTCTACGAAACGAGAAACATTAATTATTTTTTGTTTTTTAAAACAAACCGCTAACAATCTAACAGCGGGAACATATTTTGCAGCTCAAATAATTTTTTCTTTTTTTTTGGTATCTTTCTCCTCAATATTTTTTCGCAAAAGAAAAACTTTGATCATTATATTGCTACAAGGAGAACAGGGCCAACAAGGAGATGTTGGGTACCTACGTGAACAAAGTCCCGATACACAACAAACAGCACACCTTGTCCAAAGTTAATTGCCTAACTTTCCGCTACATCCACTCCCGAGACGGGGCGGCAGAAGTTTTTTATAGAAATTCTATGCAAAATTATTGCTAATAATAAAGTAAAATAGGTTGATCTTCCTAGTTCCGCAAGCGGCCGTCGTAGCGCTTCGCTCTTTAATAAAGCAAAAATATCAAAATAAAGCAGCGTGTGCTTTAGGAGATGGAATAAATTTCGCATCAAAGTAGATACAACAAATAGCACTGAGACATTATATGTTGAGACAAAAAATAATTAAGCAATTTAATAAGCTCTTTAGTATGTACTTAAGACCATAATGTACACAATTATAACGTATAAAAAACGGAACCTTTTAAATATACCTTCAACTTGTGATAACAATAATCAGATGATAGCGTAAAGAGGACGGCATACATATTGATGGATTATGTGGATTTTCTATGAATGTATTCTAACAATAAACGAAGCTTGGTTATAATAGGCGAATTATTTTTAATTTTAATATATATATTTCGGGACCGACTGATAATGGTAAAAATAGTCGAAAAATAACTGGATTCCACTATAAAATACTTTATTCGATCTGTAAACATGGAATACGTGGAAAATAATATAATGTTTAAACACAACAAAAATATGAATACATTTGATGAGCCCTTTATAAAAATTCCTTTTTTCATCCCGTTTGTTTTCAACGTAATCCTACGTTGTTTCTGTATAAAGTAAGAAATTGTTTATGTCGGTTCCCAGAAGATATATTAAAAAATATTCACCTAAATATTATATTACGTATTTAAAAGTTATGCGTAATCATGTGGAAGTATATATTTTTCGTGCTGAACTCTTAGCTTTAGTTTACGAAAACATAGGGTCATTATATTTTTGGTAAAAATTAATTTAATGTCATGTACCTTTAAAGTTAAGAATAATATAAAGTAATATAAGTATGTAATGAAATGGAAAGATTTTTTTAAGAAATATTTGAAAATGATGGCGCGTGTATGCGATTCATGACAATTTACCGGTAATTCTATTATATTGGGTGAAAATTGTTTGTCATCTGGGAACAAAAAGTGTAATATCATTCTCTCATATGGCGTACATGCAATTACCATTGTCGAAATAGCCCCGACAATCTCATCCCCTACTAAAAAATGAAACTTTTTTGTCGCGAGTATAATGGATCGGCGAAATCGGAGTACCGTTTTATTTGTGGCGAATGATTGATTTCTACGATTACGTCGAGCTTTAATGCACGTTTTATTCAATTGAATTTAGTATACAATGGCAATAGTGCGAACGCTTTAATAATAAAATAATAAAAATCTTAAAAATTCATATTATTATTAGAGCTTTGGTAATAATTCTAATAACTTTTAAACATATGTAAGTATTTTAGCTAAAAATGCGGATATATGTTTAAACCTTCACTCTAGTGTTACGGAGATTTGATAGTACAGTATGCTTCAGTTAGTCATTCTCATATTCCTTTAAAAACGCGAATTGTACAGTTTGTTTCAACAGAAGTATTTGCGACAGCTATATATTCTAATTAGGAAGCAAAAATGACAGGAGAAGAAAAATACATAATGGATTACTATACTCAAAAACAATTAATATTCTTCTTTTGTATTTGCTATTAAAGCAGATATTTATTCTGGTTAGAGTTTTCTAGGCTACTCTGCTGTATATACCTACGAGTAATATGACCTATCTGGCGACCTCAAGGGAAATATGACCTATCTTTGAAAATATGACCTATTATTGAAAAAGGTGTATTTTTTGGCGTTGCGTAGTTTTATTGTGAACCTATTACAGGCTGCCTATTTTAAGCCGTCACATTAGGTGGGCACGGGTACTAAACACAGATCGTTTATTGCCCGTAGCAAATTGTTTAAGCGTCTCTTTGGTCGCGCGTTTACGGACGTAATTGGTCAGTGATATGTTATATAACTGTTAAGCCACTTGTTACGCATTTTCCACGGATGACGCGCCATTCACCTACCTTCCCGGGCGGCCACAGAGGATGTTAAGTCATTACTTCCGGCAGGGTGGCGGCGCTCTCTAGCGGACGCAGCTCTGCCGACTGGCAGCCCACCTGTGAAATGCGCGGGCAATTTGACCCGCGGTGGGAAAATGAAAATTCTATTTGAACTAGAATAAGATCCGAATAGTGGCGGCGTTGCCACGCGAGCACTCATTTGGAACTGCGAAACAAAGAGATCTGCAAGTGCCAAAGTTCTCACAGACGTCCGCACGGAATCGGTTGGATCGAGTAATCGCATTGTTGTGATCGTGTTTCTTCACCTGTACGACACATTTTAATAGTAAAACTAGTTTTATCGCATTAAAAATGAACAATCTTTTGGATTTGACCACGTATTCTCGGAAAATCTCATTGTGTGTTATGTTTACGATATTTATCAGACAGTCACATTATGAACTGATTTTATTTGTTTGCGTTTAACATCTGTTAAGCTTACACGTATGAGAAATAGTTTAAGAATATAAACATTATATAAAATACGAACATTTGTTATTAGTCTCATGACTCTGTTACTTTTTATTTGTTTTCATTGCTAAGCATTTGTACGCGAGTTACGCCTTTGATTCTTTCGAACGTAAACAGTATAACAAGGTCTGTTTTTCTAAGCAGTAACCCTCTCAAATAATTTCATGCCTTATACATTAAACCCTTTAGGTTTTTATAAGGTAGAGCAGATAGACTCTAAACTCATACAACTGTTTGTTTACGTATGAAGCTCCTTAGTACATATTGGAGATGAATGTGCCATAACAAATTTACTTTGTATATTTAAGAAAATAAACATAAAACAGGATGATATACAAATAGACGTAAACAGTCCACCAAAAAGTTGGTGAACGATCCCAGGGGAATATTTAAGTCGGCCGATATTTGAACGACGATTTTTTATCAACTATATACACCCTCGTGATAGATATGTTATTCAGCTGCTACTGGTGCCTCCCATTTCGACAGTTCCGTACCCAGACTGTAAGATACTATCAAAATGCAGATAATATTAAAATGTTATGAAAAGTCATTTATTTGATCTTTGTAAAATTCAAAAATTATATTTTGTAGTGTGAGAAATTCAAGACTAATTTGTTCGTAGATTCATTTAATACTAATTCTAATCATATTCAATAAAGCACTGTTAATACAATTTAAGAAATTCTTATATCTATACTATTTATTTTGAAATAAAATATCATTATACTCATCAGCCTATTTATATCCACTGCTAGATAAAGGCCACCCCATGTGTCTCTCACTTTTCTCTGTCCATTGGTATTCGTTGCCTGAGAGGAAGACCTATTGGCTTCTTGATTCCCTCTGGGTACTACTGCATTAATCCAGCGATTGTCCGTTATATTTAGATGAACTCATTTCTTGTTTTGTTAATCACTTTAAATTTTAATTATTTTTCACATCTATGCTGTAATATTTTTATTGTTTATTTCAAAATTACGAACAATAATGGTGATAATCATCAAATATATATTATTCGATATCTAATCTTCAATCATTATTAATATCATAGAACTGTTATGATTATTTTTAATTTTATTAATTTCAATATATATTTGCGTTTATGAAACGATATAAAATATCTTAAATTTCATCCCTAATTAAAATTTATTTTGGATAGTAAAATTACTTCAGTCAACATTAAAATTCAGTCTGGATACATTAATGTCGCCTGTCTCCCCCTCAAGCGTGATGGGTCAATCCAATCTAATATCGGCTAATACCATTTTTTATTTCCTATAAATATTTCCGAAACAGAAAAAGAGGAAATCAAAATATATACTTCAGAGTCACGAAGCTTTGGAAAAAATAAATCATCCAGTAGGACCTTCTCTCCCTTTAACAATACATTATATTTACCAAAGTATAATTGATAGCTAATGTTCAATATCTGAATTGCTTTCGTGTTTTACTGCGATTTTAGTTTATCACGTAAACAATGATTCAGTTCGTACTGCCGATCATCAAAAATAGATTACTATATTTAGATGGGTATTAGATTTATTACCTTGTTTCTAACTGCTACACTAGACAGCTTACATCATACCTATTTTGTAAAGTAACCACTCAGCGATTCGCACTTTTGATTCCCTAGGCGATATTTTTTGTTCGGCAACTTGATAACATCGCAAATTGATTCAATATGTTTTATTAGTTGGTACATTTCTTTGAACCTCTTTGATGATCTATATAAAATGGTTTTTTACGACGCTCTTTATATAATAATTATAAATAAAAATATGTACGTGTAAGATTTCATTCCTTAATTGTATTTATTGATTTGCGTTAGTCTTTATATTGTTCTGAATATTATTTACAATTTATTTTATCATCAAGTCATTATTTAGTATTAATTTATCATAAAAACTGTATTGTGTAATTATATCTTAGTCAAAATGTTCATAAAATATTCATACTTTGTACTCTAATGTCACTCTAGTCCACTATATTAGGATCAGTAATGACCTGTTGACGGTCTATTAGTTAAAAAATAAAATATTTTTCAATTGATTCAGCAAAATTGAAGATTGACATTTAAAAAAAAAATTAAGCCTGCGTTGGATTAATTAATGCAATACCTACGTAAAATAATATTCAGAATACTCTTTTTAAAATATAAGGAAACATCTAATTGAATTTATTATTTATTAAATACAGAATAATTTATATATTTTTTTAAATCTATAGACGAATTATTTAGTAAGTGTAGTATTTATTTAGTAAAAAAGTCGGAATTTTGTTTATTACTATTAATGATAACAATTGTTAATATCACTCGACTTGTGACGTTTGCAAATAAAGGACTTAAATGCTTACTTGGCCACAGTAATTTTTACAGAACTGGTAACCCTAGGCAGGGCATAAAATCCCTCTTTAGACCCCAGACACATAAAACAAAACTGCTTGTCGTCTCGTATTACAGGCTAACAGTTTATTCTCCTTTTTATTATGGTTTGCCGTGGGGATGTGTGTCGACGTCATTTTTTCCGGTTGGTTATTTATTTATTTAATTCTTTTTATTAGCGAAGGCTTTTATTGCCGTTCGGGGTGTGTTTTTCGGAGATTACGCCAAGTCCCTTGTATTTTTGGCCCTCCCTTGAATGTTGAGTACGATGTTGTTGGCTATTCGGGACATGTGTAAGCGTTGTCTTTTATGTGATATTTGATGATGGCCTTTAAGTTTTAATTTAGAAATCGAAAAAATAATCGTTTTAGCACCCGTCGTTACCGGGTCGCGGACAAAGTAGGGAGACTCGAACCAGATAATTCTTGTGTTTTTTTAACTACGGTACCTATTTTAAAATTATAATCTAACAACAACCTAATGTAATGAAACAGTCTTAGATTTCTGTGAATAGACTGCAAAATCTTTACATACAAGCAGAACAAATAACATCTACATATGTTTATGCCTTGTTTCAACCATAAAATCATCTTAATATACAGGGTTATTTGGAAAACATTAATAACTTCGCAGAACTATATTCCTGTTTTAATTATGAGTCAAAAAGAAACCACGACCTAATGTCTACAGTTATGGAGATATGCGAAACCTAAGTTTTTCATTTTTTTCAATATTTCTGACTTAATATAAAAATTCATTTCCTTTAATACAAGTCAAATAAAATGATAAAAACCTTCCAATTCCAATTGGAATTTTTTCAGGGTTTTTTTTTTGATTTTTATTGAAACGAATGAATTTTAGAGTAAAGAATATTGGAAAAAAATGCAAACTTTGATATTGCATAACTCCATAACTATTAACATTATGTCATGGCTGCTTGAACATTTTCGACCCATAATCAAGGCAGGAATATTGTCCTGCGAGGTTATTCATATTTTATATTACCAAATAACCCTTTATATTATTAATAATAAGAATTATATCAAATAAAAAGACGTCTCATACCTATAGTATGAATTCTGATGTAATCACAAACATATTGCGTATCCACAAGAATTGAATTTACAATTTTATTGAATATTTCGCAACTAACTAAACACCTCGCCCTCGTTAATCCTTGCCTAGCCATCGAATATAATAATGTACTCTGCTATCCTGGCAAACCCCTCTTGCTTTGTCCACTTTTATTCATCTTCTCAATAATAAACATAATTTAAATTAATATCTGCCTTTTTAGGGGTTGATCATAAAAATGAATTTGCTGAAATCGTTTTAAAATATCTCTATAAAACAATTAAAATTGTTAAATAAAACGACTTATTAAATTTGTTTACCAAAAATATTTTTCTATTTTTTTATTTATGTACCTAGTCTGGTAAAAATAATAAATAGCTTTATGCCAGAATATAAAAACTAGTGTACATTTCATCCATTGTGTGTGAATCCCTATTGACTCCACTATTGGTGGATGACCGATTGATATGGCTTGGCAAATATTCAAACGCAATTCCATAATACGGTGTCGGTTACCACATATCACGCTTGGGGGAGGAATGGAGAAGTGTTGGTGGAAGATGTTCAGAAACTGTGGCAGATAAGATGGGGCAGGGTCGGTGCAAGGTTTATGTTATCTAAAAAGTAAAAAATAATACTGATTTTAAAATTTATTTTAAATCATAGTGGGACATACCTAAGTTAGTTTTCTCAAGCGAACCATATCAATTTTGAAATATTTTATCTACTAGAACTTAAAATTTAAAAAATATTTATTAAATTTTATTTTATAAAATATATTTTTTTAATAAGTACCTATACCTTATTTGACTTCTTAGTCCAAAAATATTTATATTCTTGATGCCTTTGGTGAGTATGCCCTTTTGGCTTTTGGATACACAGAATTTAAATAACTAATGAGCATGAACAAAAGAGAATCTTGTTGATGTAACGGCTATGACGCTCGCCTAGTAATATGGTGGTCACTGGTACGAGTCCCATTCCAGGACGCCAGCAATTGAGTCATATTTTAATGGTACAAGCATTTGATACGTTTTCCGTGTTATAAGTATTTTATACCACTTTATATTTATAAATTCAAGCTATGCCATTCCCAAATTTTTTTTTCGTACATACTTATAAGAATCCTGAATAAACTGAAAGAAATATCAATAAAAACTATATTCAACATTGTATATCGTATATTTTATCTCTTATTATGAATAATTTTATGAATTTAAATTTATTGAAGGAATTGTTAAAGTTTAGAATACCTAGAGTTAAAATAATGTAAAAAACATATATTGAATATTTTATTTCCTCAATAATTTTAACAAAATTGTATATTTTAATCAATTTCTTCATGAATATTTTTAAAATTATAAATCGAATGCTAAATATTGTATTGAACACAATACTACATAAATATGTACTAAATTTATGCAATTATTCGATAAAAATACATTATGCCCCTTGCGCCAGCCCTCACGATGAATGAAAGTACGTATGTATGTGTGAGTGATGTTGGGACCAGCGCTGGACATCCGGACTCCCTATTGACAGAGTGTGGACAGTCAAACAGACATTCACAGTAATGGATCGTCCTGTCGTAAAAAGAAATGGGGTAGAAAGTAATCTGATAGCTGGAGGATCATAACCTAGTGGATGCTACACGGACCAGACTCACACGGAGGTATTAGGAGAGAAAGAAAAGAAAAGTGTTGCGATTCTAAGCATTTGATAATGATTTCTAAAGGTTGCTTATAATACCTTTTTATCAAATTATTCTACTAGACATTTGAACTGTGCAATTTGAATATCAGCAAGTGCAATTAAAAAAAAATATATATTTTCTGGTTAAGGTGTCTCAGCTATTTTGCCGTTTGGTCGGCGTTTCGAATCTCTCGTCGGCCAAAAAGGATGTATACTTTTTGAAAATATTTTTAAATATTTTGATTTAACAACAAAACACATTTAAACCCTTAAAATGCTTCATTTTAACTACTTTTTTATTTATTCTAAAAGAGGGCGCCTCTACGCTGTGTTATATATAAGTTTTTTTAAATAGAGACGCGAAATCGGAATACGTGCCGCATCAATATTCTTACTATTTTCAAACTAAACTGAAAGCCTGTGCTATAAAAATAGGACTAACTTGCTGGTGTCCCGGAATGGGGCTTGAACCACCTGATCACTAGGCGAGCGTCATGACCATTACACCAACAAGTGTTAGTTAAAGTTTTATTTTTAGTATATATTTTATCTTTCTAAGATAAATTTTTGTCTACATACAAAAATATATAAATAATTTTTATAAAATAAATTAATGACAAAATTAAAAGCTATAAATATAAAATCTTTTGTATTATCGATGAATTTGGCGTTAACCTTTCATTTCGGGTTTAACTTTAATTGTGAATTTTGCCACTCTTAATAATAATATTCCAGTTATGCTCTCTAGTTAAGTCATTTTGAGTAGGTGACATAAAAATATGAGACTAGCGGGCTTCTGTGTACACCACCCTGGTGCATTAATTCGATTAATATGAGAATATTAAACATTGGTAAAATTGAGAGTATACCAGAAATGTTTTATAAATGTAATGAGTAGAGTTTTTTCAATAAAATTTGTTTTATGGTGGTTAATATTTGGGTCAACATTGTAAATAGTAAATACCATATGTATAACGTACCGTTTCGACACTGTTTATACCAGTAAATAATTTATTGGGTCAATAAAGTGGCAAATTTTTCCCACGTTTATAATAATTGTTAGAGCAATCGCGTGGCCCGAAAAAACCTACTCACGGAGCGGTCCCCGTGAAATGTCAATTGACCCACCCCCGGCTCGCGTGTGACCCGACTGAAGAAACCCCCGGGAAATTTATGGCCGAATTAAACTCTCAGCTTGTGCCACTATTTCATATCTTCCCGGCCCTCTGCGGCGAGATAGAACAAGGGTGACTTTCTTCGCGACCACAAGATTTTCGACAAATAAAAAAATAATTAAATTATTTCATCATAAAACAACATCGATATTGCCTAAAGACTAGTCGTTTCAGGGAATTTTCAAATTACATAAAGGAAACTAGCCATTCATTCGATAGCCATTTCTCCATGCCTTTTAAAGGATTAATAAAGAACAACTTAAAATCCTTAGAAATAAATAAAAAATAATAATTTGGAGACATCACTAATAAATAATGTCACTTTATGTGTTTATATAGTAATTAAGTACACTATATAGTCAGCTTCTCTCGTAACTATAGCTCAAAGTTAAGTTAAAATTAAAATAATCATGCTTCCTCATAAAGTAACTGCAATGTCGATTAATCAAATATTTTATTTATAACATTTTTATCAAGCGTCTTCTCCGAAGTACAATCTTAATATTATAAAAAATTACCGTATCATCAAAATAACATCTTGAGTTCTTCTATCTTCTATATCAATTTAAATTAAACAAATTTCACAGCTGCATAAAAATGACCCTTTATTTTAAATAACTATTTTCACCGTGTGAGTTTATTTATTTGGTTATGTTTTTAAAATAAATTAATTATTAGTAATGGGATATACACGGCAAAACATAAAAATTACAAGTAGATTTGCATGCCTTTTGAACTCTGCGAAATTAACATGAACTATTAATTAAAAGCTTTGCAGAGCGTTGCGTAAAATTGTATTCTTTACTTGAAAACTGCGTTTAAATTTTAAATTTGGCGAAAAGGGTCTTAGAAGGTTGCGATGTATTCCAGTTTCAAATAAACCTCTCAAAAAAGTGAAAATTAATTACAAAGTTTTTGTATAGTCTAAATTTTTTTTTTCAAAATAATTAGAAAACTATTTCTCACCCTCGCCAACATACATGTTCGCAATAAGTCTTGTGCGAGGGAGCCGGATTCAGCCTCACCGTTTCCACCCCTCTTCGCGTGCGACCGTTCAAATGATCTATGCTACCTTATTAAATCCTCGTTCCTTATCACACGTCTTCTCACCTCCGTGTCTTTTGGTCTAGCAAATCCGCTAACACATTGTCCTTTTGCGACATAAATCACGAAGCAGGACTTTCCCGTGATCTTTTCACGTAGCGCAGGGACGCGAGGATTTGAATCCAATATTTTTCCAGGAGCAATAATAATACTAATTAAAATAAATGAGATGAAATAAAATAAAATATATTAGATGTAACCAAGGTATTTTAGATAAATTGAAAAATGATTTATCATGGTATCACCCGGCATGTAATACTCGAATGTTTTTGAGTTTAATTGATATTTAAGAGTTAATAACTATTTAAAAATTGAATAATAGATTAATCATTTATGAACGATTACATATTATGTCTCAAATCATTCGAAATCTTTGCTGGTTAATATAGTATATTTAGTTCTTCGGATTGGAGATGTTCTAGGTTCATATCCCGGTCATAATAAAATATTTCTTCGATGGGCATATTTTTCTGTGTATCTTTCTGTATGATTAATCAATATTTTAAAATATCATATCATATCATAATTATATGATAGTTAGATATATTATATCAAATTAGAAAGTATTTACACGTTATATGAAACTAATTCGACGTCCGTATCTGTCCCCCCCCCCTCTTTAAACCTCATTATTTTCATTATTTTCATTGTTTTTATTTAGTACCTACTTATTTTTGTCTATAATTTTTAGTTATTTATATTATATTTTGTTTTGTGTAATGTCTTTTCTACCAATATTTAATTTACTAACAACATTATCTAATTTTGTATATACACAAAAAAAACTTAAAGCAATTTGAAACTTTACTATTTTATTATATATTTGCATTTGTGCTATTCCAATAAACAGTTCAGTCACATTTTAAAGATAATGTGAATCTCTCTTACAAATTTCTCATATTAAATTAATTTTTCCAAGGATCCTATTTGGCACACATAAACACATTCAAAACTACCCTGCGAAGAAATGACGCTATATTTATATTGCAACAAAGCTTCGATCAAAGCATTTCTTCATTGAAAAAGCCATCCTCCTCGAATATTGTGTATTCTAAATACGTGTTGCATCTTCACACGCGCGCACTCTCCACCCCTATTTCCTTAGAAGCTTCTTATTCTAACTAACTACAAAAAAACTAATATAGTCGTTTTTTAAATATGCGAGTCAACTTCGAGTATTCGTGATTATTATAATAAAACACACTGATTAATACAAATTTTTGAGATACTCTTCGAATCATTCAATTGTACAATTCGAAGTAAAGTCCTTTGCAATACTATTTCATCTTCAAATTCCGTATCACAAAAAGTTTTCGATATATAGGGCTTGTATTGCGCCCTTGTGGAATACCTGCAATACTGCAAGACTTTTTGTTGGTTTAATCTATTTCCCAAACTCAACAAAGTGCATTATACTAACTAAACGTACTCAGTAGTTTCCATTTCCAACTCTTGAATTCTATGTACATGAAGATATTTAGAGCATATATTGCGTCCTTGTTGAACACCTGCCGTACTGAAAGCTTCACTTATTTCTCAAACTCGACTCATTGCATTTTACTAACTGTACGTACTCACTAGTTTCCATTTCTAACTTTTGTATTCTACGTAGATTAACATATTTTGGGCTTATATTGCACCCTTGTTGAACACCTGTAGTTGTCGATAGATTCTCTGTTGGCTCGATTTATTTCTGCAATTTAACTCATCCACCACACATGAACACACTCAAGGTCCGTCTTGAGCCCCCGCCGGTGTGGAGCGCCACCAGTACTAACACCGTTGTGTCTCTAACCACAGTAACTGTCTACCACTCCGCAGCTCCAGGCCCGGCCGGCCGCCCAAGCGCGCCTCCTTGGGGCTGTCGCTGGCCGCCGCTCACCTGCCCGCCGGACACCCCTTCAAGAAGCACCGCATGGAGAATGGCGAGTACTCGCCCTATGAAAATGGACATCTCGGAGGTGAGTCGTCAGATAATATTATAGTACCTACTTTATGAAATATACCGTTTACCTGAAGGTCCGTAAAGGTATGTAATGGAAGTGTATGAATTATACGAAAGGGACCCGCATCTAACATCCGGAAGATCTTCAGAATGTATGTCACATTGCATATAACTGAATTCATATTTTTCTTTGATAACCGCAAAATAACTTTGTGGTAAAAAGAAAACGCCTCATTTAAAACCACTATTTATTGAATTATCGACATGTTTAGGGACCAATAATTAAAAACATCCCAAATTTTATACAACCAGCTTTCTATACTTATAATTAAGTAAAAAATATAAGTTCACGATGATAAGGATATTATTAAAAAAATTACATTCAAAAGGGTTTAGAAATTTTACTTGAAATTAGGAAAAGGGTTAATAGCAAATTAAATATTATAATAATTATCGAAATGCTTTTTGCAAATAGTTACCTTTTAAATTTATTTTCAAATTAATCCTTAATTAGTTATTTAACTCCTATATATTTATTTTTCGATTTTGTTAATGTCTATATCGATTTTAATTTTTAAGTATACGTTGTATCCCGATGAAAGGGCCATTGGCCCCGAAACATGTTGATAATTCGATAGAGTGTTTTTATACAAAGTGTTTTCTTTTTATTAATAGTCCATGTTCAATTAATTATTCAATAGTAAGCAAGTAATACAGGAAGAATAGCTGCTACTTCAGGATTAAAATGAATTTATTCAATCTAGTTATATCGCTGCCATTTGCATTAAGTTACCACGTCACGTTCATACCACAGGCTGACGGAAACATTGCCGTAGGTTGTTAAGGTCTCTGATATGTAGTCTTAGTATGACATTAAAGTTTAATGTAAAAAACGATAATGTACGATAATCAGGATGGATCAATAAGGATACTAAAATTATATTGATAAATTAGACACGTTGTAAAAAATAAAAAATTAAAAGTACGTAGTGTTCATTGCGAATTCGGCTTATGGAAAGCATTTATTACATATTCGAGCCACTATAAACTAAAACAAGAAATCTTAGCTTTTAGTATGCTTGATGTTTTGGGCATGGTTTCCCCAGTGATCCTATACGCTAAATTACTAATCAAAGTATTCATATAGTTTGGGATGAATTACTCCCTGGTAACATGATAGTTACCTACCAAAATCTTATAAAAGAATTGCCTTTATTATAAAATTTAAAAACATACTTTAGTTTCTTTTAAATAGTTATGAATAAAAATATTGATTAATAACTGAGATTTATAAGACTGACATTAATAATAAAAATAAATACAGCATAAAATTATTTTTACATATATTATTCTTCACATAGTAAAATTAGTTGAATTTTTAATAACGCCGAATGTTGGGTGCTGACAGCTATTCGTCACTTTACAAGTTACTCTAATGAAGGCCCGTGTCCATGAAAAATACTTTAATGTGATTTTTCTTTCAAGACAATCTCTGAGACAGGGTCAATGCTCTCATGAAATGATTTGGAGACAATTTTTGGCATTAGTAATTCACCTTATACAAAATTAAATATGGATGCTTTATATGGCACCATTTTTGTAAAAATTTCACCTCAAAAACGCTTTACACAAAAACATTATACGTTCTTATGGAAATGATTTTGCAAAAAAGTGCGTTTTTTTAACAATATTTCTGATACGCTTATCTGTATTATGGAGGAAAAAAAGTTCCACGCTTTTAGCCGCAAACCGCAAATGCTCGTTCACTAAACTCAATCTCCTGGCAATGTTTGATCGGTTCTACAACCCTTCCTCCCACCTTTGGTAGAAATCTCTGGTAGGAAACTACTTTAACGAGGTAGTCATTCGATCGTCTGACGTTTCCGACCTTGGAGGCCGACGGTAGGCTGGTCAAGCGGTAGGAAACCATTCACATTTCTCCAGGTTGTACTTATCCCTCTTTTCTAGAAACATACTCAAAGTATTACATAATTATTTTCCTGCATGTTGTTGAAAGCCTTTCTTTAGTATGAATGTATTATCTGAAAAAAAAAACGACATTTGTTCATATCACATGGTGTTGCATCGGACGCTATATCTGGAAGCCGTAGAGCATATTTATTTTTCTCGTTTTCAGGGTCCAACTTTCGATAACTCACAGAGCTATGGAATACACCAGGGGTATAAGGAATGGTACTGAGATTAATCTTAACTAGACCTCTGAGAATTATTTCATCGTGTCTTAAGCCTTTTAAAATTTGCCTGCACGAATGCGAAGAGAACTTTTAGGACAATCTTGCGTGTATTTTCGTCGTCGGTAGGAGTGGCCGCGTATGAAGGCTGGCAGAGTCGGGATGATTCCGGGATAGTTATGCGGGATCACGACTCTAATTGCTCCCTCTTTGCGGGCGGCGACAGTCGCGATGGGTGGCCGCCCTCCCCTCCCCGCCAGCCCCCCGGCAGATGATTGATTACTTCGCGTCTTTTCCTGAGCTCTATTTAATCACTCTATTTCCTCTTCCGAGCATTTATACATCTGACGATGTTACCGTGTTATTATATTTCATTATTCTTGTTTGTTCGCGGGGTGTGTTGGAATATTTTGAATGAATTTGTGCCTGTGTTTCGGTGATTATTTCCCTCCACCGAAGGTTTGTTTATTTCTAATTTAAATGGGACGGGCTGAGAAGTACCTCCCCCCTCTCCCCTGCAGCCTCACCCTCACTCCCACCTCTGACGACGGTTGATACTTGAATTATTAGGGAATCAAACATATTAAATATTTGTTTCAATCAAGATTCGCGTTTGTAATAAACGGGGATTAGAAACGCCTACAATTTTGTTTCGTTAGTGTATTGTGATTTGAGATATCTAAATATATATTTTGTTCAGTGTACTATATATGTTATGTATGTATGCATGTATGTATTACTGGAAAACTGTCTCTGTTCTAAGTCCAAGATATTCCTCCATATTCTCAGAATATCAACATGTTAATAACAAATTTCTTAACCGCTATTGAATAATATTTGGCAGGTATCTTAGTATTTTTCATAGAAGAATTAATCTTACGTAAATAATTAAATCCGATTTATTTTATATCTTTATGCCTATCTCCTATAGAGGGGGAGCACGTTTTTATAAAATGTTGATTTATATCACAATTACATAAAATATTAGGTTGATACATACCTAATTATCCGACGTTTTATAAATTTTATATTGTAAATTATATTTTAACAACCAAAAATGAAAACTGATTCAAAACATATTATGTACAATTATAATTTTGGGGAGTAGCCATCATCAACGTCAATTACTACTTACCATTTGCTTGGAAGACAAATGTGAAGTGAAGACAAATGCGGGTGAAGAGAGTCCACTGTCCCTTCCTTCCCTTCCAGTGGTGCAACGTTCGTCCTTTTTCACAGCGGCCAGTAGGGCCTGGTCATCAAAATCCTTAAAGATTGACCCTTACCTGAGTTGTCGTCTAGCTTTGAAACCTCTCTCAACATGTCCTTAAGCAAATTGTTCCTTCGCGATCGTTAAGATCTTTCAGCTTTCTACCATTTCTCTAGGTGGTACAGCATAGGTACTGCATTAACATCGCGTTTTAACTCTTTTAAAGAATTATATTTTGAAAAATATCAGTTAAACGTAAAATTCAAAGAAAATATATAATGCATTAGCCTAATATCTTCTTCTTCTTCTTCTTCAGCCTTCAACTCCGCACTGCTGAATATACATAAACCTCTTCCATACCCTTCCATTCTTCCCTGTTGTTTGCTTCTTGTTTAAAGAAATGTAAATGTAGATGTCTTGAAGAAAGGTTATTTTGAAGCTTTCTTCATTTTTTATGTTTACGTATGCACGTCTTCAATAAAATATTAATAGTTCTTTAAATTTAATTTTTAAGAAGTATTAGGAACCTACTGAATTAATTAAACTCTCTCTTCTAAAAGTCTTTTAAAATATAATACTTTCATCGCATTCAGTAAACAAATTTTCAAGGAAATTGTTTGCAAATGTTTGGTTTACACCTTTTGACGAAACGATGACAGAAATACGGTAGGGGAACCGGGGAAGAATAGGTGACGTGGGGTAAATGGGTTTGGGGGATACGGGGGTGGCTTGTAATCCTTTTTTGAGCGGAAAGGGAAGAGAATTAACCCTTTTCCTTTCCAGTGCCATGCCCGTTGTGTGAATGAAGAAACGTTGTGTTGATAGTAATTAAAGGTTTATATTATACAGTTGTGATTAGGCAGAAGGAAGTGATGTGAACGTTTGTGTAGGCACTTTCAGCCGTTTCGGGAAGGGATTTGTGGGTTCTGCTGTACCTTTTGTTGGTGTGTGTTTACTTTGTGATTGTTTTTGTTTACATTTCAAATGGCGCAAGAGATTACGGATTAATTATTTTTCATTTAAAACTCGGAACCATTTCTGCATTGTGTATCGCTTAGTAAAATAATTTGAGGGTTTTCAATTTGATGAAGAAATTATGGTATAAATTAATCACTCGGTGGAGTAATGAAAAATAAATAAAATTGTAATTTAAATATTTTTAAAAAAGTACGTAGATGGATATACAATAAAGATATTTTTTATCCAAATATGTTGTACCTAGTACATAACAGTGAATAAAATATTTTTTAAGGCATAAAATTCGGAACCATTTTTGCATTGTGTATCGCTTAGAAAATAATTTGTGAGTTTTCAATTGATTGATTGATTGATTAAGAAATTATGGTAGAAATTAATCGTCCGGTGGAGTAAAAAAAATAATAAAATTGTAATTTAAATATTTAAAAAAGTACATTGATGGATATACAATAAAATTATTGTATATCCAAATATTTTTTAAAGACATAAAAATCATTATTGTGAATTGCCGTGTAATTTATATGCACTTTGCTCTTCCCTTGTCTTTCAAACTAATTAAACCTAGTATATTTTCGTTAATGCATGAAACATAAAATTGATATTATGGCTTACAAATGACTAATTGAAAACAAATAATTATTTAGAGCGAATCCTACTAAAAATATTATTTTTGAATTACATCCGATGTAAAATTGATACGTTGAATATTAACTGTGATAAAAAATAACATTTGTAGTAAGACAAAAAGAGATCACGGAGAAAATAATACATAAACATAAAGCCTCTGAGTTCTTCAGAATAAGTCAGCAACCTAATAATGTTGGTTATTTTTCTCCCATCGTAAGAACATGTATATATAATATGTTTTGTGCTAAACCTAGCATTGATGCTGATATTCTTCCAGCTAACCCGTCATCATTGAAGAAGTCACTCCTACACAATATCTATCACCTTAACAACAATCTGAACCGCTAGAACACATAATAATAATATCAATGATTTATTTTTGATAACTCTCTTAAACATAACACAACACCTCTTCTTAAATTTGCGACGTTCGTGTTGCTCTGTATTGTTACCATTTATTTTTTGTTAGCTTGCACTTGCACTGTACACGCCTAGTTGCTGTACACTATATGTGCCAATTCCTACATGAACATATTCCTTTCTCTCTCTTTCTCTCTCTCTCATTTAAGGTCATGTTAGATAGAATTTGTTGAATGCATTGTTGTCTTATTTAAAATCAGTTAATTCCTTATATTGCGGGTTAGCTAAATATGATTTAAGTAATAATTTTCGTGTCTTAAGAATAAAATATAATAATTTCCCATTCATTACTGTTCATCAGTTAAAACATACAATATCTTAAAATTACCACAATGTCAGCACATGTCTTTTATACACTTCAGCATTTGAGGAATCTCGAGAATCAACCTCATCTCTTTTACAAAGGTGGCTTGATTTTGCCTGCAGTTTGAACTGAAGTTAGCGGTGGTCAGTGTGCTTAATGTGGGTCAGAGGTGGGCACCCAGTGGGGGGGACCCATAACAAGAATACCCGCGGAGTCCAAACACTAACAGGACCAAAACAAATAATAAACAACTCGGATTGTTTTACACCAGGTGTAATGGAGGAGGAAGTCTGACGCATGACCAGCAGTTGAGATTCTAAATATTTATTTAATAAAATTACTGGACAATTTTGTTTCATTATAATACAGGTATGAATCGATTTTTTGATCATGGCACTTAAAGAATATATTGTATAACGGTCAATGTGTGCGTTATCGCTATCTATGCGAGAAAGAGACAAAGATAAACGACCTCTTCATACTAAACAGTAATGTAAAAATGCACTTAATGGTACAACGATACAAGTGTTGACATGTAAGGAGCCATGATTAAAAAAAACCGACATGTGGTGTATATTTCAGATGCTTAATCTTATAATGAAATTATTAAACTTATAATGATTAAAAAAAATCGACATGTGGTGTATATTTCAGATGCTTAATCTTATAATGAAATCTTAAATAAAAAAAAAAGATTTTTGATTCTTAAATACAAAAAAATTGACTACTGCGCGTAAATATTGATTTATACATTCTCTTTCTTCGGTCCCTGTTGCGAGGATGACGTCTGGCATGTTTTAATTACGCATCCGAGCGTGGCTGAGGAGCCCTACTCTGAAACCGCACACCCTTCCACAAGTTGTGCACATACATCTGGTGGGTAGTGGGGATATTTATGTATTCTGTACCATGTATGACGATGTATGTATATGTAGGTAGCTAATAAAAATATTAGATTCTATTTATCACTTTTAATTTCTGCCATTACTAGATTTTAACGATTTGTATTATTTTACATCGTCGTATGAGTATCCATGGGTCACAGATTCAATGTTAGATTTCTAAAGAGTGCTCATAGAAAACCCGTATGCTAATTTTTTGTTACGTTTAACATGGCTTAAAAAAAATAGTTACGTGTATCTACTAGTGTACTTTGCTTAGAAGTGCTTCCTTGACATATATAAGATCGCAGTCTGGTGAGTTTAGCCAATTATTAAATATACACACTTTTCTCTCTTTTACTGCTAACTTCGTGGTGTGAAAATTTCCGTTGCATGATGCGCGCGAATTTCATTGCATACTTTTTTTTGCATACATACATAAAATTTCACCCGCAATGCATCTAAAGAATAACAACTTTAAAAATTACTAAACAATAATATATTTTTAATTAAACAATGGTCTCATCTGCTTATATTATAGTTACAGAAAATCTATGACCATAGTAAAATAAAATAATAAAAACCCTGAAAAATTCCAATTCGAATGTTTTCCAATTGGAATCGGAAGGTTAAAGGAAATGAATTTTTCATATTATATATAAGTTACTGTAATGATAGTCCAACGCGTAAAATGCAAATTTTGATGTCGTATATCTCTTTAACTGTGAATGGTACCCACCGCTTACCCAGGACCGTTTTATGAGCAAAAGCTCCCATATCGGTCCTTCTCATTCGTCTCCAGGTTGACATTTTTTTAGCTACAATGCAAGACCGTGCTGCCCCGCACGGGTCGTATAAACCGGTGCGAGGCGGCACGGCCGCAAAAACAAAACCATTCACAGACCGACACCATTAGATACGTCTTACCCATATATCTCTTTAACTATTGTTATTACGTCAGGGTCATATTGCTTGTACATTTTCGACTCATAATCAAGGCAGGAATCTATCAGTTAAGTATTTTGGACCAGCCTGTTGCGCCCTGTATATCATAGGTAGAAATCAGACATCTTCTTTGATCGTCTCAACCATAACAGAACGAAAATTGAAATAAATTATAACAATTTACTTTATTTCTTATCTGAAGTAATTCTTACATGAGCTCTATAAGCAAAAGTCACGAAAGATGTTAAATAGTACACCACGAGTGTATACACTTGCTCGAACATTTATGTTAGGAGGCCTAGTATTATCAGTACTTGTATACCTACCCAGGACGCAAATCTACCTGGATCATCTGACCTACTATCCATGAAAGAAAACACAATTTGCGACCCGACACCAAACATACAAAAGGATTCTAATGTAATGTGAAATCCCAAAAATTCAATTCTAACAAAGGCTGGGTATTTTACAAAATCATCTAACAATCACAATATTTTGTAAAAATGCCGTCTGTGTAACATTTTATATTAATTTATTCAATTATGTTTTACACCCTTTGGATATATATACAATAACAAAGAAATCGTACATTTTTGGTGAGTATTTCAATATAATCAATCATTTGAGGGAATTATAAGCAAAAATGCTTCTTTGCATATGACGAAAACATCCTGTGTAAAGTGTGTAGTAAAGAATGTCAATTTCAGAATTAAGAACAAACCATTACAATCAAAGAATTAAAGGTAAAAGTTAGGAATGGGGAGGGAAGGACTAATTAAAGAGAAAAAAGAGCAAAAGAAATATAGCATAAAGATATCAGACCAATTACATTTGCGTATACATATAGCTCTGGACGTCATATTAAAAAATTAAAAGATTTTTGACTGGAATGAATACCCAAGAGTTTTAAAATCATAGATTGATGAATTGAAGAGATCTAAGTCGCCGAAAGGAACAAATTAGACGAGCGAAACATAAGAGTGCTGCTGGATTTTTTTATAATTAAAATTAATTTTTTTTTTAGATACACTTTTAGTAAAGTAGCAGGCAAAATGAATAACTAAACTCAAATACTCTTATACCATAGTTTTATTCTATCAATTTTTTAAGATAATAATGAACCTCTACAAAGTAACGCCCGTTCCATCAGTAACCAAACATAATAATTTTGCTGTCTGTCCGTCCGAATTTACGGAAAAAAACAAATTAATCGGCCGGAGATGTAATAAACCCGAACTGGCCGCTTAACGCGTATTGCTACCGCCGTCTCTCCATGTATCGCCAAAAATATACTAGGGCTTCGTAAAAACGTGAAACAATATTCCGCCATTTTTTACGGACAGTGAGCATTCGGTAGATTTGTTCTTTAAATCAATTTGTTGCCGTTCTGTCGATGGTGATACGCGATAAGTATGCAAAATTATTATGCAATCTCTCAGGCCCGACATTATCTCTCCAAATGCATCTTCTATTAGAGGTAGGCACGCTACATGTATCAATTCTAAGTTCATGGATGTTGCGCTTGCCGCCGGAATATTTAGCCGACATATCATGCTCGTGTTAACCAATAATAATTGCGAGGCGCTGCGGCGGGAGGCAATGAATAGTTAGCTACACACACGGCACTGCGCTGTTGCAAACTGCAAACAGAGTCAATGCGCATGTTGCCGGGTAATTAGGTAGGTGCAGGCTGTGGGAAGGAGGATCGTCTTTCATGTTCCTGGAGGGTTTCTTATGTGCTGATTGGCATTGAAAGCAAAATGCTACAAAGGAACTTTGGCGCCATGATGCGATTGAGTATTTAGCAATCAACAACTCAACAATAAATATTATTTAAGCACGAGTACAGGATTCAATTGGCTTAGTGCGTATTATAGACTGTTCCAAAAACATGTAATACATTAAAAAATAATTTAACGATAATACATCGTGTCGGAAATCTCGTAAAATATAGAATATACAGGACACATAATTGATATCATAGGTACATATTTGTATAATACATAGTTCTACTACGTATCAAAAGATCATCTTTGTGACCTTCCATTATTAATTATCAGTGAAAAGTAGTACTTTTGATATTGATACAAGAAATATATATATAATATAAAAAAAAAAAGAATTTGGAAGATATTCAAAATTATCACTTTTAATGCTTACAATACTTTTAGAAATATAAGAGAAAAAATTTTAAGCTTCATTATTTCAGAATGAGTATTTTGGAAAAGTGACTAGTTTTACACTCTGGGCGCGATACATTCATATATATAATTTTTTTTAATACATATTTTATATAATACCCATGTGGGGTATAAAAACAAAGGCATCAATATTTAAAAAAAAAGAAAATAATTTGAATGCAGTCGGATAACTAATTTAAAATGTACTGAATTCTAGAGTTTATTTATCTAGTATCTAGCCCTTCCAAAATCATATTTCCTATAAATTTGTAGGCTATGCTTCCTATAAAGTCTCAAATTCAGTACACTACAAATTAGTTATCTTAGATGACTGCATTAATTTTTTTTCAGATATTGCTGTCTTCGCTTTTATACCCCACATATGATGCATAAAGAGTATTGTATAACTCTGTATATAGATACAAAATGGTATATTTAAACATAGTTTATATTTGTACGTATATTACTGGACACCGTGTTTTTAGCTTATTGAATGTCGAACGACTGCTCCACCCACACATCATACATCGCAATGCACATCGGTTACTAATAGGTTACCGCGCATATGATTGACTGTCCACTAAAAACATTAACGAACTATAGACTGACGCTTATTACACATATTTATATACACATTAACACAATCGATTCCCTAACTGAAACCATATACCTATACGTAAATATACGGCATGATTTTTTATTTTTATCATGGGGGGATTTTTTAAAAATATTTTGTTGCAATCATAGCTACTTGAAGAATGTAAATTTGGAAAATTTTCTCAGTCATCTCTCCATAAAAATGTGATAATTTTATCGATCTTTCTCGTGGGACTGAACTGAATTAAAAAGACAGATTAAATAATTATTGTGGAAACGGGTTTGTCGGATAATGCGTAATAAAATTCGCCACAGTCGGATGAATCTCTTTGCGAAACTTTGATTTCTAGTAACATTGTTACAAATGATAATAACGCAGTCGGTACCTGTATACATTAATATTTAAACGAGCGAAACAGAGCTGTTCATGTTTAATTGTTCATTTGCGTTGTCTGCTTTGCATTCGAGAAATTTTTATCCAACGGTATGTATAATTTGCAATCGGACAATTAAACATGCAGAAGGGAAGCGAGTGATATAAAAATTAATTGCGCCATTGAAATACAACAAGCTGTGAACGCTTTGCCTCCCGCGTGAAAAGTTCCCGGTGTGAGCAAACCGGTTTGGGACCAGAACGTGTGCATTTTGATCACGTCAGTTTGAGGAATTTTGCAGTACATATTACATTAATTTCAATACGATCGGCGATTTGGCGAAGCGCAATCATTCTGGACTGATGTAAATATAGACAAGGACGAAGACGAAATGGCAAAACTTGTCCATAATATTGCACAAGAGAGCTTGGTTCTGGAGCTTTGAAATAGATGCAAGGCAAAAATATTTAGGTTAGATCGCTTTGATCTAAAGCTAATTTTCTTGATGACTACCTTTCATCTCTCATCTGATTTCTCTTTCTCTCTCTTACTCCCTCTCTCTCTCTCTCTCTCTCTCAAATTATGGGTGTGAATGCGAGGTTTGAAGGAGAATTGGTGAAGACAAGACTACTATGTCAAAACTGTCCAAAACTTTGAAATAACCTAAAAGTTGGACTGGTGAAAGCCCTAGTGTCCTCCATAGTTATGTATGCACTCAAAACTTGAAACCTGAAAAGGACAGAAAGAAACATGCTCGACGCCACGAGATTAGTATCGTTGGCGTCATTTGATGCGAATATCATGGACGGCGAAACGAATGCTTCAATTCTCCAAAAACTCCGAAATAAAGAAAGACTTTAGCTGTATCTAGGAAAAAATCTTTCATACTTCGAGCATTTTGCCAGGAGTAAGAGGAAGATGATCTCGAGAAATTGTATAGAGGGCCTCAGGTCAATTTTTAATAAGACGGACAGCCCAAGTCATGATAAAATATTGTAGATCATATAAACGGTGAAGAATATCGTTTTTGCAAATACATTAGACTACACCTGAATAAATGGATGACGTAAACATTGCAAATAAATATATAATATTATGTAGAGATAATAATTTAATGTAATTCCATATCAGCGAACGCGGTAATTAATTAAACAAAATGTCATTGCATATTTGAATAGTATCGCAAAAGGGCGTTCTCAATAACCTTTTATTGTGTCAGACAAAAACATTATTGCAATTAAAATTCACGCAAAATTAGCATACTAAAATAAATACAAGGAGCAAATTTCTAAGAGCTAATAATAGTGTTTAATGTTAAACATGTACTGTTAAACATGTACTAAGTCAGAATAAAAATTCAAAGGGTCACAAAATCACAAATAATGAAATAGCACACATTGTGAACTAACCCGTTACAATCTATTTAACGTTGTATTTATTGCTGAAGAATGCGGAGATTTTGTACACCAGCGATACCAAACAAATTATTTCAAAATTATTATGATTAATATAGTTCACTAAAATATTTTTGGAGATATTATTACGTACATTTAATTTTTTGTTTTTGATTTTGTCTTGTATTTCATTGTTTTGTATATTTTTAATTTTCTACAGTAACACGAGCTGGGTGTGTAATATTTTTTTGTCTATTCAATATATTCTGGATGTTTCATTACATGTCTAAGATATTGAAAGTTTAGAATTTTTTGTTTTAGATAGGTCTTTTTTAAAATGTTTTTTAAATCTTTTTAAAAATTTAGAACACAGTAATATTGAATGATAACATAAGTTTTCTACCAAACAATGAGGATACAAAAAAAGTACAATAATATGTATTCTCCTTTATTATTGTCTATTCCTGCAAACGTTCTACGAGAAATATGGCAAATATCGGAAGTATTATCGGCAGTTTTATTCCCTTGATTGAACGTGAACGGAAGATGTCGAAAAGTGCTCAGTTTTGTCTACGTGATATTAAATAATGAATGTTAGTAAACAAACACAATATCTTGTAAAGCAAAAAATTTTCTTTTGATTGAAGTATAACCTATTCTATAATTTGAAAAAAAAACGGACACGTATTATTTTAAAACCTAACATTTATATAAATTCTTTATTTTGCTTCCTGTACCAATGGTCGACCACCGCGTAACAATACACAATCGAAGGCAGCACGACTCGCTTCGACCGACCATTAAAATAAAATGTTTTGACCGATCCGGGTACACCAATGATAGCAATTTTACTAATTTTAAATTGATAGCTGAAACACGGTTATAAAAATGACAGGGATTTTTATGTAAATGGAATTGCCCAATGTTACGGGCGTACACCTTAAACCAACCATTCCAGAAAAGGAAAGCGTTTAGAAACACACTAACGGCATCAAGAAAATTATAATATTTATGATTATAATGCGCTAGTTAATCAAAATAAGCACCATCTTCATACTTGTTTTAAATTTATGATGAATTGCTAGTTGCGGCAGATATACCTACAGGTGTAACAGAGCTATTCCGCAATACTTTAAAGTGGATTCCTGCCTTGATTGTTTCAGTGGCGTAACTACAATCAAAGCAACCAATACGTGTATCGATACTCTTTTTAAAGCTGTTAAGAACGTAGGTAATTTTTAGAATCCACCATTGCAAAAATTTGAATTTTATATATTTTTAAATGGTTTTAAAAAATACATGATTCCATTGAGAAATTGTGTACCTGGCTTTGCTCAAAACATGGCTCATTGTATATAATATATTTTGATATTCCCTCATGTTTCACCGAAAAAAAATTAACATGCAAGAATAAAAAAAAATGAAACAATTGAAGTCATTTTATATGTAGGGTATAAAAGCAAAGGCAGCAGTATCCAAAAAATTTTAAATTGTTTTGAGTACAGTCACCGAGGATAACTACTTTAAAATGTACTGAATTCTAGATTTTCTGTATGTAATCCTTTCCAAAATTGTGTTTCCTATAAATTCATAAGCTATATTTCCTATAAAATCTCAATTTCAGTACGTTACTTTCAGTACAGTAAATTGTAATTAATTCACCGTTTAACTTTTTGATACTATTGATAATGTATATTATTTCTATTTTATACTTGTACTATTTTATATTTACTCTGAATTTAAATTTTATATCTTTGTTATTTTATTCTGACTTTTGTCACTACTACGCTTTTTATATTTACTCTGTATTTTATATCTTTTATCTTTGTTATCTTATACTTACTTTTATTTACTTTCTCAATTTATATTAAAAATTATTTTTTCATTTTATATCATAAATTACTTTGTCACTTTATATTATAAGATGTATTTTGTGTAACATAAAATTACTTCTTATAGAAATAAGGCAGTCCATTTTAGTTTCTAACTCTGTTGCTACATAATTTCATAAATTGTAATTAATTCTCATTTGTTAACTTTTTTATACTATAGAATATATATTACTTCTTCTTAATACTTTTGTTATTGTATATTTACTCTGTAATTATTATTTTTTTATCTCTGTTATTTTATGCTTACTTTTAACATTATTATGTTATTTTATATTAACTCTGTATTCTACATATTTTATCTTTATTATCTTATGCTTACTTTTACTTACTCTCATTTTATATTATAAGGTAATTAGTACAACATCAAATTACTGTAATAGGTTTTGTAACCGTTGAAATAAATAAATAAATAAATAAATAAATAAATTATATATTACTAATTACTTTAGTACTCCACATATTATGTATTTAAAGCGGGTTGCCATTAATTTAAATTAATTTTGTTCATAGTTCTTAAATAACGATTATCATTAATATTACAATTAAATATTGAATGCTTCGTATGACTGTGAACTGAAAATAGTTGACCCAGAAATTTCAGATGGATTATGTAAATATGTTCGAGGGTTTTTTATATTTCAGACGAAGAAACTTTCCGCTTTATGATTAAGATATAATATACAATATTGGAACCCCTTTATCCATATTATCACTTGGCTCAATCATATCAGTTATGCCGCTGTTCGTATGTCTTTTTCTTGTTTAAAGATTGTAAAGCATTATAATAGACATGTGCCAAAGACTATTTTAAAGAACGATCGGAATAAATAAGTCTCTTTAAAACGCATTATTTCCGAGAGTGAATTATGCCACCGCAATCATAATTCGATGCGGATTACGAATAATATTAAAATTGCCAGTTTTTTAATCCGTCCGTTGGTTAAGCCATGTATTCACTAGGGGACAAATTGTCCCTCAACAGCACGCGCGGCATAGAGTCTACGTGACGTTGCAACGTCGTGCACTGTTCCGCGGCCTCGCGCACAACATAGCGCGGCATTTCTACGTGCCGTGGCAACATTGCCATGCGCACGGTACCCGAGCGTACTCACTGCAACATTCCGCGGAGCGTCAGTACCACGTGGTATGTTTACAAGTGAATACGCATGCGCTGTATCTGTCAAGATGACAATGCGGGGAAACGAAATTGTTCTCGAACTCATCGAGCTGTATCGATCGAAGATCGCATAGAATGTCCGTCCTTCTTTCTCTTTGCAGTTAATAATTTCGCATTCTCCTCTTTTTCTCCTCTTACTTTTCGATAAACTCATTAACATAAACAGATACGCGGCTATCATCATAACCTCATAGGGCGATATATTTCCGCGACGTCTGGAAAACAATAATTATTTGCAAAAAGGACCTTGTTTTTAATAATATTCAATTTACTACAGTAAAACCTCGTTAATTTGAAATTGCGACCCAAAAAAACATTTCGAATTGCGCGGAACCCCCGTTTTCGCCAAATGTGATACCGCAGCTGTCAACATAAGCTCATCGGGTGACATTTCCGCGACAAGATATGCGAGTCCCGGTGTGTACACGTCAAATGGCCGCGTCATTGTCCCCGAAACATGAGCGTAGATGTTGATGCGACATGCCGAGCGGAATGTTTCGCGATTTGTCCCCTAGTGAATACATGGCTTTATATCGTTCCGGGCGTCTGTCAATATTTCGTTGAGAGTCCGTCTCTTATCCAATTTATAATGATTGCACTAAATTGTTCCCTGATGGATTGAGCGGGCAGAAACAGATAAAGCATGTTATTTTTGGGTGTATTCTTTCTTTTATTTAATTTGACCAATTTATTGTAATACCGTGGCCGTTTACTTGTGTTAGGCCATCAATGATGGGTTTTATCGGTAACTCGGATGGTATTTTGGATGGTTTTTGACTGGAGGCAATACGCTTTGTATCCGATGCGCCATTGTGTTTTGTTTTCATTTTCGGGGATAGGTGATCGATTATAAGTAGGTGCGTTATTTTGATTATTATTTTTTATTAAAAAATCATTTTCAAAGTTAGAAAGTGTTTAAATAGCAAGTGAATGCAAGTGAAATTGAAACACGACTTCACGTAAACATGTAATTAAAAAAAAATCTAAATTAATTAGTATCTCGAAAGAAAAATCTCGTAATATTCCTACCACAATTATTTGCAATTTATTAAGATATGAATATTTCATAATATTCTGTCATACTAATATTTAATTTTGATGATTTTTCAAAAATACTCGAGTAATAAAAATCATACCTACTCCATGTACCTACTCACTGCATGCACTTGATGGGTAGGTAAGTAGATATGTAAAAAAATATATCTCATTACTATGCGTAGCTTATTTGTTTTGTGGTTAAGAGATTCAACTAGTGATCTCTAGGTGGTCGAGGGTTTTAGCCTCTTTCTAAGAGACCAACATTTACTTAAAAGTATTTAAATAGTTTGAAAATAGTAAGAATATTGAATTTACATATTTTCCGGTATGAATCAGTTTTTTTGCTTGATATTGTTTTAACATATAACTTCTATATTAGACGTCGAAGGGTTTCGAAACAACTGTATCTTTGTTAAGACAAATGTACGCTTGAGTAAATTTTTCGTAACTTTGCACTTTTTAATACACTTTTTAATACATTGTGTATATTATGCGGAGTGTTTATTAGTAGCTATCCTTACCTTGGTAATTGGCTTTCGTGTTGGACGCACGCTTATTTATAAAAGTTATAAAATATTCACTCGGTCGACGTTCACGTGTTTTGGAAAAGTCATGTACTTAAATTAATATAATGCATAACCATAAAGTGATTGGTGTAAACGTGCCTAATGGTTAAGATACTCGTCTAGTGATCTAGTAGGTCAAAGATCCGAGCCTCGTCCCAACCACCAAGTTCGTCCTATTTTCATAGCGCAAGCGCTTAGCTTAGGTATCATGAACATAATAATGATGTGACATGTATGAGCAAACAATTGTCCTTTTGTATAATTCTACGTAGATGCTACGCACATGTATCTATAATATGAACAATACATCTCAATATGTTCCTAATTTAAAAAAAAATACAATTTTATCATTACTTTAAAATATATTTTTTGGTACCAGAAAATTTAATCATAAACAACCACATAGGTGGCTTACTTTTCACATTACATCAATTTACCGGTCGCACCACAAACCAGAAATTTAATTTTTAATATTCAAATTTGTACAATCTTCTATACGCGCATGATTGATACACGTCGTCTTCAAACATATAAATAACAGAATGCTTTGCATACTGGCTGCCCCGGCGTCCTCTATCATCTGTAATTTCTGATTGCCCCCGGTGTATCTCCTACCCCACTTTACCTTTTGTGTTTTAGTACCGTAAATTACCGAGCAATGGTACGCCAGGCATTCGGGTGAGTTATTTTGATAATTCCGATATTGGTGTCACCGCGAGTTTTGAGTGGATACCTACCGGGTGGGTACCGCGGCGCTCGGTCGCTGGCGGAATGTTGGTATTCTGTTTGTGTTTTTCTTGTCTATGGTGTGTTTTGCCGCCGGTTTAAATAGCTCTATGGCCCGGAGCGCCGTGAAGATCGGGCGCGCGCCATTTTGTGATAATTATACGATTGATATTTTTGGAATTCGAATGGGCTTTCGGTCGCCGGGGCCGATTCGGATAACTGTCATTACTGAAATCGTATCTCTGTGTTAATGCGCGTGCGCACGAACACGTTCCCATAGGAGGTTTGATCAAAAAATACGCGGAATTTTTGTTTTTGGTATAGGAATATCTGTCACATCTTTCTTCTTCTTCTTTTGTTAGATCCTTGATCTATTTTGACAGATTAGTCCTGGTCTTGTGACGAGGACGTCCAGCTTTCTCCCCATCTCTTTGGTGGTCTCTCTGGCCCGCGCATCATGGCCCTAGGAAGTCTTGTCTGGTCCATTCTCTCTACATGGTCCTTCCAGAAACGCCTACTCTACCTGCTCTATCTTACAATGTCTTGTATGTCGCAGGTTCTGCGGATTTCCGCATTGGGTGCTCTGTCTCTGAGGGTCTTAGGGTCTTCATCTCGGTATTTCTGAGAACACAGATTGTTTTCGTTATACAGATTGTTGTAGCTAGATATCTCCACCCCAAGTACCTACTTTAATTTCTGCTAAGAAGCTAAACGCTTCTTCTTCTTTTAGAGTCCTATCCGTTCGAGGGATGTTAGCTATCATGAATGTAAAGCTGATCATAGCATAATTAAAATCATAGAATTAAAAAAAGGTCGCTCAGGTGGTTCGGGCATGTTGAGAGAAAGAACGCAAGAGTTGACGGTGCCAGAAAGAGAGGGCGGCCGCGGAAAATATACAGATACTGGAAGAAAGTCCCGTTAGGAGCCTCAACAAGGACAGAAGTGTGTGCGCGCTCTATCCTCTCTGCTAACCCGCACGGGGAAATGGTGTGATGGTAAATAAGTAAGCAATTCATTATTTTAAGTTTCTGCTTAAGAATGTCTATGCCAAGGGAATTCTCGTATTGCAAGAATAAGCTTATGATTCTATTGCTAACTGAATTTTTTTGGGTTGAAAAAAGTTTGTATGTCTATGTCGTGAGCGACGGGTTGGTAAAATTAAAATCAATACATACAATAGATTTTAGAAATTTAACACTTTGTAACATATATACCGAAACTATTCTGAGAATTGGCGTTATGCAGTCTGCGAAGTTTCTGCGTATTTTTTGATCAAACCACGCACACACACGCGTGTGTATAAGCACAATACACTGGCATTGGCAAAGGAGCGGAGGTAATTTCAATAATTTAGCGGACGAGTCGCGTGTCCATTGATTTGCTATTTGGATGATCTTTCGAATGTTCTGTTTTGATCAAAGAGTGGTCACGTGACGGTCGCGTGTTGAGAGTCGAATAATGTATTTGCATACGAAAATTTTATCTCTTTTACGACGCTCGTTCGAGATGCCCGCTCAGGTGCAAGTCGACACCGGTGAGTTAGCTTTGTTTAAAGGATCATCGGATGAAATTGTGAAAATAATCAATTTAAATTCGGAAATTATGAAATTAAACCTTTGCTATCTCCTACTACGCGGGTTCGCGTAGCACATTTCCTGTTTTGCCGGTGAGAAAAACATCAATGTTTATATTAAATGTCTTATAATGCATGGATAATTTTTTCTCCTGGCAAGTATTGACATGGAAATTCATATATTACCAACTATCCTAATTTCGAATATCTGGCCGTCCATAACTCGCTGAAATTATGCTGGAATTAAATCAAAACATTGATGATGACAATGAAGCCCGGGCGCCCGAGTGTGACACGTCAAACAACGCGCGGCGCATGCTACACGCAAGGGTTGTTATTAATTATTATTGTGTCTCGTGATTTTTACAAGTATACGGCTAGTTTGATGTTCAAACTGTATTATTAAAATTATTAGTGCAAAGGTGAAATACCTATTGGAGAACACATTTAATTTTTTATTTTATTTTTCTACGGAATATTTTTTTCAAAAGTATTATTTGTACAGCAACAAGTCATAATTCATGCGACTGTCTCAGAAGAGATTTTTTCTAGTGAGATAGATAAAGTACAAAAGTATCTGCTTATAAATTTGTGTAGTGTTAAAAATAATGGATAATACGTTAATTCATAACATCTATAATATAATGATCATTAAATTTGACGAAAAAATATAAATATTATCTCTACGTTAGTTTAATTATAATTTTATATTTTATCACTTGAGTCTCGAGAGTATCAGAATTTCTCATCGGCGAATGAAGTATTATGATGGATTCGGATACTTTCGAAACTCCAGTGAAATCATAATTAAACAATTTTAAAAAAAATATTGATCATCATGGATAATTTCTACAACATAAACGCCAAATCAAAACAATTATAATTTGCAACAATATCTTAGGTTTATTAAACTATATTACATCATTTAACTTTTCGGAGGACGATTGTTGGTTAACTTAATGTGGTAAAAAGACGTATAATAAATATATTTAATATTCAGTAATTACATTTTTGTACAATAATTAAACATATTTAATAACTAATAAAATGTAGGTACGTTTTAATTCAATAAATTACTTCTGATAAAATTGTTCACATGTATTGAATCTACAGATCTACCTGCATTTGTATCGGAAATACAATATTTTTTAATAATATAACTTTTGACAGCTGTACAAATATTTTTTATTTATAAATTCCAATTGTACTTTTATTCTTCCAACTACCCGAAAACGGTTCAACGCAATGTAACACACACAATGTTTCTCTTTCGCTCATTCGCAGCATCCAACCCCGCAGTTGAAAAGGAATGTCGAGCGATCCCTTCCGCACATGTCGGCTCTCCTCGCGGACCTATGTATCTCCTCATTCACGTATGACGATAATCGAAATTGATTTGTTAGAGATGTATTTTTAAAAATTACATTCGGGCATCGAATATTATCCGAAAAGTAAATAATAAGCGGAGAATCACGTGTGGGCCCCGTTTCCGGGCGGATTGGCTCGGAATTCAAATATTAAAGCTGACAGGTAAGGGGCTGTGCGGCGTGTTCAATAATTATTGACTTAATATCCTTTGTCTTAAGTGCATAATGAGCTGTCAAAATTGTTAAACGGCTCGGATACTTTAGGGGCTCGTCGGGAGAACTAATAATATCAATCCAAGTTTTTAAACATTTTTGCTCCACATTTAAATGTTTAGACGGTTATGTAACAAACCATAATTTACGATTACAAAAAAAATTAGCGACTAGGAATGTTCAACGGCTTACCCAGTCTCAAATAAATATAAAATACTAGCAACCCCTTCCCGGCGTTGCTCGGGATTTAGATGAGTTAGAATTTAAAATAGGATTTTATGGGAGGGGAAGGAGGTGCCTTTGTTTTTCGCAGGCCCTTATATAATAATAATGATGTTTTGAACCATATTGTATATATGGTATATTTACCGTCCATACCCGCTGTCGACAGTATTGAAAAATGGGTAGATATCTGAATTCTAATTAAATAAATATTGCACTCCCTATCTCAGGATTGAATAAAATAATTATTATTGTAACGGGTAATACCGAGGATATGCAATTATATTTTGTTTAGCGTGAATCATTTGATACTTCAAAATGCTACTTTTAGCAAATGTTTAAAAAAAATATTTAAAAAATATAACAGAAAAAATAGAAACTTAATTTACAATATTTATGGGTGTGGAGGTACTATATAATTTTTTTTTCACGCTGTTTGAACATAACCCCTTAAAATAAGATTATAGGTACGTTACATTTTGCATACACTAGTTATCAATGTTGTTACATTCCGTAAGTACGTAGGTGCACCAGAGACCGGTGTCGGTAAGAAGTTGTTGCAAAATAGTGGTAGATAAATCGTTTCACTCGTGAAATACTTTCGATGATAGTAACGTTGTCATTGTGCAGAATGCGCGCGTTTAGTTTCGCGATTTAATCTAGAGGGCCGGCTTTACGATCGGCTGTAACCGCTCTGTAACGCGGGCTATCGCCCCCACTTAACTCTCCGCGGCCCGTTAATGGATCAACTAACTTGCACACTTAATCGTAGGTCAATTTTTTCCCCCGCCGATCGGCGGTCAATCAAATGTTGTGAAATGTTCGAGCGCATATCGAATCTGTTGACTTTGCACTTAGCCGCGATGACTCGGTGCGCGGCCGCTCGGGAATCGCGCGACCGACGCCTGTTTGCATAGCCGATGGGCCCCGGTCGCCCGAAGAAGGCATGCATGATTAGAAAGTAAGATTTGATTTCTTGTGGGAATGTTCGAGTCTAAAATAACGAGATGATTTCTTCATTAACATCTCGACGTTCTCAAATTGTCTTGCGTCATTTCATTATTAAGTGCTTAAAATGTAATAATGTTTTCATATACCTATTATTAGGACGTATAGAGAAACGATCGTTTAGATAAAATCTTAAACAAATTTGAATATTATTTGAAAGGTCTTAGGCAACACGCTCTTGCGCGTGCCCTTTGTAACTGGACTTGTCTTAATCAAAATATCTTCATATTCGTTTAATCTTATTTAGTGAACAGACATCAAACTAAAATATGCGTAAAAAATTTCAGTGTGTCAATAATGACATTTGCTTATTTTTCCTCATACAAAATATATATTTTCAAAGTATTATGATTTTAAAAATATAATTTTCTAGAGAAATACTACTAAAATACATAAAAAATGAATTAAACTTCATCTCTTTACGGTATTTTATCTGAGAGTTGACAAAAATGTAACAGAGTAAGTTAGATCAGCTACGTATCGCCTTTTATGCTAGGACTGACATTTTCATATAATTCATATAAATCAGTTAGTTGCAACATGTTACAAGCTATTAGGCTTTATAATTCATGCGTCAAAATGAATTTCGAATGGGAAATGTATCGACCAAATGTATCATAATCCAATCAAAATTGAAATATGAAATGGCAGTTTGGAGCAGATACCATAATAAATATATCGAAATGATTCAAAATAAGTTTTTGCGTTATTTAAATAGGCGTAGAACAGTGGAATATCCAACATTTATGCATCACGACGGACTAACGAGAGAATGCAATTAGGGCGACCACAAATCGCGAAGATAGGCAGGCCATATTGGAGGTAAAAATCGTAAAAAAAAACATAACTGACTCTCACCAGTTTGTTTTTACTCTCAAAGTTCGAACATTCGCGCCAATTAATTATTTGCGGTACAATAAACATTATAATGTAAACAATATATAATTTCCGAAAATCAAATTAAAAATTAATTATACATCACTTTCTTTTGGTACAGTATCTAAGAGTTGACAAATAAATAATAGTAAAATATAATTTTCAAAAATCAAATTAAAAATTATTGATACATCGTGTTTTTTTGATACAATATATGATTGATTTAGAGGTATACATAAGTTAGTTAGTTAATTCTTTTGACGCATTAGGATAAATTTTTATTGTAACGGAAGTTGCGCGCGCAGCATGTAGCGGAAATGTGACACCATGAAGTCATCGTTTCCACACCGTGAAGTGTTTATATTTCATTGTCTATTGTTTAATTATCGAAAATTAATTTACTTAAATTAGTGTTTCAGTAAAATAAATAATATATTTTTGACCATCTTGAATCGATTACCAAACATAAAGCTGCTCCATCCGAAAACTGAGAAATGATCGGTTATTGAAATGAAATTTAGAATGGTTTTGATGAATTACGATTTTAGCTAGAATATAAATGAAAATAAGAGGCTTTTCGTTTCCACAGATTTCTGTATTTCGTATTTTATGTTATTGTTGGTGCTTGACTGCCTTCAACCGTCTTTGACAGAATGTCATCGGCTTGGTAATGTTCGCTGTTTAAAACTTATAATTATGTAATATGTGATTCTTGTCATCAGCTTTTTAATAATAGAGACACATAATACCCTTGATGTATGATGTAAGACACATAATACCCGTATGTTCGTGGTAATGTATATTTTAATATTTGTATAGTTTTTGATAATATTGTTTTAATACGTGGTTTTTTATGGGTATCGAAGAAGTATAACTTCTAACGCGCGTACACAATTACACGCGACCAATTGTTTAAAATTAATATCTAGTTGAAATTAAGGACTGTAGGATATTTCATTTAAACGGTGATATCATGTATTTAGCTCAGTCGATCCAATAAAATTATTTTTGGATCTAGCCCTTATCCCAAAATCTCGAATGACGCCACAACCGCAAAATGTGTCTTCCAGCTAGTACCGAGATTTGCGCGCAGAGTTTTGCAGGGACGTGGGCTCCAAATAAATGTGCGGCTCAGTGAAATGGGGCAATAAAGTTAATTGCCTTAGTTGGGCACAGTTTAATACTTGACAAACTCCGCCGCACCTCGCGGGGTTGAATAAAATGGACCGCAATACGGGAAAAGGTTGGGCGGGTATGACATTTTCTTCGCGCTTAATATTTTGCAGAAACGGCTAAATAATAAAATAACAAATTCATCTTGCTTATTCACTCCGAACGCTTCAATATATAATGCACGAGATCTATTCAAATATCAAACCTATTTATTAATCGAAGTGTTGACCCAAAAATTTAAGTGCAAACAGAAATAGAGAAAAGTGGTATCTACGGATCTGTCGGAATGCTCAAATCCGAGCATCCCGACAGTTGTGTGCAAGACAACTGCGCGCCGACAACCACGCGCAGGCTGGCGGGGTTGAAGTGAAGTGAAGAAAACAAAACTACAAAATTAAAAATATTGAAAAAATAAGCTTTTTTAACCTAACCTAACCTAAATAATCCATGAAAAAGTTAATCTTCAACAATGGAACAAATTAAATAATAAACTTGGTTGAAAAACGTAAAATTTTATAATGAGATAATTTTTCCTCGTTAACGTACCTACATCCGCAGTTTGCTAAAATGAGGGATTCGATTGGTAAAGAGATGAAATTTTACTTTTTGTATGTCCGTTATGTTTCATTTACTAATTATTTATTTTTCAGCCTTGTCAAACGCTTTAAAATTAAATACCTACATGGGAAGTAATGTCATCATTTATTTTCATATTGCGCGTTATCTTTGGCTCGCAATTCTGCCCCACTGAGCTAAAAGGCAGTAAATCCATACATTTTGAAAAAAGTTTTTTTTTGTCATATTTTGACTTTCTAATAGGCTTATTTGCCATATTTCCATCAAAATATTAAATACAAGAATTTTTTAATTTGCAGTATATCCATCCGGGGTATGCAACCTGTAGCTTATTTGCAATTTTAAGGTTTTCACTATATAAAAATACCTTAAATAATAATAAAATAATCTTTTTTATCTTTAATTTTATTATTATAAAAATAATATTTTATGTTAATTCAATATCTATTGACTGAGTGAAAAAATGAATTAATATTCATTTGAATGATAGAAATTGCTACATTCACGTTTCCTTGATATTTACATGGTCAGAAATTTGTTTAAAGGAGATACTGTTTTTTAGCTTAGTGGAGCAGAATTATCGGGTCTCTGATTTAAGAGTGTAAAAATGTTGACGAATTGAGAAGAGAGCATAAGAAACCGCTTGATTACATTTAATAAGAGTTCATATGCACATTAAAACAAGCGTCAAGAGTATAGATGCGTCATTAAAGATGAATGCGCAATAAAGTAACACGTTTATTGTCCCATTTGATGACTCACGGTGTGTGGCTAAGCCTCGACATTGAACGATGCCCAAATCCGAATGTGACAAAGACATAAAAACGGTGTTATTGCTTATAAACCCCACCACGCAGTTAGAGGCTGAGATTAGCCCCCCGAAGGAAGCTCACCGACAGGTCTCAGCGCCGACTGACGGGAGAACTGCGACCATTGAGGGTTCTTAGTTTTATTGTTCATATGAAAACTAGATGAGCTCATAACTGAGGCGATTTCGGAGACTTTGTCTGAGTTTATCCCGTTGAGATGACGAACGGGTGGCACTTGGAGATGGACTTAAATACTCGTTAAGCCATACTTTTGATGTACCTACTTATAAATACTATATATTTTGAAGACCATAGATTATGTGAAATTAAATATCACTATTGTATTTGAAACAAATTAGATGAATGCTAGAAGAAAAAAATCAAATTGTTTTAAATTCGAGGAGTATAAAGAAAAGGCAGCAGGCAAGCAAAAGCACTGAGGTGCTTCAGAGATAAATACGTAAAACCTGTCAATATTCAAGGAAATTTTCTGGAATCTATATCTTATTGTAAACTAGTTTTTTTAAACAATTGCCACCTCAGATTTCCTTTTACATACATGTTTAAATAAATATTTAATATATGTAATTAGATATTACTTCTTTGCTACCATGTTTCAGTCTAAAATCGACAATCGTCTCACTTTAATATGACATTGTCATATTGCCGCATGATTCATTCTTGGGGGTTGATTGGTTGAGGTGGATATTACAGCTTTTGCTTTTAATGTTGATTTTGAAACATGGTTTTCGAAGGGATACAGCTATATTTCCTAAAAAATCTCGATTTTAATACATTCAAATATTCTTTTCTATTTTTTGGATATTGCTGTCATTACTTTTATACCCATTATATCGTATAACTGTGTTCTAAAAATTACAGCTTCATAATGAACATACTTTAATTTAAAAAATAAAACACTTTTGTTCCATCGAAGTTATTAGAGATTTAATTAAAAATGGATTCATTTATCCTCGCATCATCTAGCGTGTATGGCCCAAAAATTATTTGGAATTTTTTGCGTAATAAAAAATTTGATAGCTTTTTGAAAATTAAATAATAGTAGTATCACTTATCATATATCTCAAATTTTTCATTAAATGTAAGTGCAGTTCCCTGGATTGAGAATGTTCCAGGTTTATATCCCGGTGTTTATCAAGTGTGTACAAATCTTTCTATTTGATTAATCTAATTTGCTTTTTATTTAAACTTTTTTAGATCCATACTGACGGTTTGAATAATAATAAATTGAAGCATAGATACATTTTATGTAAAATAAGTATACGGCATGTAAAGGAATAAATGCTTGATTAATATTAATACATCTAAAATCCAGACGATAAAAGAAATTCGATAAGAAATAGTTTGGTGTTGTTTATAGCGGATAAACTGATTGCTGCAGTTATGAATACTATTGGAAACAAATAATATAAGACAGCTCTCACTCGGAAAACAAAGCTAAGAGATTGTACAGCATCCCTGCGCTGCACATCGTATAAACATACCTTTCTAAAGGAACGACTACTAGCTCTTTAAAGTAATAATTATAAACAAACTTAAGCAGCAATCATAATTCCTCTGTCATAAATTTAATTTGCTATTCACGATCAGGGGAGCCGAGCGCACGGGGATAAAACTATTCATGCTTGTGAATTAATTTGCTCATTGTTTTGTTGTGCATTTGATCAATATCTTTTTTGATGTCTAAATTATTTCAAATCTTAGGTAAGATTTTTCAGTCAGATAGTTACCAAAACTTTCGGAGTTTTGATATTTCGCAATTGCATTTCAAAATTCTATAATGTTCACTTTGTACAAATTTTGTTGAAGATTAGTCAGATATCATTAATACTGAATTAATTAACTAAATGAGGCGCGACCTGGCCGGTGGACCATGGTCGATAAGAATGATTTTAAAATAAGGTAATAGTGTTTTTTTTTCAAATAAAAGGAGGATAAATTATATATTACATGTAGAGAAAACTTACTGCGAAATCTACGTAGCGGTAAAAAGTATGTAAATGATGTATAATCATGTAAGTTCTTAGGTTTATTTGGTTATTATGTCTCCTTGTTGAGTGACATTTTGGATCGTATTTTATGGTCCACCAACAAGAATACAATCGAAAATTATCCATAGCGGCCGCTGCGCCGCGTGAAAATATGTCAAACCAATCAAATAATACATAGTGTTTTGATAGTGATTCTCTTTTTAATTAAATTTATAATTAACTTGTTTTAACTTTTTCAGTTAATTTACTTAAACCAACAAATTTTAATTATAAATATGATTGAAAATGACCAACCGCAATGTTTTTGCATTAAATATTTAAAATATTTTTTACTCACTGATCAGCCTAGAGTAATTTTACAGGGAAGTGTTTATTTTTTATACACAATGTTTTATTTATATTTATTAAGTATAGACGATAATATAAATTGTCCTTGGATATACATTTTAAAATAAATTTTGTAGAGTTAATAATATTTGGGATTTTAAATTATTGAATGTGGAGGCGCATACTTTGTGGAAACTAATTAATTTGAATTGATTATGAATAAAAATACTATTTTTTGTTTTTTTCATTGATTTATTTAAGAATATAACTAATTAATGTTTCGAAAAGGTCCGTTTTACGAACATAAGAGGTGCCTTACTAATGATAACTTTTCAGAATATTCTAACCATTGTATGAAAAACAATCACATTTAACATTAAAAATATACACATTCTATATAAGTTGACATTCGGACGAAGACAAAATTTATAAAAACTTAAATACACAAACCCTCCACTCACGCGTTCTCGAAATGTTCCCCTTCCCACCATCTAGATACCCCCTCCACTTCCACTGGACCCGCAACCGAAGCCAACCTTTCAAAAACATGTAGTTTTGATATTCTCGAATAAAAATTGTGTCTTTATTCATAATTCAAAACGAACCAATGGAAAGAGTCACGCAATATAAGTACTTAGGTGCATGGTTGAATGAGAACTGAGATCCATCTCAAGAAGTAACAGTTCGAATAGAGATGGCAAGAAGTGCGTTTCTCATAATGAGACCTTTATTTTCTAACCGTGACCTAAGTTTACAACTTAGAATGCGTGTGGTTCGGTGTTATATTTTGCCATTCTCTTATATGGGGACGAGGTATGGATACTTAACCAATAACTAATCCGCAAAGTCGAGGCTTTTGAGATGTGGGTCTTTAGATGCATATTGAAGCTTTCCTGGGTGGATAGAGAGACGAATGGTGAAATACTCTGGTGTATGGAAAAAGATCGAGAAGTGATCAGCATAATCAACATAAGAAAGTTAGAGTATCTCGGATATATTACGAGAGGACCAAAATGTAGTGTAAACCAACTCGTCATCCAGGGGAAAGACGCCGCATTTCATGGCTGCGTAACTTGAGGGACTGGTAAAGTGTAATTCGACTGGGTTATTCCGTGTGGCGGTAAATAAAATCGTAATCGCCAGAATGATTGCCAACCATTCATAATTAATAACCGCATTTAAGTTTTTAGATAAAAGAGTTAAAGTTTTTTTTTAAATTTTATTATGAAAATGTTCACCAACTCCCCACCAACTTTAATAATATTTTCCAATGATTGTGATAAATTTAAATTAATAATTAAGATTACTTGGTTCGTGTGCCGAGCGTTTCCAAGTTCTGGGATCAATGCAGACTTCTCTTGTTCGTAAGATACGAGCGCAGTTGATACACACTCCGCAAGCCAACAGCCAGCGATACTTTGGTTTACTGCAAACTAACATGAGATCCGTAATCACACAGTCTGCGGAGTATCTCTGGTGTTGATAGTTATTCATGCATTTCGACAACAATGTTTAATAAATATGTGCGCATTTTGAGATTAAATGGTAGATATCGACGCTTGATATTACGATATTTTTAATTAGGATTACATAAACAAATCGGAAACTTAATAATTGTTAACATTTTAAAAGTTTTGTTTTGTATACCTACCACATATTGGTACATGATGATACAGACACAGAGATACTCTTAAAATTAATTAGTTAAAACAATTTATGATTCATACATATAAATTGCTTTACTACCCGGCTTCGACCGTGATTTGCACTTCTAAATATTAATTTCTTATACCCCAATATTAATAAAAAAAAATCTAGAAAAAATTGATCCTCGTAAAAAAGAAAAAACTATATAAATTCAATCAATGTACCCATTTTTAAAATTTATTTTTAAATATAGAGATGTGAACACGGAATACGTATGTGTCGCATCAATATTCTTACTATTTGAAAATAGTAAGAAGTGAAAAGAAGTTAAACGCTTGTGCTTGAAACTATTTTCAAGCACAAGCGTTAAACTTAATTTGAAAATTAAGTTAAATGCTTGTGCTTGAAAATAGGACTAACTTGCTAGTGTCTTGGAATAGGGCTCGAACCATTGATCACTGGATTGCTAGGCGAGAGTCGTAACCACTACGAAATTGGGCTACTCATTCAAGTAAATATTCTGTGTTTTCCTTAAAATCTTTTGCAATGCAGTTACACAAGTTATTTTGTTTCTCCATAGATATCGATACTCTTTTCTTGAAATATTTTCAACTATCGAAAAATATTATATAAATTATATTGTCTTATTTTTTGTCAGGTAATTGTATTATGAGCTGCAAAAAGTTGCGTTGATCAAGAAATTCCAAATGGAATAAGCTGTTGTACGTAGGACGGTGGAGGAGCTGTTTCTAGCCGCTAGAGATAGGGAAATCTATTCTCAAGTGATAGTCAGCATTGTGGGAACCTGACACGACACTTGGAGAAGAAGAAGAAGAAATATGTACGGTTCAAGAGATTTTACTACTTCGCATAAACAACTTTCCGTATTATAACCAAGATTACAAAATTACACTTAGAATTGTGTTTTAAAAAAATAACTTTGATTATTCAACGTGCTTTCTTCAAGACTTCGAGTGTAGCAACGTAACATTAAGTGAAGTTATGTCTATCTATGGGAGATCCTGCACTTCCGTTAAAGCCACGGCAAAACGTTATTGCCTAAAAACATGCACCACCGTCCGTTGACTTTTTCACTTCCAACAACATTTGAAGGTAGTCATCGGTAAAATAACTCACATAATTTATTTATTATTTTTAAATAGAGATGCGTATACAGATTGCACATTATCACATTAATACTAGGTGGCCTCCCGGACGAAGCTCGAATTCTATGTTCATCACATGACTAGGCGAGTGACATATCTCTACCTCTGAACCAATACTCTATGTCTATTGCTATGCATATTACCAATATGCTACCAATATGTTACCAATGTGCTTTGCCCATATGCTATGCCAATATACCTCTGAACCAACTAATCCTTTCCTAACGTTGAACTTCGGTAAATCAATTTGTATTTTTTGACCGTACTACGTGATCATATTGTGCAATACATGTTGAAAGAATCGAAAGAGTACAAAAAACTTTCCATGTATTTTATCCTACAGAGCAGGTCAACACAGAGAAATTCTCTTGTCGTCTCTTCGTCTTTAAAAATGGAATCTCAACGGAAAATGTTCGATTTTGCAATACCACACAAAATACTCGGTGAAATTAATGATTCTCTTTTTCTTTACTAGATAAATTTGCATATTATACACCGTATAAGAAATCCGGAGTCTCTTAGAATAAGTCAGCATCCTGATAATAGAGGCTGTGCTTAATTTAACTTTCCTTTTTTTAATTTAACTTTCACAAAAGATTTGGTAACACCCACTTTAGACTCCGCCTCCTCTCACTCTCTCTCGTTAGATTCCTGATTGTTCTGTAGGCTAGCTAGTGCATGCTTGTCTCTGACAAGATTAACACGCATGTGATCAATATTGGTGAAAGTTTAACAATACTATGGTTGGGGTGTATAGTGTTGTGAATATAGTAGTGTAGTGTTGGTCCTGGCGAAGAGACGGATACGTCTCGAAACCGGTAGACCTTAAATCTGGTTGTGGTTTTTGCTAAGTTAACTAACATTCTGTTAATATTGGCTTTTATCCCATCACAAGAAAGCCTCGTATATAGGATCATTTGGATAACATTAATAACCTTGCAAGACTATATTCCTGCCTTGATTGTGAGTCGAAAATGTTCAAGCAACCATGGCGTAATAACAATAGTTATGAAGTTATGCAATATTAAAGTTTTTTTTTTCAATATTACGGACTTATTTTTTACAAAACGTTCAAATATCATTACAGTAACTTATATTGATTACGAATAATCTATTTGTTTTATTACAAGTTAAATAAAATGATAAAAACCCTGCAAAAATTCCAATTGGATAATATTCCAATTGGAATTCGAAGCCTTTTATTGTTTTATTTGAATTGTATTAAAGGGTTATTATTGTTTTCAAAATATAATAAATTTTATACGTATTATTTTAATATTAATTTTGATAACGCATACATTAACTAAATTTTAAACTAAATAATTTCGGCTTTATTTATTAAATTGTCACGGTAATCGAAAAAGATTCAATCAAATATGCCAGTAATCAACAAATACAATATTTGAAGAACATCAAATTGGTTTTAGAAAAATAATCTTCACATTTATAATCCCTCACAATAACAACCGTTAAAAGTTACGCGTAATATAATACGCGAAAGTATTTTGCCGGCAAAGCCTTGGAGGACCCTCGGGCGATTTCTCGAACTGACGAATTTCTGTTAGAAACGTGCACAACTCAGCCACCCAGCAAACGTCGCCTTGTTCGTCCCTCGCGAGGTTTCGGGCGCGCTGGTTTCGGAGACTACCTTTCTTCCCCGAGCGCGGATGCTTTGCATAATTGCCGAGGGTGAGGGCACCGGTTGTGGGCCAGTAATTGCGGGCTGTCATAGTGCTCAGGTGCGGACTGACGAGCAGTCAGCCCGGCCGGTGTCACTGCATCAGGCATCGTCTTCTAACTCCTCGCACAGGTACAGCCGCAGTCCAGACCCGTTTTCGATTAAAATTTAATTAAATCGCACCGTAATTTTAGTCGTGATGCGTTTGTGGTTGTAACTGCGAGATGTGTGTCTACATATAGGTGTTGCAATGTTTTTCTTTGTATCAGTTCTCAATTGATTTCTTTTATTAGAATTATATAAGAAAATAAACATTCACGTCCTCATTATTTGATTTAAATAAAGGTAAATTTTTTGTTGAGTGTCTTTCTTTATAGTCGATATGAACTTAGGATAAATTTATGTAACATTTTTACTTATTGATTCTGTTTGAAGTATCATAAAAAAAGATTATTTCGTTATTTAGCTGGAATATAATTAAAATTTCACCTATACATATTTACAATGAGGAATCATAACATTACGGGAATGCGTGATATTTAAATAATACGAAATATAAATAATATCATATTAACAGTATGATTTTGAAATAATTACAGTTTCAGTTATACAAATGTACATTTGGAAAATACGAAAAACAGATAAGTTACGACAAATCTAACAACGTCTCAAAATCGACATGACAAATGTATACACATATACTGTCCTCTCTGTATTCATTATATTCGAGTTACACACGATAAACCTCGATATAAGATATGCAAAAATCTATGAATCGACAATTTAAAAAAATGATTACTTAATAAAATACACATTCAATCATTAAAAAAACATGATACGAAGTCATCAAATCGGCTCCTCAGACCGAAGGCTACCCCGAATGAAAAAGTGATATCATAAAGTTGCCCATAGCAACATTGTTTAGAGCTCCTGTACATTATTTTTCGAATATTATTATGGTTTTTATTTCATTTAAAAGTTATGCCTTACAATATATTTACAACCTGTCTACCGAAAGGTGTGTCGTATATTGGTAACTTTATTGCTTTTGATATTAATTTTAAATTTATTCCTCGACAATTTCGACTCATCTTAAAATAATGTTTGTTTAAATCTGAGTCACTATACTAAATCAGATTTTTATTTTATTATGTCGATCAAGTGATGTCATATTATTGAAAATAATAACTAAATATTACATTTTAAAATATCAATGTTTAAATTAATGCAACAAAATTAAATAATGAGTCAATTTTTAGAAGATTCGTACTCTTCTTAGATCTTTTTCTTCTTATCTTCTCCCTGGCTTCATCCCAACTCACTGTTGTCATCAAGTGTTGGGATCAGATCTCCACGTCCTTAGGCTGTACGTCCTTCCATCCTGGATAACGTCATGCAATTCTCGCCTCTGACTATCCCTTAAATACAAAAAATATAATCCAGAAAGTTTATCTGAAGCACAAAGCACTCTCAATCGGTGCGCTGTGGAGTGATATTCAAACATTTTTCGTCTGGAATTTCTAGGTCGACGCGACTGTTTTTTGCTCGTTTTTTGAGATATGAAGCATTAAGATATCTAATCAATTGTCGAAAAATAATATCGTTCTTTTTTTTTAGTGAATTTTCAGTGAAATATAAGTGGGTATGAAAATAATATACAGGTGTAAAAGAGCTAGCCCACAATACTTTATAGATATATTCCTGCCTAAATATTGAGTCGAAAATGTTCAAGCAACAATGTCTCAATATCAATAGTTATGGAGATAAGTGACTTCAAAAGTCAGCAATATTTTTTACTTATCTTGTATTGAACTATCTATGTATATAGGTTGTTACATATTAACACAAGTAAAATAAAATGATTATAAATTTGCAGAGATTTAACCGAGTGTTTTTGTAATTTAGGTTTTAGTAAATTTTTTTGACTTATATAAAAATGAATGAATTTTTAGCATTCGATGTAAGTTACTTAAATGATAGCCCTACGTTCTGTAGAAGAAAGTATACAGAAAACCTATAAAGTGTTGTGGACCTATTTTGTTACATCTGTATATTATACAAAAATATGGATGTATAGCGAAGCCAGTCAGTTAAAAAGTACATTAAAAATACATATAATTTTGTAAATAAACACCTTTGTGATCGTGATGTGAATGTGATCGATACTCTTGTTTTATAAAGTATGATAAAGCTGACACCGCGGCAGACACAATATCGATCTGATTCTTCGAAAGGACGCCAATAAAATGCGAGGTCCTTAAAGGTATCACTCCTTACTCCAACACTCCGCCAGCGATGCTTAACAGCTGTCCAAAGGTCTCCCTCGCGGGGCTCGCAGCCTATAAAGGCCCGGTTCGCCAAGTATCATTCAAAAACCGCTCCGCGTCGTGTAATTATGTATTTATTTTAAAAGCCGCACATTATTTTCGAATAAAAGGTAACAATTTCATTTCGACGGCGTACCGTTTTATTTTCGGAGCGTTCCTCACCGTTGTACAAAACGATTTGCCCATTCTTTAAATGCGATACATTATCCCGGGTATTTGATGATGCGGCTTTGGATTTTGATAATGCAGCCATTCCAAAAGTTTTATCGCAGAACTAGAACCCGTCAGAAATGACGGTACATTGGTTCGCGTCTTTAGTAAGCCCTAGTACATATATTTATAGTAACCTTTTGGCGGTACACGGAGTGGCAGCGGTAGCAACATGCGTAGAGCGGCCAGTTCGGGTTTGCTGGCCCGGGGCTCAAGCCACATCTCCGGTGGTTTGATTTATTTTTTAGCCGTGAATTCGAAAGAAATTACGGACGTTACAGATGGATAGACAGACAGACTGACGGACAGGCAATACAATTATTATGGCGATTACTGATGGAATCGTCGGACAGACAAACATACGGACAGATGGACGAATAGACAACTATTATGTTTGATAATAGTTCATCGATTTGTTTAATGTTTAATTATTTTATTGGTAGGAAATGAAATAATATTAACACATAATTTCAGCAATTAGAAATCATGCAAAGGTGATTTGGATTAAGAGAAACGGTGAGCTCATTCACATTGTAGTATGTTAATGTAAAAAATTTTTTTTTTACATTTTAGATTGATTTCGCAATATTATTTTTTGTTGTGACTAATTAATGTTTAACTAATAATTAATGCAAATGTTAAATTTAAATATAAAAAGTCAACGGTGTTTAAGAATTGAAGAAAATTATTTCCCCTTTTGTTTCTTTTTTCAGTAACATCACAAAGTAAACGAAAGCTGCTCATTGCAGTTGAGTTTTGCTCACATTGTCAAACGAACGCCTTAAAGCATAATCTAGATATAATAATTTCATTGTATATCTGTCCCATAAGTCAGTAACTTCTTGGAATTCATGGCTAAACTACTAAATGCAAGGCTGGAGAGAGACCGAACCGCTCAAATCTCAAGCGCGGACGGAAGCGCGGCGACTAGCCGACATAGCTACCATCGCTTCTCCGTGGTTCGTCAAAAATATACTATATGTATTACGCACTGTTAAAGCAGGGCTTTGCTGAGACGCGAATCATTAAATTACGTTTCCCCATGATTTTTCACGGGTGCACGACTAGTAAAAATATATTTTTGTTTGCCCAAAATTTCAAAATTACGACTTTCGCGCTGCGCAAATTTTAAAAACACCACAGTTTTTCACCGCAGACGAAATTCTCGAAACCGCAAACAGCAAAACTTTAAGAATCTCTCCTATAAATCCAGGTAGAATGATTACAGCCCCGTAATGGTTTCGTTTAATAGTCCTGTAATGGCCGCCGTCTATCGGTCAACGCTGTCGACGCGGATGTTTTATTCTGTTCCGGCGGTCTGTGATACTGTTTCGAGACTGACTGTTTTGGCATATCGTCATTTTTTGCCCAGTCTACATTTAATAACATGTAATTTTCTCAGCAAGTGGATAATACGTGGGGATGAAAGGTCTCCCATGTGTCATTTGTGGATAACGACCTGTTGCCATTTAATATTATGGAATTGCAAATGTTTTGCACCTGAAGATTGCCGGTTGCGGGTGGAAATAATTTAGCGCAAAAGTATATATATTTTATGAAGGTTTTATTTGCCTTTGATTTAAACATTACAATCGTAAATTCTTCCTACATCTTTGTGGATCTTATGTTATGTAAGATTTGTAAAGGACTTGTATAACAACAATTACAGTAGTAGGTACTTGCGAAGGATACTTGCACACGATTATTTAACATTATGCAAGTTCATAAAAATAATTTGCGAGCATTAAAATTTGTAAAATAATCAATGCCTATATATTTAATTATGAAAGATTATTAAATAAATGATTAACGGTTCAGTTGGTAAAGAAGAATATCTATATCAAAAGTAATAACACATTATTACGAAATCACATTGCATTATCGAGATATAATTTTATAATAGAGTTTATTATATGCTTTTATTAGGAAAACAACTGTAACCCGTCAAAAATGACGGAACATAGGTTCGCGTCTTTGCTGAGCCCTAGTATGTAGGTATTTATAGCATCTTCTTGGCGATCTGTGGAGAGGCGGTCGTAGCAACATGCGTTAATCGGCCGGTTCGGCCCCATCTTCGGCCGTTTTTTTTGCCTTGAATTCGAATGAAATTACTGATATTATACGAAGTTATGGGGACAGACAGACGGACGGACGGACACAAAACGAAATTATTATGTTTGATTATAGATATCCCACTGAAATAAAAGGAACAGATAATTATGTGGAAAATTCGACATGAAAGTTAATCATTAATAACACTGTATTTGGTACCTCATTTTTTCAAGAGTTACCGACTACAGTGTATAAGTCAAGAGTCGCTGGTTCGGTTCTGGTAGTAACAATATAATTTTTCGATTGAATGATTTTTTCTATCTTCTAAGTGATTAAGCTAATTTGTTTTAAAATTAATAACTTTTATCTAATATTTCAAATGTCTAAGAGTTTCATTACAATTAATAACAAAAACTAAATAATTAAGCTTGATTTACTATTAATAAACTGAAATTTAATTTTTACGTATTTGCATTACGGTATGGGTCTAAGTAATAATATTTCATACAATAATATAATTTATAATAAACATAGTACGACTAGATAGATAAATTGTTATGGGAACGGTGAACACCTTATACGTAATTAAAACATGAAAAAAATTACATTTAAAATAATATTTTTTAGACTGTTTGTACATTTATATCGTAATTGAATACTAACTTATAAAAATACTAATAATAATACTGAAAATAATATAAAAATATTAATAAGAATACTAACTAATAATACTAAACTAATAAAAAATATACGAGTTACGTTAAAAAGCGACAGTGAAACAAAATAACAATACGAGTATTAGGTCCGGCCCAACAGTGGTTAATGTAACTGGCGCAAGGTGTATATTTGTTTGTGAACCATTTATATGTGAGACTATTTTACGGTGTAGTTTTACGAGATTAAGGGTCCGTCCTCCCATAAATCAAGCCACAATCGTCGATTCCTCCTCACGCGCCGGTCATTCTCGGGCCCTTTTCAATTAAATCCCATTTCGTGTAATTGAATAAACGCGACGATACAATTTTACGGCGCGGATAGCAATTGTTTATTGCGGTCTAATGCGAGGGAACTGTTACTCCGATAGAGGTAGCGGTGCCCGAGGAGGGCGGAGGTACCTCGCGCCCCGGGCCGGTGGTCACTGCCTTCCGTGGCTCGCAGGGGTAGGTAATACAGCCTGCCGACCGCAGAAGCGCTTCATCTGCGGCCACTTAGGAACTGCATTACAATAGTTTAGAAAGACGCTTAACTGGCGTTTTTTTTTTGGATTTCAGTATGATATTTATTGGATTTAAAATATATTAATTAAAAGAAGAATAAATTTTGTATTTAGTCTAGTGGTAGTATTCTCGTCTAGTCACCAATATTCCCTGTTGTTTGATCATTTTGTGCGTAAAAAATCTTTTATTTAGTTTTAAGGTTCATTGCTATAGTATGTGGTCTGGACAGCAAATTAACGTTTCCTTATCAGTACAAGGGGCTACATAATTTGAATTTGTATATTCATGGTGTAACAGAGCTAGTCCACAATACTTTATAGGCAGATTTCTGCCTTAATTATGAGTCGAAAATGTACAAGCAACATTATTATATTAAAATTTATCGCTTATGCGACTTCAGAGTTTGAATTTAAAAAAATATATTTTTACTTATTTTATATAGAACGAGTAACTTATATCGAATTTTATAAATCAATTCGCTTTAAAATAAATTAAATAACCGCAGAAAATTCTGGTTCAAATTTCTACAAGGTTTTGATCATTTTATTTGAATGTATTCTAGCAAATGAAAATTTAATATTCAATCATTTAATTATATTTCAACGTTTTACAGAACATATGAAAAAAAAATGTAATTTTTGAAGTAGTTTACTTCCATAACTATTTATTTGAAAAAGTTACTTGAACATTTTCGACTCATAATTACGGCAGAAATCTATCTGTAAAAAATTTGAATTTACAACCTGTATGCAAAATATTAATAAGAAAATAAACAGTTTCATATAGATTTACTCGGAAGGTTATGGGAAACGATGTAAAAATAAATAAAAATATTATGAAAATACACTATTTAAGTAAATATAAACATTACGTAAGAAAACCTTTATCCGTGTCTTAAAATTACATTTAATTTATTACTTTCTAACAAACTTACCTTCACGCTGTTTCCCTGAAAGATTAGGCTAGATTAAATAATGGATCTCTTTTCTGCCACACTCTTCTGACACACAACTCTCACCTCATTCTCATTCACATCCCACTCGTTAATTGTTAAGGCATCTAATAAGATCATCTTCCAATATATGGTTTGCTTGATCGTACAATGTATATATAATATACAATATAAAATACATATTTAATAATCACTACGCGAAGACCAGGTTTACATTCTTTCATAATTTGATTATTTTTATATTATATATCATATTGGATTTGTCCAAGAGGTCTCATATCCACTGCGTTGAGCCTACTTTCTTTCCTCTTCTTCCAGCTTCAGGCTTTACTTCCATATCCCAGTTTCGGGGTCAGGACTCCATTGTATAAACTCGTTTTGCTTCGGTGTAGAATTTAATAAAACATATATAAATATCACCTGATCACATAATATAACATAAATATATGGGTTTTTAGTATAGATAAATCACGTATGCAAATAAAACACAAGAAAGTGTAATTTCCAGCTTTTTGTATTTCTAGAGCCAACAAATAGCTCACGCCATGAATAATTCAAAGGGAAAACCATGTGTTAAGATAGCGCTATTTGTCCAGCGGTGATCCAGTCCGCGGCCGGACCCCTCAAAAACTCACCCCTACGAAAATGTGAGCCGTGAAAACCACCCTCGTGGACGGCATTTCCGCGCGGAAAACCGCAGAGACCTATGCAAATTGTGGCCGGTGTTATTGTTTCAAACACAAAGATTAGGCACGAATTAACACCGCCGAATGAATGCGCGGTAAATAATTTCGGCACAGTTATTATTTGGAAAAGGGTCAAATGCGATCCGTGGACGGAGACCGAATGGAATTACAGCCCGACTTGTTTGGCTTTGTGAGAAATCCGTTTACTTGTGTGAAAATCGTTTTGGAATATTTTGGGTTCACGCTTTCGGATGGAAGCCAATTAGCGAGGGTTCTGGTCGCGGCTTAGAGTAAATAAGATTAAGAGAGAAACAATTATTAATGGTTAATAAATGTAGAAAATATAATTGAATTAACATCTTGTAAATAATAGTTTTATAAAAATTTTCGAAGCCCTTCAATAATTTATTGTAATTATTTATAATATATTATGCATTTACATTCTGTGAAAATTATTAAATATAAGATTATAAGATAACAAAAAATAACAACAAAGTACTCTTAAATTATTTTCCATAGTTCAAGAGAATTCTATGAAAAAAAAAATCTCTGATTTCTTGTTCAAGTGTATCTTTATCACAAATTTGCATAGTAACTTAACCAGTTAAAGTAATTTCACCAGATAAAATAAATTATTTAAATAATTGCTAGATACTGTTATTTTTTATTGCCCGTTATATTTGTAAAAGAATTTGTTTAACAATTCGTATAAGAATTTAACCAGATAAATAACTCCAAGCTCTTATCAGAAACCTACAAGAATTGAAATATTATCTAAAAAATTGCTGAAATGGTTTTCTTATATAAAAAATATGAAAGTATCAAAAAGATGAAAGTGAAAGATGCATAAGTGGTGTGCCAGATTAGAACTGTGTGACGTTTTATCTTCTCTACATATGCCTGAGGCGAAATGTTTTGATGGTTAGTTAGATTGTTCATTTTTACAAGAATTTAAAGATTATACTGACATACATGAGTAGCTTGTTGGTGTAGCGGTTATGACTCGCAAAGTGATCCAGTGGTCGGTAGTCCAAGCCCCATTCCAGGACTCAAGCAAGTTAGTCTTATTTTTATATCACAAGCGTTTAACTTGAAAATAGTCCAAAGTATATTGATGTGTATTTGTATCTCTATTAAAATACCATTAAAATAATGATATTTGGGCAAGTTTCTTAGGTTTTCATCTAAAAATACTCATTTGTACCGTACCCTGGTAGGTATAACCGAATAGTTTCTAATAAAATATAGATACATTGAATTAATTTATGTTTTTGATGGAATTGGCATTAATGCTTCACCTGTCGATGAGAGCTTCTGTCACTCTTGGAACTCGAATAGTAAAATATATAATATTTGAGGAATATAAAACCAAAGGCAGCAATATTAAAAAAAATTTGAATGCAGTCAACGAAAATGACTAATTTAGAATGTACTGAACTCGAGATCCACGTAATATATCTCTTCCAAAATTATGTTTACAAGTTATTATTAAAAGTAAAGACAGCAATATCCTCGTACCGTAAAAAGCAATGGATTCAATATTCACTTCAACTAATTAATCCCCAAGTATGTGTCACGTGACAAATGGCCGCTTCATACGAAAGTGAGAGATGATTTCGATTTTAAAAATGAAATATCACAGCAAAGACAGTAATATAAAATTATGTAAATAGCAAAAGCAGCAACGTGTACTATTTGGTATCAAATACAGAATTATCCATATTAATATATTAAATATTTATTTATACACGTATATACAAAGAAAAATGAGTAGTAAAAATATATACAAAAATAAATAGGTTTCATAGAATCCAGAGATTTTTTCTCAAATAGTTACAGGTTTTTCGTATTTATCTCAGAAACACTTTAGGGGAATACTGCTGCCTTTGCTTGTATAACCCTTACTCAAGCGGAGAAAACGTGACTGTGATCCATCATTTTAATAATTTTATTATCTTGTACAGTATTTTTTTTCGTGATTTAATGACATGTACAAAAAATGACCGGTATTTGTTGTTCCAGCTGACATATCCCGCCTCGAGAAGTCACCTCTGCTGGCCAATGGCTACAACGCGCCCCCCACCCACTTGGGGCACATGGGCTTCATGCACGCGCCCCACGGGCTGCTGTCGCCGGGGATGCCGCCCCATGGCCTGCCCCGACCTGATGGCTCCATAATCAAGGGCCAGCCGAACATGCCCAACATGGAGGCTTTAGCAAGGTAAACATGTCATTATTATTATTCTAAAATCATTCATTTCATCCCTTAATCTTCTATCAGCTTTTTGATCTGCTTTACGCTGAAGGCATCTTCTTTTTCCTTGTATTTTTTTATTTTGTTCTTTGCTCGGTGTTTTTTATATTCTACGTATTATTTAGTTCTTATTGATTACTACAGATGTGTACGCGATCCGTTTCAAATAGGTCCTCATAAGTCTTTTTCTATCCATAGCAGCTCTAAGGCCTCCTATGTGTCTTGCCACTTAAAATTTCTTCAAAAAAATTTTTTTTTTCAATGGTTTTGCATCTTTTACAAGATATTATACATATTGTACAACTACATCTATTAACTGTCGGCTACTACCTGTATGACTCTCAATAGCCCAAAAATACAACACATTATAATAATGAGATCTTGAATCTTGCATCGAACCTCGTATTCTGCTCTGATTTTTCACTACGCCAGCCTTTTGCAAGGGATACTTTTGGTATTTCGGGGAAATGAACTACTCAACCATTAACCCTTTATTTAGTCCTTCAACGAAACTCTTCTTATAAATACAACTAGTATTTGAAAATTAATCTGTTAAATTAAATTAAATATTCGTTTGGTATGTTATATAAATTTTGACTTTCTTACCTTATGACAGTGAACATAGGCTTGACACCTGTTACCTACTAACTAACAGTTGTAAATAAGATTATTATAATACCTTAAGACCTTCTTAATAAAGCAAGAGTGTTATGTTTTTTGTATGTATATGTAAGTCTGCTACTTAGTTGGTACTCCAGATACTAATATGTGGATACATATTTTAAAGCCCATGGTGACAAACTGAAATCACACCATTTTTTAGAATTAATTTTTCTGACTAGGAATTTGCACAATTTTATATTTGTTTTCTCTTTCTCCGTTTTTTCTCGTAATTAACCAGGTCGATTTCGAAGCATAACATTATCACTCCACGCGGCTGAGACAATAAACTTACTAACAAACTATCATGAAGGGGTAGGCAGAGTGTATGCAACACCACACTCTTCTTACCATTCTTGCTCACACACTTTCACGCTCGTTGTAAAGGTAAAGCATACAATAGAGCCTTTTTCCAATAATGGTTTAATTGATGACGTCAGGTCTACGGGGATACCTTCTATTCCTACTATCTTCTATATTTGCCTAATACATTTTCTTTACCGTCTTCTTCTCAGTCATATTTTTTATATGGCTAAAATACTTTTTCTTCAATCAATTTAATCAACTAAGTTACAAAAAAAAAATATTTTCGCTACCAGCTCATTTTTTGGTTTACATGTCATAGATTTGAAAATTAGAGAGACGTACATGAAACTTTTTATTTTATTTCTCTTTGCTTTGCAAAATTGTAATATATTACTACAACATAATTACAAATGCACTTTTTTTAAAATTTAACTAATAATGCCACTCAGGTGAAACCTGTTTGAGGGCAGATATCGTTATTACAGTTGAGTGGCAATATCCTACATTCAAAATAAAAAAGTATTCTTACAGAATAAATTGTACCTAGTCACAATACCTATATATGACATTTTTATTATATGTATGTAGCAGAGCTAGTCCAGAAAATTTTACAGACAGAGATTCTTGCCTAAATTATTGTGAGTCAAAAAAGTTTTAACTACAGCGTCCTAAGATCGATATAATAAATAGTTCTAAAGATAAGCGACCTCAAAGTTTGAATTTTTTTTTAAATATTTCTGACTTATTTTTTGTCAAACGTTGAATTAACTTATATTGAATATTAAAAATTCATTCGCTTAAACACATGTAAAATAAAAAATTTAAATCCATGAAAAAAAAAACATTTTTCGTTTTCTGCGTGCATCTCCATTCTTAATTATTGGCTTTGTTGCTTGAACGTTTTTGATTCTTTATTTAGGCAGAAATCTATCTGTAGAGTATTGTGGATTAGATCTGATACACCCTGTATAATTTATTAATAGGTTATAAACAAATGCAAAATGCGAATAAAAAATAATAAAAAAAAATTCCCTTGTAGTCCAGTGGAAATAACACTGTCTCTCACACCGAGGGTTCCGGGTTCGATTCCCGGTGAGGTCACAATTAATCTAAGTTTTACTCAAGCCCGGGTGTCTTGTGATGTGTTTCGCTTTTATAACTGGGCCTCTTGGCCTGTTGAAGCGCGAAATTAAAAAAAAAAATTGCTATTAACACTTTTTTCTGATTTCTCAAATTTATTATTTAAATATACATTTAAATATTATAAAATTAAATATTGTAAAAAAAACTTTTTTGCATAGATTTAGGTTTAAAATTTGTTTTAAAAGCTAACTTGATAATTCAATAAATGACCTAACTTGATAATGCCCCGAGAAATGTTGATAATTCAATAAATATTGATTTTATATATAAAGCGTTTTCTTTTTATCAATGTGAATAATGTTACCACAACTAAATTTTGCTCCGTTAAATAGGTAATACCTAGTTTGAAAACATAACATTTTAGGAAATAGAAAAACGTAGTTTTTCTATGAAATCGTATTATAAAAATACAATACCATGTAACTCAGAACTAACATAAAATACCTATATTGTGAGAGAGGCTGTATTTTAATTAAATGTAACTTTGTATTTCGAGACAGTTCGAATTGTCGGTGAATTGTCTTATCCGAGTCAAGTTGGAAAATTATGCGGAGCCAAACGTCTCGGGGATCAGCCGTCTTAACGCGCCCGATGAGTGGCGCGGGTCGGAGGTCAGAGGCCACACGACTGTCTTCATTCGACTCCTAAGAGGATTAACAGTCGAGTTTACGAGTGTGCCACGTTTGAGGAAGTCCCACAAATGTCTAACACATATATTATCATAGTTCGATTCACATTTGTTGGCTTGGACACGCTTATTTTCGTCATAAAACTCGCGTAGCCATTTTCGCGGGTTTGACTTTTAGACAATCGGATTACTCGCGAGCACATACGTTGCCAATTTTATTTAATTAATCCATATGAAGGAAACGCAGAAAAAATACACACCAGCCCAGGTCAACAAAGAACTCGGAGAGGCTGCCATTGAGCTGCAGATAGAAAAAGGTTGACAATGATGATATAACTACACTTTAATATCGTACGACACATATAACGATCAATATGTGTCGTACGGCCTATACAGTAGCGGCTCTCGTAGCCTAGTGGGTGCACTGTCTTCTCGCACCTAGGGTTCCGAGTTCGATTCCCGGTGAGGTCACAATTCATCTACGTGATTTACTCAAGCCTGGTGATGTGATGTATTTCGTTTCTGTAATTGGGCCTCTCGGCTCGTAAGGCGTTAATAAAATAAAATAAATAAATAACGTACGAGGTTAATGGTAGCGGAGATGGAGGCTTGTTGTAACGGGGGTAAGTAGTAACAGCTTAATAACTCAGCCGGTTTCAAATATTTTGTTTCGATAAATACAAATAGATTCAGGAAAAAATATTGTGGGAATATATTTTCAAATATATGATTACTCATTTTAAAGCCCTTTTCAATTAAAATACTCAATAGTTTAGTCACTCCATCGAAAGAAGGATAAAGTGTTACAACTAGCCCCTCTCTCCTCTAATGATCAATACAAATACTAGTGTTTAAATAGATTTTTATAATATATTTTAATAGCGTTTAAATAATTATATACTATTTATTATATATTGTGATATTATTTTCTTAGTTTATAATATTAAAATTGCGTTTAGCAGTTAAAGGCGTCTGAGACCGGCATGATTGACGGACATAATTGAGGGGTATAAAAGCAAATAAAATAAAAATAGTTTTGAATGCAGTCACCGAGGATTACTAATTTATAATGTATTAAATTCAAGATATAATAGGGAATATAGATCTATCCCTTCCAAAATTATATTTCAAATCACTTTTAAAAGCAATATCAGTAAAAATCATAGTAAAGACAGCAATATCCAATTATGTGAACACCAAATGCAGCAATGTCCATTATTTGATGCCAAACATTGCAATATCTACAATTATTATCTAAAAGTTAAATATTTTTTACACGTAGGTACACAAAATGAAAACTGAGGTGGCAATTGTTTTGAAAAATTTATTTCCAATAAGATGTAGGTTTCAGAGAAATTTCCTTGAGTAGTGATAGTATTTTAATATTATTTATCTCAGAAGCACCTCGGTTAGATGTTGCTGCCTTTGCTTTTATACCCCTCAATGAATATAATTATTTACCTAAATACATGGATATAATTCGAATAATTACCACCTTACACATCAGCATTACAGTTTTCCAATTTTAAAATTTCTGACATTACGAATGCCTTTATTTGATTTCCATTTGTAACAAAAAGGTCACGTATCTACCCTATTCGTATATTTTAAAGGAAATTGACACTTATTCAAATGTAATAAGAAGATTGTTGTATCAGGCTACAAATTTATTTCTACATTTTTTGTAATCTTAAATGGTTAGGTATATAGCGGAATTGGTATAAAAATTCTCCGGCAAGAAACTTTTAAATATATTTTAAACATCATATTCCGGTAGTAAACAAGCATTTTTTCTATACAATTATCGTTTCTGTATAACCATAAAGTTGATCCATAAGATTTGTTTGTAAGTATATCATAAAAGTACATACCTATGTTGTAAAATTATAACTACGATAAAATGTGTTTTAATAAAAGCATATATATTATTTATAAGATTAATATCGTTGGACTGTTCGATACTTTATGTCAATTTGCAAGTGTGTGGTAGATAAGATATCTTAAACGTACTCATTTTAGGGTTAATTTTAGAGTTTGGTATTATTTTGTACTTCCAGCTTTTGCAATATTATAAAATTCCAAATAAATATCTAGTAATTTACCAAAAAACTACAACGTAACATCAATCAATAGCTATCTCTCTCTCGCCAGATTTCACAGCTCACAGGCGCGATCAATCACAGATGTTTGACTGCGCCTCGTTACAGAGAAATCCGAAGGACGGGGCTGACACATCTAAATAAATACGATTATCGTGACGAGTGTGAATATCAAATCCGGCTCACAAGTCGCTCATCCGAAACATCTATCATGCACTTAATTGAGATAAATCTAATCAGAGATAAAACGAACGGCATCGCACTCAACTGTTTGAAATGCGCGGTAAACCTCGGGTGTGGCGGAGGAGATTTGCATATTAATTGAATGCGCAGCTAGGACGCCATATCATGTGCTCTTTAGGACCATCTAGCTGCCTTGTCGGGATGTCTTCTCGTGCACGTGTTGCCGGTGGGTAATGTAGGGATTCTCGTTACCCACTGTTAGTTGGATAGACGTCGGAAGCTCTCTCAACGCCGGCGCAGTACCTACTTTCATATCATTTTCCCTTCGAGTAATTAAATACATACTTTATATACCATCACGTTTTGTTCACATAGCAATATGCGGTGTGGATAGATCACTTTATATTAAAGTCAGTATATACATGGTTTAATTATTTGTACCTACCCATTATTTAAAAAAAACGTTTACAGGGTTATATGGAAAACATCAATAACCTCACGGGACTATATTCCTGCTTTGATTATGAGTCGAAAATGTTCAAGCAGCCATGTCCTAATATCAATAGTTATGGAGTTGCAATATCAAAGTTTGAAAATAAAAAAAAGTCGGAAATATTGGAAAAAAATGCAAGCTTTGATGTCGCATATTTCCATATATCATGGTTGATTGCACATTTTCGACTCGTAATTAAGGCAGGATTGAAGTCCTGCTAGGTTATTAATGTTTTCCAAATAACCCTGTATAGTGTGTGCATATGAAACAAAATTATTATTTCTCTATTGAAGTATGAAACAAGTTACAAGTTTCTTGAAACTTCTTCTCTTCTCCCTGGCTTCATCCCAACTCCCTGTCATCGTCAACAGGTGGTGCGTTCTTTTGGATAACGTCACCTAATCCATGCCTCTGCATCTGACCATCCCTTTGCACCACCCATGAATTATTTGGTCTTCCTCTGGATGTAATTCGAAGAAGATCCGTGGAGATCGCCTGGTTGATGTGATCGGATGTCCTGCGTTCAAGGTGGCTATAACATCTAAATTTACTTTCTTTCATCTTGCTATTGATGTCTGTGATGCCCAGGAATTTTTATTTTGACTCTTAGGGACTCTCCACATGACCATCTCAAATTTCTTGAAATTAACACCAAAATAATGATATACGGTAAAATTAACATAAAATACATTTTTTTTACCTGTATGTATATCAGAAAATCAATACATATTCTAAGTATTATAAAAGCAACTAGCTATAACTCGTTAAAATTTCAGCTATACATTAATCAGTCGCACCATAAAATTATTGCGAAGTAAAGCTAAAATATAAATAAATTATTTTTGACACCACCACATATTACAATATGAATAAACTCACCGTTTCTGCTAAACCTAATGATCTACATATAATTAAAATGTCAATTAAAATTTAACTTTCATAACAAATAAAATTATCGCGAAATCGTAGTATGTTTGTGTTAGCGGGTAAACCGCTATCTGGTAGCGTTAGTTTCGTAACGTCGTTTCGGCCGCAAGTTAAGACCATGAGAAAAGCGCCATTTAGTGAAGGATAACGTCTCGCTAGCTTTAGTGATGAATTTTTGCATTGATATGTTTGTGACGGGCATTATTACATAAAGATTAATGTATTTAATAATTTAAATTAATATTCTTTTAAATTGAGGCTTGAGAAAAGGTCAGGATGAAAAGTATTTACAACTTTGTATACGGAATAATATTTATGATTTTCAGCGGGCATGATACAGTAGATACCTCATTTCGGAGATTCCAGGATCTATTCCCGGTGAAGTCACAATACATCATGTAATTTTAATCAAGCCAGGGCGTATTTGTATGATTTGTTTCGCTATTGGACCTTATGGCCATATAGACCATTCGATCAATAGGAATTTTGGTTTGCATCTTTTCAATTTATCTACATAAAGTTCTTCGCCTATTCTTGAGCCATTCTAAGACCAGTTTTTTTTTAAAAATGATATATTTATATGCAGCATATTTTATAAATTTTTATTATTGGATACAGTTGTATTTTTAAGTGATTACATAATACATTGCGTTATTTATAACGATTTCAGTAATTTGTATAAAATTAACACAACTTTAACATTATTTACTTTTTACATTCCTTTTGATTTTTCCAGCGCTAATTTAATTCTATAAGAAATATCCATAAAACGTAAAATAGCGTATCGTACACAAAAAGGAAATGAAAGCTGCGAGTATACGTATCTACAAAGCAATTTTTCTTTTGCTGTAATGCCTTCACCTTGTAGCCTTAATTTTCATCCCAGCTCAAAGCGAGCGGCAAAAGAGAAAATTTTTAATGGTTATTTACGTTTGAAAAAAAGTATTTTTTACGGGACGAATCTAATTTACACCAGAAAAGGAAAGAGCCATTTAAGAAAGTCGAGATGAAGAAGGAGAAACCGTAAAAGAAAATTGTTTCCCCTCCCGCGGCGGGGCGCCGTGGGATATTGTTTTTGTATTTTCAAATGGAGGAGGAAAAAAGATGATTTACCAATTAAAGCTGTGCCTTTTGACTTTGACAGGTCCGGGATTTGGGAGAATTGCAGGGCTGCTTACGAGGACATTGTCAAGCATCTGGAAAGGTAAGCCTTCAAGAAAAGGAATTATATTTTAAAAAGCTCGCATTATTTTATTATTATTTCTCTATTCAAATACTTATTCGTTTTTTAAATACAGGTAGTGTATTAGTGGACAATCTGTCGTCTAAAAATGCTTTTGTAGATACGTATACTAGCAATAGAAATATAAATATCAAATTTAATAATTTAATTTTTTTTAAACATTAGTCAATAATAAATACCAGAAAAGATGTATAAACGTCTTTATTTTTTATCTATAAGAAAATACGAGAACATCTAAAAAAAGCTGCATTTTTATGTAGCCATTATTAACATAATGTTGTACCAGTAGATAAAAATAAGAGGTATGTATATTTTCATAATTAAATGTCAGCTATGACTTATGGTTAGCGACAACCGCGATTGCTGTATAAATAGTACTTATCTCGTTTTTGACATTATAATATATAAAATTATATTATAATATATAAATATATAATGATATTATAAACTCAGATGAAAAAATATTTAGATAGCTAAAGCACGAGCAAAATATGAATGTAAACATAATTTTGATTACTGAAGATCTCTTATTTATCGGCGCTCTATCTGCACTGATCTGATTGATCAAGTAGTATTTTTTACTTAGCAATTTTATATCTAAAATGCAGTGAAATACAAAAATATCGTCTTATATGTTAAACAGGCGCGCGTGAATTTTTTGAAAACATAATTTAAAAATTTTGAAGTATGATTGATTCACCGCGTTACAGGGCCACAGTGCCTGCATTACTCGATGGTAAATAATTTGTACCCCGCATCCAGAAATCACCGCCGCACGTTGCCATCGATAAAACCGTTCGGGCAGTGAACATGACTTCTCCAATTGAGATTTATGAATGCTTTAAGCCGCGATAAACAAAAAGTGACAGGTGTAACTAGCTACATCCAACCATAAATCAAGTCGACGCATTCGTCGACTAAAAAATAACAGTTCAACGCCGGGGAACGGGTAAAAAGCGAAGACAAATAAATCACGAGCCGATTCACACAGAAATTGGGGAAATATTGCCCGGACGGTAAGCCGCAGCCATTGGCGATTAAATTCGGATTACATCCCTCATTCGCTAGGGCGCGTTCACCATACAGCATTATTACATCTGTCATTGTTAATGCTGCAATCGTACATAACTTCAAAGTCCTGTCAATCCTTTAAAATTTTTACAAAATCTTTTTATTTCATATACATATTTGCTTAAAAGGGTTTTCTAACATTTCTAAGTGCAATATTTTGGTTGGTAAGAAAAAAACTGTTTTTTTATTTCAACCTTATTTTTTTAAAATGTATGTACTTACAACTCCACCGTGTTCATGGTAAAATAATTTTAAAGAGCATTTTTCTTTCTGTATTTCGGTAATATCGGGTTTATTGTTAATAAGCTATAACCCGGCAAAAATGACGTTGTCCATAAATGTAATATTTCAATAAAATATAAAAAAATGGAAAAATAAAAATTAAAAAAATAAATTATTACTAATAATAAAATAAAAAAATACTCTAACAAACTGACGGACAGACAGACAACGAAATTATTGTTATTGGATTTTGCTTCAAACCGGGCTATTGCATTAAAGATGAAAACGAAGCAAATAAGAACCTTTTGTAAGAATGAGCGGTAGAGCGGTAGAAAGTACCTGAGCAATGCTTTTAGTGTTAGTTAATTTCTTGCCGGAGAGAGCCTTGAAGAAAAAGGATGTCCATTGTCCATCTCCAATAGATAATAATCAACTAAAGGCGTCAGTTAAATCAAAACCACGCACAATAATTTGACAGCTTACACAAAAGTTAGATGGTAGTCATCCAATATAGTTAAAAATAATTAAAAGAATTACCGATCTAATATTTAAAATGTTGTGACATTTTTTTGTCTGAAATTAAGATTATAATGTTTAAATAACACAGCATACAATACAAAGCATTACATTTTTGTATATGTAGTACATGTACGCGCATGTAGGTCAACCCTAGTTAATTACGAACAAATAATCAATCAGGCAGGACTAGCGTCCTTTCGGATTGAAATTAAATTATGTTATAAATGTATAATCAAAACATGTAACAAAATCATTCAAAATGTTTTACACTTTGTAAATTAATATACGCTGGTACGTCCAAAAGTTATAAAAATAAGCATTACTAAGTCCATATTGTTAATTTAATCCCCACAGGATTATGTTCATTTTAGACCATCATCATCAACCAGCTTCAGAAGGTATTTTTTATTCCTTTTAATTATTTTAAAGATCAGAATTTTTTAAACATCCCTACTTCCGACGAAAGGAGTGAATTAAACAACATTTGTAACATAAATGCTACCTATCCCTGATATTATGGGTAATGAAAATGTTTTCGATTTCCGATGGAGAAGGCATAAGACATATATCTTTCGCAGATAATTTTGTATACATGCTAGTCTGTTTTTATTTACTCCATTTCTTTTCTTAATAAAATGAATATAGTGAATACATAAACAACGTATATCGATGAATTTATTGTCTTTGTATGTGATATTATTACGATAGCAAAAATAAGAAAATAATACTAAGAATTTCTATTTCGTACTTATATTCAACGATTTCATGGTCACTACCATAAATATTTTCATTAGGTATATTCACAAAGAAATCTTGTATTTTTCAAAATAAAAATAAAAATTGAAAGTGCTTTGTTTGATCCGTAATTATTATTTGTTTTTTTAAGTCATTAACTTCACCTAATGCCAAAATTTTTAAATTGAGTGTTCCAAATTTTGCTTACTTTTTCTTTAGGAACCTGGATAAAGTAAAATCATCAAACCATACCTTCCAGAAAATCTCTTTCCCTTTGCTTATACCCAATTTTGTATGTATACGTACATCTTTATTCTTTGATGGCTGCATAAAATCGAACCCATCAGGGTTGCGTACCCCATTTCATGTTTAATTTAAAATTATTACTAAACTAGCCGAAAATCCATGAAAAATCACGGACATATTAATAATTAATAACGACCCCGGCGTGTAACCCGAGCTGCGCCCTGATTGACTGCGCTCGAGTCTAATTAACGGTATTGTTGGTATAATTCCAGTTACGGACAGATAGACGGGTATTTGAAATTAGGATGGTTGATATGAATTACGAACAAAGCCAGACATGGACAGCAAGTCAATTTAATACGAGAAAAACCATCCCAAATCTGATCTGGAATGTAATGTAGTCGGAAGAAGCAGTTGAAGTTAATAAATGAAACAGAGAAATGGGAGAGGACCACACACTCCTAAAATATACACACACTCATGAACCAACGTTTCTACGAACTTATAAATTTTGAAACAATAATTATCAAAAGGTCAAACTAATGTTCTAAAAAGGTAAATGTCTTAGTAAATAAGTCGCGAAAATGATAAAAACCCAATTGGAATATTTTCCAATTGGAATTCGAAGGTTTTTATTTTTTTATTTGCTTGTATTAAAGGGAATGAATTTTTCATATTCGATATAAGTTAATGTAATTATAGTCCAAAGTTTTACAAAAAATAAGTCAGAAATATTGAAAAAAAAATGCAAACTTTGATGTCGCATATCTCCTGAACTATTGATATTAGGTCATAATAGCTTGAACATTTTCCACTCATAATCAAGGCAGGAATATAGTCCTGCGAGGTTATTAATGTTTTACAAATAACCCTGTATAAGAATAAACATTTTAACTGCAGCATGAATATGTCTTAAATATACTCGAAGGGGGGCACATTTCCACTGTGACTCAATCCCCTCGCCTAAAGAAGGGGCTTAGTTCATCTCTGTACAATTTTAAACTGGGTGGGGGGTGATTCAGTTGTGATTCAATGTCACTTAAATCAAATTTTGTGCACACATTTACTTTCTTATGCGCAGTACGGCGATCGCCCGGACCTTAAGGCGAAGTTCCTGAAATGCGAGAAAAATTTGGCGACAAGGAGCATTTTTTGCGCACAGCGTATTCAAAACGCGTGTTTATTTTTGAGAGAAAACTATTTACGAGTTTCTGAAAATATTATAAATTGATTTTAATACTTAAAGATAATCCTTTACTTTAGTATAATTGAAAAATATAATCATGTCACACTTCCAGTTACATAAAGGCCACAACAATTGAAAAACTTCATTCAATTCTAAAATACCGTTGGTTTGGTTATTAAATGATTAAACAATTTAGTAAGTATAACTTCAGAAAAAAAATGTATTTAAAATATATGGAAATCTACGAATTAATTTCAATTTATTTTAATATAAATGTGAGATAATCAGTGAGAATTTCGGTCGCATTTCCGGACGATCGCCTTAAGAACCGGGAAAAGTGCATAAAAAGGAAACATAAATGTTGGATTTAGCGCGCGACCAAAAAGTGCTATTCTCTCGTACAAAACCGAGTTCTTCGTATTCAAATTTGCGTTCTTTTCCCGCGTCGCTTTCCCGCCTTTTCCGTCGGGCGCCGGAAGTGGCGCGGGCCGCCATTAATCCCGGCGCTCGGGCTCGCTGCCTACGTAATGCCGCAATTAAAGCGGAGGCGATCCGACGTACGCAACCTGACGTTGATGCATGGCTACACGGCCCGGGGTAGCGGGCACGGAGCATCCCTTCTGGATCGCCACACATCGGGCTGACGGCGCCGTTACTCACCGGCGGGGAGGCCCTCGCGCCCCCCCCGCCACCGAGATTCGTCCGATTTCCGTGTGACGGGAGATCCGGCTGACGCGCGCGACGTGCGCGACACTGGGTCATGCCGAACCAGAGGATTAGAAGTCACTTTGGATCTTTCGTGTTATCTGCCTGCCGCTTTTTGCTGGTTCAATAATGTAAATTTTGAAAACAGCTACTAAATATAAAGCAAACCTCACCAAATTAACCACTGAAGTGAAGCGACGGTATAAACAATGAATTTATTCGTATGTAACGAGAATAAAAGGCAACAGAATAAACTCATTCATTAGACGTGGCGGAAAGATATTAACAAAGCTGCGAGTCGGTGTATATATAAAGTAAAGTAATTTTAAACATCCCTTACCTATTCAGGCTGAGAAAGATGTTACTTTATATTTCATTCTTATGCATACGTCATATTAACAGGTGTTTATCATCGATTCAACTAATACGTCTCTATACAAAAATGGTATGACAAAAAACGCGTTTCAAACATGTCTCCGACACAATCATGAAGATATTTTGTTCGTACATCTTTCATTCGCGTCGGTATCCATAGACATTAGTATTAACAGCGTTCTTGAATATTATAAATATTCATCCACGAAGTTTCTTAACAATGTACCAACATTTTCAAATGCTATTCATAATAATTTAATTAATTTATTACAGGTACAAACATTTTATACTTGCCTAACAGTACATCATTTCTTAAAGAGTAAACAAAAATAAGCAATAATAAAATAGTTTTAAAAAAGTTCTGTGACATAAAATATCACCTATGTTAAAATCTTTTCACTATTGTGTTGAATTGTTAAACATCTTTGACAAGTAAACTAATATCTTAACAATTCTAGAATAAATGTTACAAGAATAATAATAATTTTATTAATATCATAAGGGAGGAATTTTCAAATTTGCATAGAATTTCACGAATCATCAGATGAACATTTGGAGAAATCACCATAAAATCCATATCTCAGTCTTATCCCAAAATATATTTTTGTTTTTTAAAACAATCTAATTTGGTCCGCTGCTTATTTTCTTACATATTTATTTTATGCGTAAGATAAGTTTAACATTATACATATCGTGAGTAGAAAATGAGACCATCAGGAAATGTTATTATGCAGATTTAATAAAAATATTTAAAAACAACGTGGTACGGGCCCGATAGAACAGTTTCTCTGAAAAAAAAAAAAATTTAAAAAAAAATTTCCTACCGAAATACTAAATGTTCTGATTTGCAAATTACTAACGATAGACTAACTAATGATGGACTTATTTGTTTTTCTTATTCTATTTTCGAGAGGGTCGTCCGTAGTATAAACTGTATATTTTGTTATATTTTATTTTTGTGTATTATTTATTGAATTACAATTGGGGGGTGTAGAATCAAAATCGCCACTATGCATGTGTTGAAAATAGAGGATGACATTTAAAATATTGTTATGTGCATGTAGTGCATAAAATATATATAAAAAACATTAAAATTCTGGCAAATAGTGGCCATTTTATTGATTGCTAATTGCTTTTGAGAATATGCTTGTATGTTTTAAATGCATTTATCAGAGGCAAAACGATTTTAAAATCTTCGCTCAGCCTATAAAATCAGGTAAAAATACTTTAATATGAATTTCGTTTATTACAATGTATGGTTTTGTTCCTATACTCCTCAATTAATAGTTTGAGAAAATAATATTGGGTATTTACTTATAATGATTACCTAGTTTGATCTGCAATTTAAACTAGTAACGAAAGCAATGAAGAAAAATAATTACTGATGATGATAAGTACATTTTAATTTAAATTAACGTTATTACGATGTTCGAATTTATTAATAAAACATATCACTTGTTACCTGCAATTTAATCGCTCACCTTCCTTCGTCTCATACTGGCGACATCTGAAAGCTCCGGCCGAAGCCCGCCAGGCAGCAGAGTCGCCGATTTGAATTTATTAGAATAGAGAATTAATTAATCCCGTGTCAAAACAAAACACAAGCGCTACGGCGATGAGATTACGCGGCGCGAATTAATGAGAGTCGCCTTCCATTCCAGCTTGCTGACTTACGCCCGGACCGTATTTGCATATCTCCATAGCTAGACTGCTCTCCTGTTCCATTGTCAAGGGATTGTGTCACACACCCTACACATGTTTCTAGGAGGATTCCGGGCGACCGCTCTGACGCTCTGTCGCCCGGGCGGCCCGGATATGAATAACAATACCGAGATGCCCTACGTAGAGGAATCGAGGCTTCGCCTAATTATGTATACTCACATACATGCAAAGGACGTAAACATTTCATTCTTCAATAGGGCAAAGGTAGCATTTTCCGTCAATGCGATTTATCCGAATCAAAGGTCAAAATACCGTCTATTTCCAGAGGCGTATTGTGGATTTGTGCAATCCAGACTTGATATATTTAACTATTTATTCCGAATTACGACTTGATTTTCTGTGAAAAAAACGCAAATATTTTGTGCTTTTGGATGCAGAAATATGTGCATTGCTGATTCTGTACATCAGTTAAAGTGCTTAATTACAAATTAATCATTTTGGAATGCATCAAAATTAAGTTTATTCTGCCCATTTTAATTTTATGTTTGCACACTTAATTTTTTTTTAAAACAGAAAACAAGATACAAAATACATTAAAAGACAATACATTACCTATTTCAAACCCAATCCAATAACCTAATTACCAGGCCTGCACTCGCAACATGCATATTTTCAATGTATCAATGCAAAATGAGGTCATCTAAGAATTGACACATGTCTTGCACAGCGATTAGGCAAATGGCGAACATGCAAACAAAATAAAATTGTAACAATTATTGAAGTATTGAGTAACATGAACATCGCAAATTTAAGGACGAATGTTGTGGTTGTTATGCATAAGAGAGTTATCATAAATAAAGTACTGATATTTTCACAAATATATATGTAAGTTTATCGTTTTGCGTTTATATACTAAAGAATAAATATATATTGCCAATTATAAATCATCATTTTTCATCACTGTCTGCCATTTTATCCATTGCAGGATAAGGCTTCCTCCGCTTTCTTTCGCTTTTCTTTGCCACCTCTTCTCTGTTAAAATAAATACATATTATATTTTCTTAAGAAACCGTTATTTATTTTATCATAACACCACAATGATTCAACTAATCTATTTTGTAGATAGCCAAAATGTCTAAATAATCGTAGAAAATCAGATATAGTTTTCAAATTATTCATTTCAAATTATTCAATTCATTTTACAATGATAAGGGACGTTGAAAACTCATCCATTAAAAACACAATTTGAGAAAAATAAACTTTTGAATATTATTTATGGCGATCGTTTTAAATATGAGGTGTTCCATACTCCTTGACCTCCAGGATGTAAAAATTAATACGGAGCGCCTCTGTGTACCCCGGCCAGTCCGAAGTATGTATGCGCCCGTGATTATGGATTAAGGCTGAACCGATCTGCTTGAAATGTAAAATGATTGATAAACGGTGGAGCTATTAAGTTGATAAGTGGAATCCGCAGATTCTCAGATATTTCCGCGTTCTAAGCAGAAGTACTTTTCCGAAGTCCCAGTTTACTATAATTAATGACAAATTGGATTCTTAAATGATTCACTTCTCATTAACTCGAGTATAACAACGCTGATTGATTGTATTTAAAATGAATTTTGTTTAAATGTGATCTTTCATCTTTCCGGGAAGAAAAACATCCACAAAGAGAAATGATCATTTGCGAGTCATGGCGGGGAAGGCTCTTCCCGTCCACCGCCATTTTCCTTAAATCCTGGAGCGGGTCGCGTAAATAGGCGAGGAATATTTAGATAAATGATCCCCCATTATGTTGCAGCGTGGTGTCTTTGCTGTTAATCTTTTTATCATTTTTTCCGTTTTTATTCACCGAGTTTTTGCGCTTCCCGTCTCATTATTCATATCCTTCGCGGATCATTCATTTGGCTTTCCGCGGCGAATCTACATCACGGTCCGCGACGGGCGACGAACATCCTCGAGGGTCGGATAAAATCAGAACCCCGAGTAAAGGGGTGCAAAGCCTCGCAACCCTTTAACATTTTATTACATCGTGAAAAAACTCCCTCGCGTCTCTCTGTTGTCTACTGTATCCGAGTATTGTCGCGGTCTGGACTGAAGTTAATGTTATGCGTACCCACGAATGGCGTTTGCGATGTCTCTTGCCATACTTTTTCCTGATTTTACATCATTAGTTTCAATTGTACACTTATTTGTTTATTTTTAATAATCTCCCAGGAGCATTCGTTTCCAGTTTCATCTCGTTAGCGTCACTAGACAATCTCAATTGTCAACAGCGCGGCGGTCATATTTTCATAAATCTTATAACCTTTTTGAAACCGTAACGGTAAGTGATTTAATTATATGAAAAGTAAAAAATTGTTATAAAATATATTAGATGCTTATAAAGGCTTTTTTCAAACAGTCCTATTACGGTTGTCACTAAGAGGTATCTTACATTCATCTTCTTGATTCAACATATTTCCTCTGATCATTCTTTGTTAACACTTTACCACACATTTACACTTCAATTACTATAATGGTGATAAAACTGACAAAACGTCATCGGTATTTATTTTATCAACAATTTAAATAGAACGTACATGTAGATGACTAAATAAAATACTTATTTTGAGTACGAATAAATTAATTATGAAAAAAATCTTACCCGTCAAAAAAAACTTACCTCAACAACGAAAAACACCTCAGTTATAGGTGAAAACAGTAAGATACGTATCTGTCGTTAGTCGAAGTACGAACATTCATAAAAGAGGTATGAAATTGCAGAGAATTTATAGCGGTCAACTCAGAAAATATCAAGATATTGCTAGAAATGATAATAATAAAAAAATATTTTCATTGTGTACTCAACTTACAAAACAAATAAAAATATTAATAAACATAATATAAATTAAACAAAAACACAAAGTATTTTGAAGCGATGGTTTCATAAAATCCATGTAGGAAGCATTAATGGATTGAAAGGTTGAAGGGTTGAATTAGGAACTTTCATAAAAGAGGTATGAAATTTCAGGTTCTTTTATAGCGGTAACTCAGAAAATATCAAGATATTATAAGTAATAATTTTAATAAAAAATTGTTTTCCTTCTGTAATCATTTTATAAAGGAATGAAAATACGAATAAATGTAGGTAATATAAATCAAACAAAAACACAAAGTATTTTAAAGTCGATGATTTCATAAAATCCCGATGTGTAGGAAGTAGGAATTGAGGGAGGAAGTGAAAAGAAAATTACGTAACTCTGAATTTACGTAAATTGGAGTAACGTTACTCGGAGTATTACTGTACTCCCGACTTAACATCGATAATACTATAGATAATGTCAATAATTGACAATAGTAATTAATTAATAACGGACATCTTCGATTGCAGCTATCTTTGTGATCTGATTTCAAACACGGCGAGGAAATGATTTATATCCAGATGTTTTTCGTATGCGTGAGAGGGGAGAGGTCGGCTGTGCGCAGACTCGCGAAGTCACAAAGCCGGCAAGTTCTTGATTAAAATTAAACCAGTAATATTTTAACGTGATACAACATTTTTTAGCAATATGACTGGAAAAAACTTAAAGTCATCGCTCCCCGCGGCGCCGCCCGGCCCGCCCCTCCCCGGCAACACCTCGTTATTTTGTCATCATCTTTCATCCGGATGTCATTTTCAGGCGGGAAAAAACTCCACGTTCGTATTCGGAACGCCTTTCGGGATTAGTTGATTCGAAATTTAATTTCAAATACTACGTCGCGCGTAGGTACCCCGCCATGATGCTGCTATTATTCCTCCGGCTTCTTATCTTTCAACTGGTTTTATATGAAATATAATGTCATTAGCGCCGTCGAGGGATGCTGCGACGGAGTGGGAGTTTCATAAAAAATATCGCTTATATCATAAAGGACCATCTAAAGCCCATTTGATCTTGTTTTGGTGAGCGTGAATCGCATTTGTGAATATACAGTATCGTGGACGTATGCTTTTTAGCAAAGTGGTATAAAATAAAAATATACCGACAATTTTACAGTGAAGACAAATATCGTATTTTCACAAAAATAAATAGTACAATCTTTAAATTACTTTTTTATAAAAAAAAATATTAGAAGTAGATTAGTGTCAAGTAATGAAAGAACAATAACATCATCAATGATCATAAACCAACGTCGAAGGAAAACTAACGGGATAAGTGCACAATGTGGCGTTGGGAGCTGTATTAAATATTAACACATTTTCCGGTATAATTAAGTGTCCTGATTCCAAAAATGTCATAAAATAACCCGGCACGCAAATATTAAACGAGTAATCACACCGCTTACTGCAGGGGAGGCAGAGAAAATAGAATGACATTTTCTTCTATCCGGGCGCGACATTTTTGCTTTAACCACATTCATAATTAGGCCCGCTCATCCATTCTTGAAGCATTTAACATGGTCGTCCACCAATATTGGTTTATCTACCTAATTGTGTCAGGCCTTCTTGTTCTATATATTTTCTATACCATCCTCTGCTCACTCATACGTTTCACATGACCATTATTTTAGATTATTTTCGATTCAAGCAGTGTACTAAGATGCTTAAAGATACCATCGACTAAAAATCATGTTGCATTTTATAGTTAAACAATTTCTGCGATACGTAAAAATTAAGTTAAAGCTTTTATTTTTAAGGCGGCAGTTCAGAGAAAAACGTCGTTTTTATTCAGTGCCTTAATTTAAAAAAAACGAGAAAAAACCGCTGCTTCAAATATTTTTTGATTACACGTGTTGTAGTTTTCAAAATGATAAATCTATAATTAATTGTAAAGCTTAAGTGAAAAGATTGTACATATATTTAAAACATGTTCCATTCTCCGACGCTCGGCAGAAGTCATTAATATTTTTGGAAACATTTAATTATTTCTGTGAAGGCAGGTTTTCTCTGCAGTCCGAGTTGACACAGAGTGACGTTTCGCAATAAGGTCTCAACAGACGAGTGATTAATGGCGCCTCCCTCTCATTTGATATTAACTCATCTTTGCCGTGCCTCCCCCGCCCCGCAGGCCCCCGAAATTCATCTCCCTCACAGGTTTTTGAACACATTTGAAATGAACAGATCTGGTGTAATCGTTGATGCAAAACCTACTGGATGATACACATGTTTATCTTTGACAATCAGAAGAGTCGACGTTAAAAACGACATATTTTTATTTTGCTTTTATTTATGATGAAATAATATTTTGCTGATTTTTTGCCATTTTCACATATTTCAAGCATAAAACAGATAACACTATGAGTAAACACACGAATTAGTGGAATTTTAAATATTAAAAATGGTGACATTTCTTCTTAAGTAGGTAATATTTTATTTTTAGGTGAAATAATTACATGAAAATAATTTATTAAGTGAACATCATTAATAGTCAGTTAGGTCTTAGAAGAGAAAAGTGCTTCAAAACAGAATAATATTAATTAAAAATCAACATCTAAAATTGGTCATACGATTTAATTACTCGGGGATAAATTACAGACGATAAAAATATACACATAATAAACTTACACATTTAAAAACCTAACCTAACTTGTGTTTGTAACTAACATGCTGTATTTTTTTCTACATGAAATTTATTATTTTAGTAAACCACAGACAGATAAAAATTTAAAACTCTTTTTTTTAATAATGTGATATTTTAGTGTACTTAATTTTTTCGTGTATAATTTATTCTATGAGTTATTTTCGATGTGAAATTTTATCATGCATTTGTATGTTAAAAATAGAGATGAGAATTTTACTCGTTTCTTTAAACACACTTTCAAGATAATATTTCACAAGGGAATATTGAATTATTTGAAAATAAACAGAACAGTATTATAACACCGTGTAATGTGTTCATTAACCTCGTGTAATATTATTTTAAAATAGATGGGTATCTAGTTGGTTTTCGCTTCCCAGAAATGCCGCGCGGCTGAACAAAGACTTGGATAATATTTTGTCTATGGACAATTTGTAGCACTCAATCAAAGTGCTGTCACTTGATTTGCTGAAGTTAGTTAGGGAATGGGTAGGTACCTCTCCGGCTTGATCTGTGAACACGTGCTTCAGCTCATTAGTCATCCGGATGCTAATTTACTCTTTACGAACTGAATTCTGGACACTTTTGTAGAGACAATTTTGTACCATTTCACGTGTTCTCAAACGGTTTTATTTTATTTTATATTTATTTATTTTTGATACATATTTCATGCATACATATGCCAAACTGCACAGCAGTTTTACGGTATATATATGTTTATAATTGTACATAGCCGACATATTTTTTTTTACTCATTGCGTTTTGCTATAGAATGAGCATATACGAGTAAATAATCTTATAATATTCATAATTTGTATATACTTACAAGGATGGATTGGCGATTTAAAAATTGTATTTTTTCACATTTCTTAAAATCGTTTACAAATAATATTTTTACCATTTTATTATATAAGGTAAAATGACGTTATTCTTTATTCTTATGATATTTTTTCGCTTTTAAACCTATTATTTTATTGTTAATAATTTCATTACATATCTTAAACTTCTAATTCATTGTCGCTAACAATATTTATATTTATTAACTAGGTTACACGCAGTGATTGGTCTTTATACTTACGACACTTAAAAAATGAAAGGTTAATTGCAGAACACAATAAAACAAACAAAAAGGATTTCAAATTTGCTTATTTGAAATCCTTTTTGTTTTCTAACTTACGTAGGTGAATTTTAATATTATGTTTTGAAAAATAAAAAAAGAGGCAACGGCTCACCAGAATTTTTTGTCATTGAATTTCTGCGACATCTAGATACCTCTATCCTTCCTAGAATCGTTATTTTTTCATGGCGTGCTCGATTTAAGTAACATGGTTAAACTCAAAGCTCCTGAAAACTCAACCAAAATCGAAGAATTTTGTACCTTTTAGTTATGTGAGGAGCTGCTCGATGTTTATTTTTTCTAAATAGAGGCATTCGTTCTGTTACACTTCGCGGAATTCCGCCAGCATCAATTCCTAGAGCGTCTATATCTTTCACTTCTCATCTCTCAGAGTTCATTATTTAGTATCCCAGAGAAAATCAAAAAAAAAAATCTGAAGATAATGGTGTTATTTGTGCATTCAATGTGTATTTAAATAAAATAAATAATTTTTATTTATTCTTTTTTATATTTTTTTATATTTATATATATAAAGCACTGAATAAATTTTATTTATTCAGTGCTTTATATATATAATAAAGTTTTCTTATTACATAATATAATAAAGTTTTCTTTTATTATGAATGTCTCACCTATGCCTGCTAGAAAGCTCTGTGTTGAGACAGGCAAAGTTTACAGTTATAACCTACCTAGATGTAAGTATATTATGTTTTTAACAGGCAAAGTTTACAATTATAACTTACTTAGATGTAAGTATATATAAAAAAAAGATTCATAGCCACAAGTAAACATAGTTTACATAAAATCATAATTGCCCTAAAACAATATGTTACACGGCACGAAATTTAAGTTGTCACTTTGGGTGTGAGTGTCCCAATAAGGTCGACCCATCTTTCTTGTCCAAAATTTAATAATTGTTTTTATGTTAATAAGACTAATATAAATGTTTGGAAATCGCCGGCAACATCTTGCGCCCATTTCACGGGACATTTGTGATGCTGCGTCTCGTCTATCGTCCCCGTGAGTGCCTCTCCCCGTCCCTCTCCGCCGCCTGCAGGACGGGCGAGACAGATTACGCCGCGTTAGTCTAATTTGCTATCTAATTAATCTTACTCGCTGATGATCGCTGAAAGGAGATTGTGCCGACGGAGATGTTTTTGTTGATTGTTTTTAACGACGATATTAGGGCGAAACCATCCGTCATAATGTCCCTGCTTAAATTAATTACTCAAATAGATTTATCAGGTGTTCGGTACCTGCACTTCACACCTACCTCCAGTGTTGTTGTAGTTTCAGACAGAAACAAACAATTATTACTTACAGAGTGTTAGTTACCTTAGTAAAAACCACTACCAAATTTAAACATACTATAGTTTTTACACTTATACTCTGTTATCATGTCTAACCACAAAGTTTAAGCTTTAAATGTTAATAGTATTAATTTACGATTTATGTTTACATCACTACTGGTTTTAGAGTAGGTAATATATAGATAAAATGGTTTCTGTGAAAAAAAAAATTACCTACCTACGGTATTTATTTATTAAAGTTTGCACAGTGAGTACAGAGTTATATACTTTTACATTTCATTTGTTCACTATTATTATTTTTAGTTTTATATAAAATAAATTTAATGACTCCTTATATACGTACACAGCAGTAACTGTGTTAAAATTTTCAATTTTTAATATTTCCTGATAAAAGTTGACTTATTTGTTTTTTATTTTAAAAATTTAAGAAAAATTATTACATGTTCACCAAATTCGTATATTCCTGGTTAAATTGACAACTAATTTCAATGTTTCCTTTCAAATTTCTTTACGCGTTATTTTATTTACAAGATATACTTGTAAGATTTATAATCCTCACATTTTCTTAAAATTCAAATTTTGAGCGCTCAATTGTCAATAATTTATGTTTATGTGTAGATTGCTCTATTGTAAGATGATGGAATCAAATAAATTGTTGAATACAAAAAATATGCAAAGTTTAAAAAAATATTAAAGTACAAACGAGTAGGTATACCAACGAGCAATCGTTTTTTCAAGATATTTTCTAAAGTTGTTCGGAAACATTTTTGTTAACTATCTAAACAATTATTTGATAATCTTTTGCAATAATAATATGCGGTTGAATACTAACATTTTTTAGCTATGTCAGGATAACTTTATTTAAATACTCTCGATCGAGTAGGTAGGTACACCCCAATTTTTCACACTCATCCAGTAAAGATTTGTGTAAAATAAATTTCACAAATTCAGGTAGAATTGTCGTAAAAACTAGGAAAATGGTCACATAGTTTGCATAATTCGTTTTCGAGTACACCAAAATCTAAGGGGGCGTGCATTTTATAGACCTCCTATGTAAAGTATCAATTCTTTTAAAGTGTAATGGCTCAAATAAAATTATTTCGCAAGGGTGGCGTCAACAAAAAGTGGCTATTTATGCCGGAAAATTAATAATAAATGTGAAATACATGAAGGAATATATTTTTTTAAAATAAATATTACAAATATTTTTTGTTTTTATTTATTAACGATTATAAAAAGTTATATAAAATAATATAAAAGCTATGATGAAGGTACAGTGCAATGAAGATCTTTAATAAAATTCCAAACGAAAAAAGAAATCAAAAATGTTTAAATTTCAAAAAATTTTTTTTTGAAAATTGTTGAATACTACCAGTATATTTATATGAAAGCATTTGTATATGTGTATTACGTATCCATTATGCTTATAATTTGAGAATAATAAATAAATAAACCATAAAGCTAATAAATAAAAATAAGAAAATACCTATGAGTTATTTAAATAGTAGAAAAGGAATATGTTGATGAATATTGTTTTTATATTTATGTATTGACTATTTTAAGAAAAAATACAATAAAACATAAAAAAGTTCTTCAACAAAAACCACCATATCCACAATCGTGATTACAATCTGAGCATCAGATGAAGCAGATAATTAAAATAGCATAGCTAGAGCCCGTAAAACATGACGGAAAATTGGTTCGCGTCTTTGCTAAGCCATAGTATATATTTATAGTACTTTTTTGGCGGTCCGTGGAGAGGCGGCGGTGGCATCAAGCGTAGAGCGGCCGGTTCGGGTTTGCTGGCCCAGGATTCAAGTCCCATCTCCGGCCGTTTGTTTGTTTTTTTAACCGTGAATTCGAACGAAATTACGCTCGATCCACAAAGTTACGGACGGACAGACAACGAAATTATGTTTGATCGTAAAAAAATTTTCCGCCATCACAGTTACAATTTCAAACCTACCCTCCACCACTGTTCCGATAAAAACCTCCATCCGTGGCGAATCCACTCAAAAAAAGTTGCTGACTCGGTTCTGAAGGCGGCGGGTTTTTTGTTGGGATATGGAAATGAATCTTCGCAAAGCCTCCCTCCCCCGCCCCTCCCGAGGGCGGCCCTAACCAGCTCTCCTATTGACACAGACATCTATCGCCTGGTGGGCTTGTTTGAACTTCTGTTATGCAGATTTTCAAATGCAAAAAGCCGTTGCAGCATTGCGCACTTTGTCTTTGAGGTTGACAACTTTTTTAATAGCTTTACAGTGTTGGAGACAAAATTAGTCATCGATTAAAAATTAAATATTCGGTAATAAGTAAAAACATAAATGAATAAAAAATGATTATAATTCAATTGAAGCGATATTAATTAAAAAGAAAAAATATATCGTTACACCACGGAATATAAAATTGTACAGAGATGAACTAAACCCCCTCTTAAGATGAGGTGATTGAGACATATCGGATGTTTTTTCTCTATCGCACATATTTAAGATACATTTATAATGCAGTTAAAGTATTTATTCGTGCATAATTAAATACCCTAGTAAACGAAATGTATTTTTTAATTAGTCATTACTGATTTACAACATAAATACAACTTTCAAAAATTTAATAATGTGAGCATAATCTTACGGTGGAATTGGTGAACGTTGCATTGTGAAAGGTGATCACTTAAGCCAAATTTTCATAAGCACTGGGCTACCCTTAAAAGTTTTATATACTTGTTTCCCATATGAAAAGCTTCCTCTTAATTCTATAATTTTTCTAAATTAATAATTGGACAAAACCCAGTAATTGTATACACAGAAATAAAAATATTGTTCAAAATACTAATATTTACATTAACCTCACTATACTAAAAAATATCTATGAACTATACGTCACTGAATATCATCCCCAAATCGATTTTCTCAAATTATCTACCTACATATATGTCTGATGGCTTTCCCCTATATCATTTAATTCAAATCCCATCGTATTATTTTGTATTACGGATATTTATTATGAGTATATATTATTTATTGTGTCTTGCTTTTGTTCAAATTAAACTGTTAAGATTCCTCACACAAATAAATAAAATACTTCTTCCGTGTCCACTCCATAGTTGGAGCATACGGCCGCCACAAAACACCTCCTCCAAGACCTCCTATCAGCCGCCTGTCTTTCTGCTTCCTCCCAAGTAAGTCCCGCATCCCGTAGTTCTGCGTAAATAATCTGGAAATAGTCACAATCGTCTTCCAACATTCCAGGGCAGTGGTACAAGCAAATATTCTGCCTTCCACCACACCATATAATATGCAATTCATAACAAGTATGGTGAGAAGATGCTGCGTACAATACGAAGATTAACTTTTCTTTAAATTCTTTCTTAATTCATTAATTGATCTAGGGAATGCAAGATTCATTCCAGATGACCAGAAAAATAGTTCTGTTTTCGTATTACAAGCGTTTACAGGTCAATTTTTTGGTTGTGGCACTCCAAGGATGCGTTGCGTACCGATACACGTCAATAGTGTGCGCGAAGAATATCTAAGCCATGTCTACCGTAAGTAGGTACCTGCGAGCGGTTCGTTATTTTTTTTAATTGAATGTAAATTTAACACAATGATAATAATTAATATTAAACCATTTTCAAAACTTTCCGAAATTTCTCGGTGGTTAGCCATTACATTAATAATATAATAAAATATACTATTCAGTTTTAACCGAAAATTATTTTCTTCGCCTACAAGGTACAGCTGATGAAGGGAATGGACAGGCATTAATATTATTTCATTCTCTATCCACAAAATAATTAAAATTTAGAAAATTTATGTTCTATTATGTAGGAAAATTATACTTTCAATAGATTTGCCAACTAACTGTGGGATGCTTATAAGTAAAAAATCGACGAGTAGCTTACTTAGATTGGAAATAGTAAAAATATCGATGTGCAAGTAGTGTGCGTAGTCCGTATATGAGCCTCTATTAAAAATAAACTCTATTTATATTATTCTTCAAGGCTGGAATTAATTTTGTTTTCGTGAAAGCAAATATCAGAACTGTTTACATATATATTCGGTGTTTTAAAAATCAATAAACAAAATTATGTTGACTGACATTTCATCGCTGTCTTCGCGCTGTTTCATTCATATTTGATCAAGTTCATGTCAATGTTTCCGTTTAAAATGTAAAGTAAATATTTTGACAGGTTCTGTTTGAGACGTGAAAACTGTGCTTGCCCTTTCGTGTGAATGCTTCACCGTATTTTATTGTATAGAGTAATGTAAACACCGCGGCTACTTATTTAAAATACGTACGTACGCAATAATTACAGTTTAAGTACGCACAGCCGGCATGTGCGCGCCGCGGGGTACGGCTTTATGCGTACGTGTAGTATTCGTGTTTTAACAACCCCTCTTTCAGCGATTGTTAGGATAATAACGAGATATGGGGACCTGTCCATCAAGTTGATTTGCAAGAAAAACAAATTTGGGAAGCTGACTTCTTGTTCATTAAAATATCATCCCGCGATTCGAACGCGTACATAGCAGCGCGAGTATATCGACGTCATCGACAAATGATCAATTTAAGTCGTGGATGTCGATGTCCTAGAGATGGCATTGTTGATTAATCTTAAAAATTAGCCAAAAATGTTTAATCTCCATTAAAATTTTCTGTTAACTTGGTTTTGATGATACCTACCTAGGGTGTAACAGAGCTAGTCCATAATACTTAACATATACAAGTGTCCCATTGTTAGTAGCAAAAAATTTACAGACGGATTCCTGCATTGATAATGAGTCGAAAATGTTCAAGCAATCTTAATCTAATACCAATAGTTATGGGATAATGCAATGTTAAACTTTGCATTTTTCTTACATACTTATTTTTTTGAAAGTATAAATCAAAAGGAATTTAAAATACGAACTGAAAAAAAATTAAGACGTGCTTCTTTATTGATCGGGGTTTCGATCCCGGTTGGACCAACGCGTTATTCTGTTCTGTTTCCACCTTGGCTTAGTCCAATAATTCGTTATTCCATGTCAATTAAAAAAAAAATTAAAGCCTAGTGTCATAGACACCAGTGTGTCTATATATCTGATGTTTTTTAAATTATTTTCTAAAATAATGAAAAATTACATTAAATTAATTAATTAAATGTTTTAATACAAAATAAATCGCTGTTTAAGGGCTGCTTAAAATGTACATAAAATAAAAGTTTGGAATGATTTTTCTTTTTAAACACTTAATTATTAATTCACAATACGTAATTATTGTTGGCTCTGTTTACAGCTTTTTAATGTCAATCAATCAATATAGTAAAGAGTTTTATTTTTTAATTTTTATTTCTAACGCTTACAGATATAAAATTACATCTTTTCCGCTCGGATCTATTTCTTCTTGTGGAGAGGAGCTGTCAATAGTTTGAAAAATGACCCAACTCTCCCCGAGCAGATATTATTATTACAGACCCAATGTGTTACACGTCCAGTCACAACACTTACATTTATAATTCCCGGCCGAAGTACCTAATACACGTCTCGAAGGAAAAACAATAAAAAAGTTTTATCCGATCCCCTATCTGACGTGTGGGAGATAGATGTTATCGGAGGGCGGCGGGTGCCAGGTCCTTCGGACAGTGCACAAGGCACGACATAGTAGGAGCGACGAAATTTCTTCTTACTTGCGGTAAAATTTAATTTGTTTAAACTTAAGTGTTATAGAAATAAATTTTTAGGCACACGATGCTTATAACCTGCATTTGTACATTATCGTAACAATTTGAACCGCACTAGGTTATTATTTTTTTGTTGTTCAAGAAATCCGTATTTACATTTGTTTACATCTTTAAAATAATATTAAAAATTAACACTTTACCAGACGAAGAAAACGTATTATGGCTTGGAGAAAAAGATAGTTTACATTTAGAGAAAAAAATTGGTAAAAATATTGTGTAATATTGTTGAAAATCTTATAAATTATGCGAACATGCAAAAAAATTACATTATACCGAGAATAAAATAAATAATTTTGAAATAAAGAATATAGATAAAGATAAACCAAGGATAACACATTCTAGTATACCTATAATATGCTAATTAAGCTTATAAAATTTAGCAGAATAGTATGGAAAGGGTAGTATGGACAGTAAAGAGTAGGTATCATTAAGTTTTAGATATAACGAGAGGAAATTTTAAGTGCCCACATTTTATTTTGTATATTTCGTAATTAAAATTAATTGTGGATGTAACTGCATAGCATATTCTCGGGTATACTGACGTAAATCAATAAAATTGTAATAATTACTTTCCATTTAATTAATCGTTTTTTTTTGTCTAATTTAAATATGCTGTGAATTAGTTGCTACGTGTATATGAACTCTTTCAAAATGTACTCCGAAATGACAAAATCCAATCCCCACCTGAGTGTTATCATCAAGATCGCATCTCGGTGTCGGCTGTTGGCCACTTAACACGTCCTCTTGCGTGTATCTTCGGGCTTGTCCTTTCTGTGTTTTAATTTCATTTTTTTACAGAGGTGATATTTCTCTTCCGGGGCCCTTTGTTGATTGGGCCCTATTATTTTGGACCGTGTCAAAAACTGTCAACTCTTTCATTATACGTTTTGTTGACGTACATTTTAATGTTTTTATTAAGAAGTTAACACGCAAGTGTATATTTACGGAAATATTATTACCACCATAAATCAGGGCGAGATAACAGATATCCCACATATTCATTAAACTAGTATTGTTTCGAATAAACGAATATTTAAATTACACACGCATGCGCACTCGCGAGATTTTGATAGTTTATAGTCTTTTGTGTGAATAGCATTAGGTTTTCCATCAACCGTTTACTAAATGGTTATCTATGATGAACTTCCATTAATTCGACAATTAAATGCCCTCTTTTCTCACTGCGGATGGCATTAACATAAAATCAGAGATTAACATGAATAATAAATAATTTAACCGTAATGAAACAAAATTACTCCCAGTTTCGCCGTTCTAGAAAAATTCAGAGAACACCTCCTCTTCCGATTCGGACACGGACATAATGTTTACAATAATTTATGACGCATGAACTTCGATATTAAAGATATTAAAAACGTAAAATTCCCTTCATTGTTCTCGGTTCCTAACTGTATTTTCATTACAACACTTAAAATGATTGCATCGCGTCCACCTTTTACTCCGCCCTAAACGTATAAAAAGTTGGGTGCTTATTTTTTAGAATCTGTCCTCCACCGCGGCGATATTAGTCCCCAGAAGGCCTCCCCGTCTAATGACGGGCCCGGTACACACGGAGAGCAAAGGGAATATCCTCCCTTTTGATTTTATATTTCCATCCACGTTCTGGTGCCCTCGTCCCTCGCCGCTTTCTCCTGTTCTTCCTTCTAATATTCCCGGCGCTTAGTGTACTTTTATTGGGGCATTAAGTGATGTAATTTTTTTCCATATTATATTATTCAAATTTAAATAACTGTCTCTTCCACCCCTGCTCGTGTAACCGCGGCCCCGCGAAAGCTGTCGCCCTCGTCTCCTCTTCTTCTTACAAATGATCCCATCTCAGCAGTCATCGTGTTATTGCGCTTTTTTACTTTTACACGACTCTCCCCCGGCTTCCCCACTAAGCAGTACAAATTCCTAACTTTTATTCTGCGTAATGCACGTACGTCGGCGAGAGTTAAATAGCTATTTGTCATTGTGTTTCCGCGCCCGCCGCGCCGCCTCGCGACGTACTCTAAAATGATTTTTTTCATTTGCACCATCTGGCGGCGATATTCCTACTTATAATGAGATAAATCGCTTTGGCATCGCGGTCCTTTGTGTTTTAGAAGAATCGTGAATAAAATATGACATTTGTTTTACGACCGAACATTTTAAAAGGAACGAGGGAAAGAAAAGCGCGAATGTAACGTACTTTATTATACTTTCAACAAGAAAAATGATATTTACGCTATATTTCTAAAGCATTCCATGTAATTTTAATTATAAAATAAATTAATAAATAAGTTATATCGCAATATTCCAGATAAATAAAACTGGAAAAAAATGTTAGTGATGCTTGATGACCTAATGGTTAAGAGTTGAGACACATATCTAGGGATTCTGTGGTCTAGAATTCTAGTCTCATTTCAGACCAGTAAGATAGTACTATTATTCATAGCACAGGCTTTGAGCTTAGTTTGAAAATAGAAAAAATATTAATGTAACATTCAATCATCTCTATTTGATACCTAGATAAACAAAGGTTATTGGGATAATTTAAAGTTGGTAGCTTTTAAATAATGGAATGATAGATGTACCACCACTGTCATAAGATAAGAGTTTGTGTACAGGTGCATGTAAGTTTTAGGATTTTTGAAATTTCTGGCGAAACGGAGTATAAATCCTGTCGCGTTTTGTGCTTTACTTATTATGTTTTCTATGTGAATATTGAAGCGAAGGTGTGTATCAAAGGTAACACCTAGGACTTTTATTGTGTCAACCGAATGGAGCCTCGTTTCCACCGATATGGTACTGGTGAACATATTTATGACGATTTTTTGTAAAACGGTTTGTTTTGCATTTGGTGTAGCCTAGAAATAGTTTATTTATGATACAATAATTATAGAATCTGTTTAAGTCGCTTTGGAGGTTGTCGCAATCAACGAAACTGGAAATTTTTGAGTAGAGTTTTAAGTCATCAATGAAGAGTTAGAATGAAGCACTTGTTATACAATACGACATAATTCAATCTACAATAATATAGTCCTACCTGCGTATATCGGATTCACAGAGATGATTACTTAAAAATAATATAATTTTAATTATAATGTGTATCTTTACACATGAGAGGATGCCCAAGACAACCGATTCATTATCTTGTTTCAAATTTAAATCTCTCGAGAACGTTGATGGATTAGAATCAAATATATATGTAATATGAAGATGAGCGGAAACATTAACAATATTAATTTTCTTAAACATGAACAATATTAATTATCTTCTTAAAATTATCTTTTTTAAAACTCGAAACAGATATTTAGCATTTGATAGCTTTACGAACATTTCATACCAGTGTATAATTAAAAAATAAATAAATTATAATGTCACTTATATAACTTCGTGATTAGTGATATAAAAAGGTATTACCGCATTAAAAAAAAATTTTTTTTAAGAAAAAAGAGATGCGAACACGGAATTCGTGTCACATCAATATCCTTACTATTTTCAAATTAAGCTAAACGCTTGTGTTATGAAAATAGGACTAACTTGCTTGTCTGGAGTGAGACTCGAACCTGCGACCTTTGGATCACTAGGCAAGAGTCCTAACCACAAGACCAACAAGCTACTCAAAAACAAATTAAAAATGATTTAATGAATCCAACTCTTCGATTATTTAAATTATATGGGATTGATCGTGTTTTAATTAAATCTGTTTTAGTATAACCGCTCATCTACTTGACTAATCAAAAGAAATCTATCAAAATCTAAAACGTCTGTCAAAATAAATTGATAACTGTACAATGTATCAAATTTACGATCAGAATGATAATTTGATGAACCCGAGATATTCATTTTAATTTATTACCTATAAATACCACTCCATTTTTTCACTTGAAATAAAAAATCGATAGTGATGTGAGGATCGTAATGTTCGTTGTGTATGTAAAGTGTTTCGGGAGAATATACCACCTATATTATATTCCACGTGTGTGTCTAACATTTGATTGTCTGTATACATTTTACGCGAGTGTTGGTGTGTAAGGTGTATTTTTTCGAGCGATACAATAATAAAGATGATTGATATCGTAACAAGTTCTTACTGACAAGTGGATCGTTTTACATAATCATTAAACCCGTCTTATATTTTCGAGACCATAAAACAAGGCTGAATGTGTTAGTCCGCGCGCCGGGACCGCAGCCTAAAGTACAACCTGCGAGGCTTTGTAAAATTCACGCACACTAAGTAGAACGGCACTTTCAGAGTGAGGTTTAAAAATTAACAATAACGAATGAAACGATCTTTTTACTCTGCGATTGACCAGCGAGAACAATAGGCTGTTCGCGCGCCGCACATCTGAACACATCATCGGACATATCCGCGATCATCTAGTAACACTCTCGTATCGTTTTGTACTTAAAACTTGCGATGTATACTGCCTAAATATCGTGAAAGGAAAATAGAAATCGAAAATTTTTATAGCGTCTTTCACCTGTTTTTGAAAAGCGTCCAATTAATAATATTTTACATTATTTCAAGTGTTAATTTCACATATGTACATTTTTACACCGAAAAAAAAATACATAAGCGCGTACATTTATTTATATGAAAGCTCCCAAACGAGAAACTGGAGGTTTGCATTTTCCTTTCTACCGCGTGCAGATAATGCTAAGAAAACTTTTCCAACTCTAAGTATACAGAGAAAGATAAATTGAATCTCACATCTCATCTTTTTCCTTCGCACTTGCAGGAAGCCTCCCAGAGCAGGACGGAGGCATTACTCTCCCGATGGCTCGTCCATTGTTCGCGAAATGGTATCTTTAAATCATAATCATACAACGGGAGCTTTGTCTGGGTAGAATTTTCTTATATGTGCTGTAACTATGTGAAATAAAGTTTCAAATTTCATTCAAGATTTAATTTGGGCGCTCGGGGTATTCCGGGCGGGTATGCAGCAGATATATTGCCTTGTAAGGGAGTCAGCTTCTTATTAGAAATGCGCAATACTTTTGAGGCATTGTGGTTTCCTTTGGCGGGGTAATTTTGCATTGTAGCCTCCGTGGCGGGTAGCGAGTCTCTACTCGGGCTACACTTGTAGCGGAGCTATTGTGTACGCGGGGGCAATGCTTAAGGCTTCTTATTGTTGCAGCGTAACTTAACCAAGTTTTCAGACGTGTGTATATGGGGTTGTTTACGGTTTACGAAATGTGTGTATTTAAGTTTCTCCGCGCTCGAAGATGCTTATTATCTAGCGAGAATTGTGTTTTAATTATTGAGTTTATCGATTTAACAAACTTAAACGTCAGAGGTAAATAAAAATGCAATTTATATTCATGTTACGTATCTATTAGAAAGAGTGTTATCACTAGCTCACTGTCACTGCCTCTGAATCATATATATGGTCAATCTTAGAAGAATTTTGCTACCAGTGAAAAGTTGTATAGTTTCGGAGCTGCGAACATATAAAAGCTTTGACAGAATGTCGTTGTGGCTCTGTGTACCTACTAGTGTGAAGATATACATTTTTTCCATTGTGTTATGACTTTAATTTATTCAAAAATTCTTAGCAATAGATTTGTCAAAATGTTTGCAATACCAGAAAATACTTTTAAACGCACTACGGCATATTAAGCAGATCGATCAAAGTTCGATTCTCCCGACTGTCGCTCGTATTGCGGGGAACATTTCAAAAAGCTATTAGTACAAAATTTCCTTTCATTAGGTTTCCCCGATAAATTTGAATATGCCTTTTCTCTGAGGTGTCATTTAGTCGCAAAAAAGTCTTAAAATGCTTAACGCGATATAGCTGTCACCGGGAAGATGGATCTGGTGCGAGAAAGAACTCCGACTGGCTTATGGGTTTCGGAAATATATTGACAGTAGATTTGAGGGGTCGGCGGTTCGGAGCCCTCCCTCTCTTATTTTTTCTTTTCTTCTTCAACCCCAACTGATATTTTTATTCGATTAGTAACCCCAGAGGTATTTTTAGTCGTTTTTTGGCCGTTTTCTTTCAAAGTAAGTGATGGTTGCACATTCAACGTATTATTTCGTCAACGATGTTGACTTTGGCTCAATCCCCGTGCATTTCGGGGGAGAGAAAATATTGTAACTTACATTACCTACAGCACATGCCTTCTAATCTATCTAAATTATTGCACATTTTTGTGAAGTTACAATTTCAGAACATTGTTCTATATTTAAATTAAATGATGACTCAATTAGAAAGATACATATGCAAGATAAATATGCATACATCATCATCATTATTATCATCTTCATCCTCTTGTCCCTAGTAGGGTCGGGGGCCAAAAGACTCGACAAGATGTTTCCATGTTCCCCTGTCTTGCGCTGCTTCTGCACGAGGCAACCAGTCTAGACCCATTCTGTTTTCATATACATTTTTATATTGCATTTCCCAGCTTAATCTGGAGCGATCACCTGCCGTCTTCTTTTCGGGGTTGCCAGGAGGACTCTTCTTGGTACTTGTTCCTCTGGCATTCTTAGTACATGTCCAAGTCACCTCATTTGTGATTTTTCTATGTGTGGGAGTAAGAGTTCCATGCCGAGTGAGTGCCCTATTTCAGAACTTCTCACTCTGTTCATCAATGTTACTCATCTTGGCAGCCTGGATCCTTGCTCTCACTCTCTCCGTCAGGATCCAGGAGGAGTTTAACACCAGGATAATAAATTAAAAATATAATCTTCTTCTTTCTCAGCCATCTCTCCAATGCTGGATGTGGGCCTCTTTTTAAAATTCTCCAATATACTCTTCTTTGGGCTTTTCTTATCATCGGACCTTTTCTGAGGCCGGCCTCTTTCTCTTTTTACGTTCCATGATCTCCACCGCAGAACTCTGGTCTGATTTCCTCATTTCAGACTTACGCTTGGCATTCGTCACTTCATAGATCGCTGTGTACATCATAGTTTATGTATGGTATAAAAATATAATATACAGATTTAAAATAAATTAATTGATTTATCTTGGTATCACTTAGCGTGTTTGGCCCAAAGATTTTTGGAATCCATTGCAAAATATAAAATTGATAGCAGTTTAAAATTGGATAAATATATCGATCATTTATGTAAAAGACTACGTAAGTCTAAAAATTTTCGTACCTAATCCTGAATGGGTAAATGTAGTGAAATAGAGATTCGCGATTCTCCCCGGATTGTAATTGTTCCGGGTTCGTATCCTGGCGGTAATCAAATATTTTTTCTATAGTTAGATTTTTGTATGTATGTATGTATGTATATCTAGTTAATTTATCTAATTTGTTTCCAATTAGATTCTAAACATGCCTATGCTTCTGTGCATTATATACATGATGTAACAGAGCTATTCCACAATACTTTACAGGTGGATTCCGGACGTAATATTAATAGTTATGGATGCAATATCAAAGTTTGCATTTTTTTTTCAATATTTCTGACTTATTTTTTACAAAACTTTGAAGTATCATTACAGTAACTTATATCGATTACGAAAAATTCATTCGTTTCAATAAAAGTTGAATAAAATAGTAAAAACTCTGAAACAAATCCTTTTGAAATTGAAAGGTTTTTATTATTTTATTTGATTTGTACTTAAGGGAATGAATTTTTCATATTAGATATAAGTTATTAAATTATAGTTCAATTTGCAAAAAATAAGTCAAAAATATTGAAAAAAAAATGCAAATTTGGATGTCGCATATCTCTTTTACTATTGATATTATGGTCATTGTTGCTTAAACATTTTCGACTCATAATCAAGTCAGAAATCCAGCTGTAATGTATTGTGGACTATTGTGGACTAGTTCTGTTACATTCTGTATTTACATTTATCACCACACGTTTTTTGAAATATGAATTGAGAATTTGTGCTCTATACAAAATTTAAAGAAATGACCAGATCCCAATTAAATTCAATCTGCAACATTCGGCATTTGAGTCTTAGATCCCCGTAGAGCAACCCTTGCTCCATCTCGCTCCCTTATCATCCCCCGACGGGCTCCCCCGCCGAAGCTGGGCGCCCTTGTGAGGTGCTTAATCCTGTCAAAACACGGGCCTCGTCCTCTTGAAGACGTGTCAAAATCCCCCGTTTGTTGCGTTTCACATGTGTGATTTAATTTTAATCATTCGCTGTTGCGGTAAATCCTTTCGATTATTTTTGGTTTCTTGAGAGACACTCATTTTGATGATCAAGCGTTTTTATATGACTTCATCTCAATTTGCGTTTAACTAATATAATAATGTCATTTTCTTCATTTGCCTTTACTAATAAGAAAAATAAATAAGCTAGGTTTTTTTATTACCAAGTACATATCTGCAGGTAAATGAAAATATGATTAACAATTCTTTTATCGTTATATCGAGAGTAGAAAAAGGCATCAGTGATTATTTCGAACTTCACAGGAGAGCAAAAGAATGCTCTGTCAATCTGATTTTTTCAATATTACTTTTATTAGCAAATGATTTCAATATGCATTTTGAATTAACAAATATGGATATCGTTTAGTTATAAAAGAAACATTGACAAAATCAGATTGACAGAGCATTATTTTACTGTAAAGTTCGATTTAATCGATATTTTTATATTATATATATAAAATATAGCTCGTTCTATATTTTATTTTCTATTTTATACTAATGCTTAAACCTGTACTTGGACAAGCGCTAGAGACAACTACATAAATATATTATGGTGAAAAACTGTAATAATATAAATAATTATTTATTTACCCAGAGAATATCATTCAAAATTCTCGGAATAGAAATGTTAAAACTTATTTTTTCCACATTATTGATGGAATAGAATTTTAAGAAATAACAGAGGGTTCATCATCTATTTTTCACAAAACATCGTGTATTTCAAAGGAAATTGACACATAACTTTATCTTAGTTCATAAATCCATTTAAAATTTCGCTATGCATGACATAATGTATACCTACATATATTACCTATATATATGTTACAAACAAAATGTAAATTTCTATAATGTAACTATACATTAACCCATAGTTAGCATATATATACTAGTTAATTTATACAGTAACAAAATTGAACACTTTGTCTAAAACACACACACTAGTTAATTTATACAGTAACAAAATTGAACACTTTGTCTAAAACACACACACAAAATATAATATATATATATATATAATAGATTCTATATATATATATTCTATCATATATATATATATATAAGATAATATAATACACTACCAAACAGATTATTTGATTCTAAGGGTCAACCCTCACTATCTATAAAAAGCGAGAAACAGACGATATATAACGGAATCGAAACCGGTGCACTCAGTTTCTGTTGACGTGTAATATTTTGTTCCAATCTTAAAAATGTTTAATATTAAAAAAAAATAGCCTAACCTGTGAGCTTTATTAACCTAACCTAACCTAACCTAACCTAACCTAACCTAACCTGTGAGCTTTATTTGTATTTTTAATTTTATTTTATTTGACTTTGTTCATGACAGGTTTATAATACAATTTATTATAGTCGTTTTTTTAGTAATCACAAATCTGTACCTATATAATTTTTTTTAACTTAAATTTTTGCGTCTCGCACATTTTATATTTATGTGTGTGTACACATTGTCGCTTAAGGCCCTAACACATCCATCCTCCTACTCCGATTACTAGATCATGCCTCACGTCTTCTCAAATACTATATATCATATTCATCACATATCACGTACTTTGGTGTGACTGTTACTTATATGTGCTTTCTTTTATTATGTTTTCAAGTGCCTTAGTTTGATGCGTATAACAATGGTGATTTTAGTTATTTTTCCAGAGATTTGAAGGTGATTCAGAGAATTTACTCGCTGATCTATTTGTTAAATATTACAAATAAAATAGACTTTTTTTATTGGTAAACTATACGTCAGTATAAAATAGTAATAATAGGTATCACAGTAAATTATTAAATTAAACACCACATTAAAGAAATTACAAGTCAACACATTAAAGAAATTACAAGTCAACACTATTTATTATTTTGTAAATGGAATTTTTTGGTAAAGTGAATTGCACTCCAAATGCAAGTGCCATCACCTTCCAAAAGTACATGGTTAAGTGCGATATTCCTTAATTATTTTATAAAGAAGAGTGATACACTCTTCTATAAATTGAGTGCAAGAATATTCCTTTTAAAATATTTTGTAAAATAAAATAAAGAAAAAAAATTATGAATCTTTTGTTCTAAGAAATATCTTCTTCTTCTTATACTGGCTGAAGGCCACTAGGGCTTGTTTGCGCAATTTGTCATCTCCCAGATTTCCACCTTTAGGAGGTCTTACAGGCATCCTTCTTTCCTCTGGTTTCCCATGTAGAGCAAGGTGTGGTAATTTTGGGGGTCAATTCTTTCCACATGGTCTCTCCCGTACTTTCTTCTTTGTCTCCCTCATCTGACAACATCTTGGATATCACTTTTTTCTGATTTAAGTGTTTCTCATTCTGTGGCGTAGAGTCTTGTTAGTTATTTTACTTTGTTTTCTTCTCTGTGGTTCTAAGAAGAAATTGAACGCGAACTGAAGCTGAGAAAAATGTCAGCTCTTGTTGCGGTTCCGTAGGTCATCTGTCTGAAGGTAAAAATTATGAAAATAAAAATGATGTTTTGCTATTTTGAGGTCCGAAAGTATCATTTCTAATGATTATATATTATTTGAATTACGAGAACAAAAACTTTAAACCGCATTATCTTAGAAACAATATTTTGGAAAGGTGAAAGTTTTGCATTCGGGGTGTGATAAAAGTAAATATATTTTGATTTCTTTACTAAATAAGCATGAACCTTATTTTTGAAAAAGTGTTACGTAATTGAATTCCACAGTAGATACGTAAAAAATTTCACATGGTAAAATGATGCATGAAAATATTAGGTCCCTACATATGAAATTGGCGTTTAGTATGGGAGGAACATATAGCCGATTTTTTTTTATTATAATATATTTATTTAATCAAAGTATGTACCATTGCTATCTATGCACTTTTACCATCTCATAGGTAGTTCATCGATCCCTTTACTAAAAAAACCATTCGGACGGGAATCAATAAAATCTTTGAAGGCGGTTTGGACTGCCCCATCGGAGTTGAATTTTTTCCTTTGCAAGAAGTTATCCAAATTTCGAAAAAAATGGTAATCTGTTGGGGCAAAGTCCGGAGAGTACGGTGGATGTCTTAGACATTCCAATTGAAGCTCCTCGAATTTGGTAGCCGTCTGTTGTGCAGTGTGTGGTCTAGCGTTATCATGAAGCAGCAGTGGCCTAGAGCGATTAACCAGCCTCGGTTGTTTAGCAGCTAGCTTTTCTATCATGGTTTGCAGTTGCTGACAAAAGACATCTGCCGTAATCGTCTGGCCAGATTTAAGAAAGCTGTAGTGAACGACACCAGCACTAGTCCACCAAACGCTCACAGTAACTTTTTTGGAGTCAATTTTCGCTTGGGGCATGGTTTGGCTGGTTCGGCAGGGTTCAGCCATTGCGATGAGCGCTTCCGATTATCGTACAGGATCCACTGTTCATCACAGGTAATGATTCGATTTAAAATCCCTTCATTATTGTGCCGGTTGAGTAATGCAACGCAGCAGTCCACGCGCGTTTGTTGATTTGCTTCACTCAATTCGTGAGGTACCCACCTTTCAAGCCTTTTCACCTTACCAATTTGCTTCAAGTGGATTAAAACAGTTTTATCACTAACACCGCAGCCTGCATCTAACTCGGATGTGGTTTGCGATGGATCCGCTTCCACAATAGCCTTCAATTCTTCATTATCAACTTTGGTCTCCGGCCGTCCACGGGGCTTGTTCTGCAGGTCGAAATTTCCAGAACGAAAACGTTGGAACCAAAAACGCACTGTGTTTTCTTTTGCGGCATCGTCGCCATACACATCATTAATCCTTCGAGCCGTTTCTGCAGCACTGGTGCCACGGTGAAACTCGTACTCTTAAATAACGCTATATTTCAAGTTTTTCATTTTGTAAACTGAGTGACGCAAAGAAAAAAACAATTGAGGAAAAAACAAATGAATTATAATTTTCAAAACACAAATACATGAGTAAATAGCTGTATAAATTTGGATTTGGAATTCTTAACCAAAGAGAAGATATTTGAGATCAAATTTGCCAGTACGGCAAAACGCCAATTTCATATGTAAGGACCTAATATTAACCTAACGAAGCATTTTTTTTAAATTCATCTTGACCCCCTATTACATTGTATCGAATATAACAATATTTTTGCATTAAAATAAACGTCTGATACATAAGTTAAAGTTTTGAACACACAATATTCTATCATCTCACAATTTGACAGTACCTTCTTACGACCTATCCCAAACACACACCGTTCCTGTCTAAGCCACATCAAAACAGTCTGCTAAATGCTATAACTATTATGTTACAGTGCATCTTGACTGATCTTCAAGATGTTTGATAACTGTCGGGTGCCCCAGTGTTCAAATGTTTCCAATATCGCTGGGTGCCGGGTACCCACGAGAGGGCCTATCCGCCTTGAATAGCGAGCGGTGTTTGATTGGTTTCAAAAACACTCTCGCGGCCTGAGAGTTCTGACAGGCGGTGAACGAGGGAATCGCGTGGAGATGTTTCAATAGTACTCGTAATTACATATTTGGAAAGTGAGGATCTCAATCAAAAATAAGTACCAACACATATGTGTTTACTCTAAGTACACACACAAGTATCTCTACCTAATAATTGCGCCAAATTTTGATTGTTTAGAATCGGTTAGAAAAAATATATTGTCACGAAATTCTTGAATTGAGAGGAATTATATCGAGTAATTGCGCGGCTACACGTAGGTATACAATAATTTGAAAATCGATGGAACTCGCGAGGGTATGGGGGAACATTCTAGAAAATAACATTTCGCATAAATATGCGCGCGATACGCGCGACAGTGTGTTTTGCAAGGCGAGGCTACAGAAAGCGGGCGATACATTGTGAGTATTGGCGACCAGCGATAAAAGTGACAGAGTATCTACCTGAGTGCGAGAAGTGCTCTAGCAACGAATAATAAGATGAGAAAGATCAGAAAAAAATAAAGTGTAGCACAGATAAGTGTCGAATGACGTACAGTGTGAATTACGGAACAGTGCTGCATTGAAGTTTGTGTGACATTATGGTTAAAATAAAACCTTAATTGGTTTTGAATGTTTTGAACTGCGACAATATCCATCGAAAAAAATATTTTATTATAATAGGTATAAGAACACTACAGAAAACTCTTTAATGAAGCCGTCGAGCGACTACCATGACGTATTCAATGACAAGTTCTTGGCTGAGAAAAACATCAAATAATTACGTATGAAGACAGATTAGGCCATGATTGATTAACTAGTTCCGATGCAGCGCAAAACAGGGGAATACAGAAGTGCCTTTTCAAGTCTTAGGGCTTCCAAAACTCCTAGAATAAAAGAATGAAGATGATATGGACGGGTTAAAATAACGATGGTGTTACATTTCCTATGTTTTCCAGAAATTTACATAACGCAAAAAGTACTGTAATAAATTAAAGAATAGAATCACAGTTAAATGACGCTCTGACTAAGTTACTTCATGTTTTCTGTTAACAGATTGACTTGTCTACATATTGTTTCTATGTCTGTGAGTTATACCACTGTTAGTAGAATCCATCCACGTCAAAATAATATCCAGCATTCTGGTTTATGTAACATGGTTTACCGAGCTGATACACTTAAATTATATTCTCTTGTAATTGGAATTAATTGGTATTTCGATTAAAGATGTAAAATGTTATGTTATCACCTTGGGAGTAGAAGCACAGAGGCTCTCGTCGTAAGGACGGGCGGCCCACCAGCGGGGCGCCTTCCTCCGTGAATGTCTGTACCGCGGTACAAAAGGCATTTCAATTTCACATTGATTGATACAATGCGTTTTTTCTTGGGCCGTTAACAATGAACAAGGCCCCTGTGTTGGAAGCGGTCGGCGGTACCGCGGTCCGACGAGCGGCCTGCTGAGCTCCTTACTACCGAATTTGTATTCACGAGGGAATGAAATATAGAACTCGAATCGAATGTTGGCTATTATCGCGGGCCCGGCTTGAGCCCGGTAGTTGCTAACTGTGTTTGATTAATGATTCTCCGACTGCAAAGTGATCCTATTGAGGCTTAAGTGGATTCTCGTCCTATTATTGTTATTATCGACTCGGAATCAGATATGGAAAAATAAGTTCCGCAGTTGATTGATGCACTGGTTCCCGTGAAAAGCAATCTGTTCCACAATAGCACCCGTGAATGGGCCCAATAGGTGTTTGTGTATTTCCTTCGGTTGTTTTGTTGAAATGTTACATTTGTATAATGAGGCCGAGAAAGGTTTTTTCAATCAAACCATATTCTTACTGTATTATAACATCATATCTATGTTTATTTTTCTTATAGAATTCCATTAAAATTCAATTAAACACCTGTACCAATACATCTTAACCATTTTGTAAATAAAAACAATGTCACGAGAGTCTAATAACAATAGGAACTATACATAATCGAAGACTTTCGACTACACGTTAGAAATAACTAAACTATCGGAAACATTGGGTCTTCATAAATACGGACGGCATTGCATTGGTATAACGATTCATCTCATTTTGATAAATGACGAAGTTACAGATGAAGCGAAACAGACAGCGAAGCGATATTTGTGAGAAGTATTTGATAGTGACCAGAGTAATATTTACATACGTTTATATGGCGGATAGGGTAAAACGCGGACATCGTTGTTTTGCTGTAATAAACTAATTATTTTTATTGTTTAGTCTGACATAGATTCGCCATATGTAAGCCTAAGTCATCTCATTTCCACTTGACTCAGTAAAGTTTATTTCCCTTTCTGCCTGCTCCAGGCTCCACTTCCGTACTTAGCGTTGATACCTATGTTGTGGTTCGGCTAGTAGTTTTTATTTGCCACAAAAATAAATTAAAAATGTGTTTTCTTTACTCGAAAGAAATTTTAGTCAAAGCTGTAACATGTAATGTAAGCAATGTGCATTTTTTCTCTCCAAGAAGAGCGCGGCCGACATAAAAGAAAATTATTATTCATTCGACTTGTCTAAATGTAAATTGCCGCAATATCAACTACCTGGTCTCCCGAACTGAACATCCCTGAATAATGGAAATAAATTTCAACTATGAAATGCAAATTCCCGCGCTCACTTCACAGGCCGACTCGGACCTGTGGCAGGCCCCGCTCGCTTACGAGGCTTTTACTTTGGCAATGAGAGAAGCTTTTGCCAACCCCCAGTAAAAATAAATTATATCAGACATCATAATCAAGTTGTCAGTGGCTGCTGTATTTGAATATAAATTATTTTACGGGAACGTTTCACGGGGCCGGGCTTCTTAACCCTTCTCTCCCCGCGTGGGGTGCGGGGGTGAGTCCTCCCAACGGCGAGGGTGGCGTGGGGCGGGATACGCGTTAAAAGTTGTACACCATCTAAACATAGTCGAAGTTTGAAAGCTGCTTTAGCTTCTTTCTATATTTAACTTCAAGGCAACTCCTTTTCGTGGTCAAAGGAAAATCGATTAACATTTTGTGCATGCGGTGTTATCGTTGGTTCGATATTCAGTGTTTTTGTTGTTATTCTTGATTGCGATGCGACATTGATATTCTACATTCATGATTACTGTAAACAAACTTTACAATATTAGGACCGTTGCGTTTCACGTAACAGAACCCACGCACGGTGATTTTATATATTGTTTCGAATTTCTCAACCATAGAAATTGCAACCTTTAACAGTTATTTCAATAATTATCATAAAAAGTTCTTACGTTGTATTTAAACGTCACACTCGAACTTTGTATCAGGATTATTAACAAACTGTTGATAATTTGTATATTAAAAATTAAAAAGAAACAAAGTATACATATTTTAATTTATTTTCTCTCTCTTTCCGATGTCGCTGCAGCCCAAATCGAGCCATTTAACTTCCGATTTAATCCCTCCATTTTAATTTATTTTACACTATTTCATTTATTATTTTTTAACAAGCAGATCATCAACAGGTTGTTATTGAGCCTGACATTGGAATATAGTAAAGCAAAAACATTTTATAAAAATTATGAAGATAACACGATTACAAAATTCACTACACATAACAAGCAAATAACTAAATTGGAGCTTTTTTCTTACAATTAATTTAACATTAATGTATTTAAAAAAATTAATGATTTAAAAAAGTTAAATTATTTATCGTATGAGCACAAGATAAGCTTGGTTGGCTAATATTTATTAGAATACACTACCTCCGTTGTTAAAACGGGCCAACGATTGGAAGACATTACAACATACATAACACGTACGAGTAGGTATGTAAATATGAAAACTTTCAATTCGAAAAGACATACAGAAAAATCAAATCTTTGAAAAATGTTTGGCTGCTACCGGGACTCGAACCACGGATCTCCTATCTATCCGGGACAGGTGCGTTAACCAATTATGGTATAGCGGCCTCGTACATTTCTGTTAATATTATATGTAAGTCTCTTATTATTAATTGATTAATACATATTATCCATTTTTAGCAATCTACTTTTGGTAACTAAATTCACAGAACTTTGTTCTGAAATTGCACTTACACAATAATAATGTGTTCTTTAATATAGAATAATTGAGAAATATTAAATTTTTTAATCAATGTACGTAACCTGTTATCCTAAGCAAACTACTACACTGCACTGGTTTCGTATTATATTTTCCGATAACTTTAATTAAATTATTGTTATAATGAGTTGACAGATTTCTTGCTTTCATCTTATGTTTTTGGTGATCTAAAAATAAAGATATAATAGACTATCGGTTTCATAATTGTACAAAAATATAATACATTTTAACATCCTTATTACGAACACAACAAAAGATAAATAATACGTAAGGATATAATAACAAACAACAAAAAATAATCGACTTGTATTTTCGATCCCACAAAAAAAGATTTAGATTCTGGATGATTGATGCCGCTATAATTTCACAGTTTTTGTAAAGCAAAGCTTATATCCGGGATACCGAGCCCGGACCGCTGTTTTCCTTTGAGGGTATCTTTAATAGCTCCTTCTTTTCTCATAACCAGAATCCCGGGTGCAATAAGCTGCACCCCCCACCTTGGCCGGGATTGGCAAATGTGTACAAATATCGGTAGAGGAGTTTTAATTAAAAACTCAACTGTTACTTTTATGCACCACTGATCAAAGAAAAGGTCCCAGTTGTCAAAAACTCGCTTGGTCGTGTATCGGAAAATAAATATTTTATCCTTTTTTGTCTGAAAGAAATCCAAATAATTGTAATAGGGGAAGAAACATACGCAATATCATACAACAACCGAATCTTAAAAAAATAATTTTTCATTAATTTTCTAGAACTGCAATTCAGAATACATATCACATTAAGAATAAGCAGGATGTTTCGTAGCTAGTAGCAAAAACTTAATAGGTGAATTTCTGCCTTGATAATAAATCGAAAATGTTCAAGCAACCATGACCTAATTAATATCAATAGTTATGGAAATATGCAATATCAAAGTGTGATTTTTTTTTATATTTTTGACTTATTTTTTCCAAAAAATTGAAATATCGTTACATTTCATTAAATTCATTCGCTTTAATATAAAATTTTTAATTTTTATAAAAACCTTACAAAAATTGAAAAAATATTAATTTACGTGGTTTTTATCATTTTATTGGAGTTGTATTGAAGCAAATGAATTTTCATAATCGACATACGTTACTGTAATGATAGATTAACTTGTAACGATATTGGCCTATTCAAATAGACATTGCTGAAAAATTATACGAAAATATCTATCTGCTAAAGTTTATAATAAAGAGAAGCTTCACAAACCGTTAAATACTCTATAATTAAATATTTGCCGGATAGGTAGATGCGGACGAGCTTTATTATCTCTGCACGCGGGCGTGTAAAGCAGGCTTTATGTTATTTTGTTTAACGAGATGTCCAATCACAGACGCGGGCGTTAGCACCGAATCTGACCAATGAAACGCGTCTTGAGAGTTAGACTTGGACTTTTACACGCTAGTTGGAATCAAAAATGGCGAGAGATAGGAACTATTGTTAGGCGTTACAAATTAGAAAGCGGCACTTGAGTTTTCAGCTTGAAGGTCGGCGGAGGCTTTGTCGAGGAGAGTCAGGAAGGAAGATAATTTAGCTGGATCGAGGAAAAAGCCAGAGGTTGATAATAATTCAAAGAGAATTGGAACAGTGAACAGCTAAGCATTTTCAATATTATTTATTTCTATTGCCTTTTTCGTGTATTCAATTTAGAACTTTCTGGATCGTAACAATTATTGATATATGTTGTGGATTGTTTTGTTACGTATTTTGGGCCTAGTGATAATTATTACTATACGCGCTTCGGATTTAATGTACAAGAAATCGTAATGTGGCGACTGTGAATTATTGCATAACGCTTATGAAATATATAATTCTGTCGCTGTTCATATGTAAAATCATTTAAATTCGATATTCATATATTACCAAAGATATAAAGGCTTTAAAATGGAATACTTTACTGACGAAGGGGGTTTCGTGTTCGTTCGTGGGTTTTAAAATTCAGTATAATTATGTATATTCAATGTCGCGAGGTTCGGAATGTGCGAGAGGTTCTTCAGGGCGGATGTATTCTTATGCTAAAGAATGCTTGTTATCTATACTGGCGATTGAATACACGGATTTCTATATGATTTGTATTGTTTGGAAATAATTGGGATCGGAGTATTTATGGGGTTTTGATATCACGATTGACAGTGTGATATAAATTCAAATCGTACGAGGAATTCCCCACAAGTAATATATTTTAAGAATGCATCTGGATTTTATATTTGTTTTATTAAAACATGATTGTGTGGTTTATCTGAACTCGTTACATGTTTTTATTGCGTCATTGGGCAGCCGTTCTAAACACAATTTGTTCCTAACAAATTCTTATGAAACGTATTTCGAATTGTACATGTTGTATAGGGATGGTTAATTTGGATACGGCCGGTCTTCGGCTGGGGAACACATTTGTGTTTTCTATTGCGGTTGGTTATTTTACTGTCGGCCTGTATGCGAGGGAGCTGTGCGTGGACGGTGTCGCGGATGCTGTCTGAACTTGTTTCAACTAGTACGAGAATTTAATTGTGTGTTTTGATATCGCGATTGTAAGCGTGATATAAAGTCAAATCGTGCGAGGAGTTTCTTACTAATAATATATTTTAAAAATGCATCTGGATTTTTTTATTTATTTTATTAAAACATAAACATCAGCTTATTTGACTACAGAGAGGAAGAGTTTGTTCACAAAGGGCACTAGATATTATCAATTTCGTATGCGATCCCAAGATGTTAGAAATATTTTAGTTAATATAATTTCTTTGAATATTTGCTGCGGAATAATATTTTATAAGAAGTTCATAACTACTTGTCAACGGACGATCTTATAAACATAGTGTATATTGCACAATATATTGAAATCAAAAATCTACGTATTTCCTAGGTGGCGGAACTCAAACATACCTGTAATTATAATTACATTTTGATATATTGCTACGCCTTTTAATCGGTTAATGGATAGTACATGTGTAATGTTTACGCCTGCATGTGATATCACTATACAGCGTAGATGAACTATATTTAAGGGGTTTATGTCCTGTATGTGCTTGGCGTAGTGGGAATAGTCTTCTCGTTTCTAGGATTCTATACAGGTTTACAGGTGCTGATATTGAAATATATATACAAGGAAAACACTATTTTGGGAACCATTAATTGGATGGAAGATATTGAAGCACACATACACACAAGGAGGACGTTATGTTAAATACATGACTGGAAAGTTGTTATTGGAAAACACAGGCGTCCAGTCGGCGGGACGCAAGCATATTTGTAATTATATTGGTCATGTCTGCATGTGATATCATTGTACGGCGTAGATGAACTAGTTTTAAGGGGTTTATGTCCTGTATGTGCTTGGCGTAGTGGGAATAGTCTTCTCGTTTCTAGGATTCTATACAGGTTTACAGGTGCTGATATTGAAAATATATATATATATATACAAGGAAAACACTATTTTGGGAATCACTAACTGGATGACAGATACTGCAGCACACATACACACAAGGAGGACGTTATGTTAAATACATGACTGGAAAGTTGTTATTGGAATACACAGGCGCCACTAGAAGATATGGGCAGTTTGCAGAGAACTTCAACTTCTGTCAGTTAAGGACCTTTTACTATTACTATTCTTTCGCCTTTTTGCATAACCGTGGATGAACTAGATTGAAGGGGTTTATGTTCTGTATGTGCTCGGCGTAGAGGGAATAGTTTTCTTGTTTCTAGGATCTAATACAGTTTTACAGGCGCTGATATTAAAATATATATACAAGGGAAATGAAGGGCTACACAGGCGCTGGTAATTGCTCAATTTTGGAGAGTTATATTACTTCGGATCAGGATGCCATCTCAGAAGCAGACCAACTACAGAACTAAGATAAGAACCTTTGATATTATTTATTCCTGATGTTTTCTTATGTGTATCAAATGGAATGTTCGTGCTATATAATTTGTCATTGTCTCATGGTCACTATTCATTTCATTACGTGGGTTCAGAGTTCGACGGTAACGGACGCGGAAACAAATTAGTCTGATGTCGGGACGTAACGTCGGGATTATATCTTAATTATCTTTAGGATAGAAGCGAGGTCATCATACGTGCATTCTGCATTTCAAACGTATTACTAACATATATAAATACATATTATTGCGTTTTACAAATTGAATATGATCGCGGGAAATAGGCATTCCGTCCGGTTATGCAATGTTAACTTCCAACGTAGCATAATGAGATCTTATTACCGGTGCTAGACTATAAATACATATTATTGCGTTTTACAAATTGAATATGATCGCGGGAAATAGGCATTCCGTCCGTTTATGCAATGTTAACTTCCAACGTAGCATATTGAGATCTTATTAACGGTGCTAGACTCTCGAGGTTAGTCACGTGATTGTTGTATAAATGGAATAGTGAAGGGGATTGAAGAATGAGATACACTCGCGATACAGGTAGTTGTATGTAACTGGGATCAAATGACGGGGTGCGTGTTCTCGGTCCAGGGGATGAACGGGACTGCGGAGACACTCTGGGTGGGTCTAAGTAGAATTGCGCAAAGCCTCCACACAGTTAAAATGTGTTCAGTCAAGCAAAGGTGAAGCATTTCGAATCGGACCAGAGCGTCGTGCCTCAAACACAGCCGGAGGGAAGAAGCCCCTACGTTCTTTCACTCCCTTGGCCCGACGAGCTCGAATTCCGGATGTGAATGTTCATGAATGTCAGCTAAAGGACTCAGGTAGCCGTACCTCAATCGAAACCTTCGTTCGGGACCTCATCAACGTACGAGACAGGGCGTTCCGCATGGACGAGCAACTATGAGAAGCAAATGAAGGGGATTGAAGAAAGAGATACACTCGCGATACAGATGGTTGTATGTAACTGGGATCAAATGACGGGGTGCGTGTTCTCGATCCAGGGGATGAGCGGGACTGCGGGGACACTCTGGGTGGGTCTAAGTAGAATTGCGCAAAGCCTCCACACAGTTAAAATGTGTTCAGTCAAGCAAAGGTGAAGCATTTCGAATCGGACCAGAGCGTCGTGCCTCAAACACAGCCGGAGGGAAGAAGCCCCTACGTTCTTTCACTCCCCTTGGCTCGACGAGCTCGGGCTCTGGTTATGAATGTATGTGAATGTAATAACTCCGTACTCAAGGACGAGATAGGACGTTCCTCATGAACGAGAAATTATAAGATGCAGGTAGCAGTTCGACAGTCAATACTTATGCTCGGGGCCGCTTTAATGAACGAGATCTGTTAGCAGTTTAACAATCAATTTTTATGATCGGGACCGCATTCAGGCGCGCGATGGCATTACTAACACCATCATTCTCATCAGTCACCACCTTTTCTAACTTGCTGTATACAGAGACCTTCGGGGTTCTCTCCCTTCTCGGCCAGCGAGAAACATATCAGGAACTACACAATCAACTGTAATAATCATGCTGTTTTACCATCATTTAATATCTCTAGTCAATAAGACTACACCGTGGGATCAATCACATCAACTATATTGGCGATGCTAACATGGCTCTGACTGACGCGCTCAAGGGAGAGTCTTTTCCAGTCACCCAGTTAGTTCATTCAGCCCTTTAATCAGCAGTAAACATCATAATAATCCGGCTCATGTAGCCGCAACGTGGGATCCTCATCATATACACCAGTCAATTTGACTGCCCCGCGGGACAATATACAAACCTTAATATCAGACGCGGGATTTCTTCCTGATATGTTTGTCGCCGGGAAGCGAGGACTTCGAGGGATTCCAGCAGGAGCAATAGAGTCTCGGCTTGATCTTGGTCTGCAGCTTAGTGTGGGAGGTTATGTCTAAACAGGAGTTAACCACCGGATGCGGCGATGCTCTGGGGCCGCATCCCCCTCCCCCCTACAGGGGGGGGGGGGGCATCTAGAATCCACGTTTGAACAGAAGTGGTTAGACACTTCTTAAATTTCACTTACAAATCTGTATCTTCCATTCCCTTAGAATCTCGGGCTGCGATAATGTCAGACAAAGCTTGCCCTGAGCCTCTGTTGCGCCTAGTTGTTGTGAATATATATATGTTTGTCTTCCCCTACTATGTACTATGAACAGATTGAGCAGATTGGACAACGTGAGACGCGCTATCGGTAGGTTTCTTACTTGTGTTTTGAATATAACGTATGCTATTATATCTTGTAAATCTGTCATAAATGGGTGCCGCATGTGGTTGTGCTGACACGGTTCTAAGCTGCTATTATGAGATGTTGATAATCAATTCGGGCGGAATCTTTAACGTATGCCGTTAACTTGGCAACGTTTGTATTGTTTTATATTACAGTATTTTAACCCCGATGGTATTATAGTTATGGCGGTTCAATGTAAGGGAGTTTTGCTACTAGCGTTTATTCCTAGGCTACGCCGCATATAATTGGTTTTTGGGCCAACTCCGGACGTGGACGATATCGGCTATCTCTCATATAGGCGAAACTGTAGAGTTCTAGAGCGGTTTCTAGAAGGACGAGTACGGATTAGTTACGTGCGTTTGTTATTTCCATAGTTAGGTAAGCATTCGATCTATATTAGTCTAGTCGCGTTAATAAGAATACGAATCTCACCACATATCAAAAGAATTTTGGATAGCTACGGACACAACGGAGGGGGAATTTTCCTAACCACTAGATAGATCACGACTGGCCAATTTTGAAAATATAAATTCTTAACAAAAAAAAAAGAAAATATTAGCTTTCATGTAAATATACGTCCGAAGTTCTAAGTTCGACTTAAGTTTTCATCTAGTAGTTTAAAGCATAAAGTGTGTGCTTAAAAGTCCCAAAAGCCGTAATAAAGCTCAATTCGGTAGCTTAAAGTCTCAAGCTTTGTGCTTTTCGTAAAACTTATATTATTAAACTTTATAGTTAGGTATTTAGCTTAGGTGTAAAGGTAGGGAACGTTACAGTATTACGTATATATCTATTGTTAATGTAATCGTTAGTGTAATAAATAAGTAATAAATAAGTAAGATGTAGACAAAGAAACATTAGTATAAGTAAATAAGATATACACAAGGAAACATTAAATTAAGTTATAAAAATTAATAATTAAGAAAGTATTGTAATAACATTTAAAAGTATGTATATATTGATTTTTTTGGTAAGATTTTTTTCGATTACAGGACAATTACTGGATTTTGTCATTAAATAGGATAAATTAGATAGAAATCTCACAGAGACGAAACTATTTTATATTGGAAACATTCATGAGATTCTTTAAAGGATGGCCACAGGGCTTATGACATATTATCAATTTTTTTAACGGTTACACGGGTTACTTGGAAAACATTAATAACTGTATGCCTTGATTATGAGTCGAAGATGTTGATGCAACCATGATAGTTATGGAGGTGTGCAATATCAAAGTTTGCGTTCATTTTTCAATATTTCTGATTTATTTTTTACAAAATTGCGGTAACTTATGTCGATTTCGAAAAATTCATTCGTTTCAATACAAGTTAAATAAAACCCCTGCATAAATTCCAATTGGAATGTTCTCCAATTGGAATTGGAAGGTTTTTATTATTTTATTTGACTTGTATTAAAGGGAATGAATTTTTCATTTTCGATGTAAGTTACTGTAATGATAGTCCAACATTTTACAAAAAATAAGTCAGAAATATTGAAAAAATGCAAACTTTGATTGCATATCTTCATAACTATTGATATTAGGTCACGTTTTTTTTGAACATTTTCGACTGATAATTAAAGCAGAAATATAGTTCTGCAAGGTTATTAATGCTTTCCAAATAACTGTATAGTCTAATTGAGTATTTTTGTCACAATTTCTCCTAGTTCTATTATAATTCTTGATTAATAAAAAAATAGAATAAATACGTATTGTATCAATATCATTACTTTTATGCTAAGCCAAGCACTTATGCTATGAGAGTAGAACTAACTGGCAGAGGCGTGCAGTGGGAACATCGCAGCATGACTTTTACCTAACAATTATTTGAGAAAAAATGGGAATGCAACATATATTTCGTAATATTTCTATCACAATTTTTATCACAACATTTATATTTAGATATATCATAAAAATCTGTAGCATAAATATTTGATTTCTATTTTTTTTCCAAAATATACGTTTACAAAAAGTCATGTTTCAATGTTCCCACTGCACGCGCCTGCGAAACTGGATAATTTCCTGGAATGAGGCTAGTACCTTAAATAGTATACCAATAAGCATTGACAAATTATAATATAGACACGTTATTCCCATACTAGCCGGCTTTCATATGTAGCAAAAACATGAAAGAGACAACAAATCACGGTACACTTATTTCACAAACGCTCTGCGTGTAGACAGAAAAATCAGGTAATTTCAAGTCACGGTGACTAAAATAACACACTCATTCTTACAATAGTGTACGATACTCTGTTCCTTTTTCCGGGACTTTTTTCGGTGTAGCGTCGCGCCCGATCACAAAGAAGGTCCGCTCGATGACGAATGCAGTAAGGCAATTACCTTACTTTTGAGTTGCCGAGATTTCACGCTTGTAACGTATCTATAGTTTATTATATCATTGGCAATGAGCACATCACTCACATTCAAATTTCTAAATCTTCATTCGACTTGACGTCGTACGACAACTTGACGTGGTCCGGATTTCAATAAAATGAGTCATTCCAATTAAAACCGCAAAGTAGCATTTCCGATTATAATTTATGGTCTTTTGTTTCTTTATTGAGTCTGTGCATGATGAAACTTTTATATTGACCTCTAAACATAATCGTTGTTGAGTCGTCCATTTAAATACTGTTGCGTTGTACAAGGAAAATATATTGTAGGGACTTTTACAGGCACAATCGGCCGTATTTTGAAAATAACAAAGTTTAAAAAGATTGTTATCCCAACTCTCGAAAATTTTTGTCAAATGATCAATATCATTGTGACGAAAAATTGTCTTTAATTTAATATTTGAACTCTTTGGATGAAGAAATTAGCACATGTGTGTGAAACAAATTGATTTGTACCAACTTTAAAAAAATACAAGTAGTTATTTTACATTATATTAAAAATCTTAAAATTTCATTCCAGTATGTGGGAGGTTTGTGCAGTCTCATTCCACATAAGAAAACATATATTAAATTATCATACAAGTGATATATAAGAATATAAGATGATTTAAATATATAAATAGAAATTTTCACGTGCAGGTACGTAATACGTAAGATATAACAATAAATAAGGTATATAGCAAGAATTATTCAAATATATTCAAATAAACAGGGCATACAAAGTAAGATAGATAAGGTGCGAGAGAGTTAATACGAGTACTATAGCAATAATTATTAACAAAAAAAGGGCATTAGTAAATAAATAGGATGTATAAAAAAAGAGATTTTTTTTTTTTATTGTAATTTGTAATTTCGGATATTTTATACGCGCCGTATGTATTACCGAGAAGCGAATCTCGACGTTTCGTTGGATGCTTATCCAACGTCATCAGGAGGACGACCTTTACCCGCGGAGGTGGAGGTCGGACTGATTATAGGTGCTGCTTTCTAGGGCGTAAATTGTATGCACTTTGTTGTGGAGTATTCTCTTATTCTACAATAGAGGTCGCCAGTGTGCAATGTGTACTAGTTACGTCGGCGGATTTTACTGCGACTTCTCTCAAGGGTTGAATCATTGTCGTTAGAACAGGGCGCCAAATACTTGATAGTTTGTAACTGTCATCTCTATTGAAATTGGGATGTTTGTATATTTCAATGGATTCCCTAACTAATCTGGGTATAGGTACGGTTCTGTTGATAAGATTTTTGCCTTGTCAAATCTGATGAAGTGACAGAGATTCCCTAAGAAAGCAGCACCTATAATCAGTCCGACCTCCACCTCCGCTGGTAAAGGTCGTCCTCCTGATGACGTTGGATAAGTATCCAACGGAACATCGAGATTCGCTTCTCGGTAATACATACGGTGCGTATAAAATATCCGAAATTACAGTTAAATATGTCTAACGACCGTAATAACAACCTTAACTCTTTAAAGAGAAGTTTTGTTGTACGATTAAGAGGCGGTTCACTCTAGTACTTAAAATTTAGTCGAAACTCCAGATTACATTGACTGGTTTGCGTAGTGATATAAATAAGCTTCGACATAAACGAAATAAACGGGTCTTTTTTAAGAACACACAGACATCGTGGAGGTCCGAAATTACAATCTATGTGCGCGTAAATAAATATTGATGTACCTATTTTAGTTTAAAATGGTTGATATGCCATAACTGCACAACTGTTGGGTGTTGAAAAGTGATATTGCACCACAGTATATATAGACGTGAAAACACAGGATGCAATATCTGCTTCCTGTCTTGGGTTTATTTACTATCCAAATTATTTATGATTACCTTACGCTTTACATTTCCCTCAATCAACATAAATCTTTAATTGGACCTTGTAGATTCACGATTATAATAATAATAATACTTGGATCATTTGTATAGCGCCGTTTTCGTGAGTACTCATCGAAAATTGCAGAAGTCGTAAATGTAAATTAATTAATTACGCGGGCATAGATAAATTCGTCTCGTGTATTTTCGAGTTTTGGGGTAAAAAACACCGAATAAGGCGGACTATAGATCTACGTTTTTCTATTTTTGAGTGTTGGGACAATCACCAAAATGCATACCGAGAGTAACGAGTATAAAATCATCAAATCTTTGTTTCGAGTAAGCGAGCGTCTATAAACCACGTGACCTGATCAAGATAGAAAGGTGGTTAGGTAGGATGCTACGCTGGGCTGCGTGAGGGGTGGGGGGGGGTCAGAGCCGAGCTGCGTAATTCTTTAATTTATTTAATTTGGCACAATTAAAACGGTACAGAACATGCTATCGATAAATCTGCGCAGATCGGTTTGCACATAATCAATAATTTTAAAATAGTTTCGGTAAGAGAAAGCAACACAAAATGTCTTTTGGAATTGACAGGAAAAAAACTACGTTCCACTCGGAGAGGAGGGATGGTCAAAGGAAAAGCCAAGTTAGGTGTATATAGGGGTGGGGGGTTCAAAAGAGAGCAAACATTTGGTTTATAGACGCTCCGTAATAGACGAACACAGCAAAATAAATATTCTACAAATCGTAAAAATATTGATAATATGCTGAACGCAGGTTATCAGCTCTACGTTTCGTGTTGTAGAACACCCACAAATACTCATTATTTAGATCAGCGGTTCCCAACCTGTGGTACGCGTACCACCGGTGGTAGTTGGTGATACGCGAAAAATAATCAGTAATGGCGGACGTAAACAGTAAAAAAATCAATCATAAAAATGTCATTTAAACTATTGTATTTTTCCTATAATTTATAATTTTAATTAATAATATACAGTGCAGTTGTTAATATGTACAGTCGATGATCGAAAATCTAATAATCAATTTCGTATTTTTGGAGTGCACTTTTAAATTTAGCGCTATTTTAATTTTATATACATACATTTTCATAAATAAAAATAACTTGGTTAAACACCACTTATACTTATTATCGATTCCGAACAGGTTTCACTACGACCGTAACTTCTTCAGGGAGAATCTTAACTGACTAGTCAACTAACTAACTAACTAACCAACCATCACACCGTTTCCCCGCAGGGGTAGGCAAAGAGGGTTGAACGCCACACTCTTTTATACACACCCTTGTTTAACCAAGTTATTTTTATTTATTTAATTATGATGTCCCACCCTACCACCACCAAGTGTTTGCTTCCTTCGAAAATTTGACATATATTTTCTATTAATATCGGTAATTTTAGGAAAAAATTGCCTGCGGCGCATTTCATTTTTATCATTCATATAATTTAATTTAATTCTGGGTAAAAATTTTTTTTAATTAGTTGTTAAAAATATACTTCTTTAAATGTCCTGGTTTTGAATTTCGACAAGAAATGAGCTTCGGCACATTTTATTTAAAAAAAAAACATTGTGATATGTAAAGTTCAAATGTCTCATTTTTATCAGAAAAAATAAAACCTTTGGTGTTTTTTTAAAACTTAAATAAATTGAGTTTTGGGAAAAATAGTCACCCTATAAAATTTATAATGCAAATAGAATAACAAATTTCTCGAAATACAATAATTTTCACGAAGTGGTACAATTAAGCGTGATGTACTACCAAGTGGTACGCGACCCATAAAAGGTTAGGAAACGCTGATTTAGATAATATATTAATAGCAGGCCTCCACGGTATGTCGTTTGTATTCTTAATGAATATGATGTATTTAAATTGAATTCAATTTTAAAACGATTATCTATGAACCTCAACTAGTGATTAATGTAACTAATCAACTAACCATTACGCCATTTCCCTGCAGGGCTAGTCGCTCTTATCTATCCTTTAACCACATTCATATATGTGGGGTATAAAAGCAAAGGCAGCAATATTCAAAAAATTTGAAAAATATTTTGAATACAACGAGGATTACTTATTTAAAACGTACTGAATTCTATCCTTTCCAAGATCATGTTTTCTATAAATTTATAGGCCATTTTTCCTATAAAATTTCGAATTCAGTACACTATAAATTAGTAATCCTAGAGACTGCATTTAATTTTTTTTTTGATATTGCTGCCTTTGCTTTTATACCCCACACATCTTCGAATGCACACTCTTCGATTGTTAAAGCTTTTAACGAGGCTATTCTTCGATATTTGGTTTACTCAATCAGGTCAGGTCTTTCGCAACCGACCTCTATTCCTGTTGTCTTCAACACTCGCCTCGTTTTAGGGTAGAAAACCAAAAGGGTGTTAGTGATTATTTCGAACTTTACATGAGAGCAAAATAAAGTTCTGTCAATCTGATATTGTCAATATTTATTTTATTATTAAACGATTTCCATATTTGTTTTGGATTAACAAATATGAAAAAAATAAAAAATATTAAAATCGTTTAATAATAAAAGAAACATTGCCAAAATAAGATTGACAGAACTTTATTTTGCTCTCCTGTAAAGTTTGAAATAATCACTAACGCCCTTTTGGCTTTCTACCCTCGATATATATTCTTAATGGTTTTTAAAATAAAACAAATATACAGGGTTAATATAATATAATAAATATAAAAAATTAATAACCTCGCTGGACCATATTCCTGCCTTGATGATGAGTCGAAAATTTTCAAGCAAACATAACCTAATGTCAATAGTTATGGAGATATGCGACATCAAAGTTTGCATTTTTTTACAATATTTGTGACTTTTTTTGTAAAACGTTGGACTATCATTACAGTAAAGTGTATCGAATATGAAAAATTTATTGCCTTTCATACAAGTCAAATAAAAAAATAAAAACCTTCCAATTGGAATTTCTGCAGGGTTTTTAGTTTTTATCATCTTTTTATTTAACTTGTTTTGAAACGAATGAATTTTTCGTAATCGATATAAGTTACTTTAATGATAGTCCAATGTCTTACCAAAAATAAGTCAGAAATATTGAAAAAAAAAATGAAAACTTTGTTGTCGCATATCTCCGTAACTATTCATATTAAGGTCATGGTTGCTTAAACATTTTCGACTCATAATCAAGGCAGAAATATAGTCCTGCGAGGTTATTAGTGTTTTACAAATAACCCTGTATATACACTATACGCGGTGTCCTGTGACTGGTATCAGAGACTTTAATAGCATAAAGTATGATCAATTTCATCGACGATACAGTCCCTATATGTCACTTTTTTCTCCAGCCATAATGCAATGACACCCATTTCAATTTTTATGTTACCCAAGCATAGGCGTGTGTGTTAATTTACTAATATCCACCCATGTAGAGGTCCTATAAACATAAAAGAGTTCTCATTTGAAAGGTAAAACAATAGAAGTTAGTATTATATTAAGTATTTTATCAAAATTTTATAAAAAGATATCAAAAAAAAATTAAGCAAAAAAACACGTTTTTTTAGTTTATTAGCTATAAAAAATAAATTATATAAAAAAATGACATGTGGGGGCTGTTTTGTCTATGAAATTGACCATATTTGATGCTATTAAAGACTCCGACACCAGTCACCTATCACCGGACACACTATATACTTACAAATTCCAAAAATTTGATAGATGTGGTAGTCTATCATGAGTGGAATCGTGAACGCTACATAAAAAGACTTCTTTACCTACTTTCCCTATAAAAATTAGGGGCGTGCAGTGAGGACAAGAAGCACGACTTTTTCCTAAGCATATATTTTGAAAAGAAACCGAGATAAGAGATAACTCTCGCAATATATTCCATCGCAATAATCAACATACTATTCAGATTTGAGTATTTCATAATATTCTGTCAGATAAATATTCAATTACGATTTTTTTTCCAAATTTGTGTTAAAATAAAAGTAAAATATTTTGCACCTTAACCTCCGACCCCCCCATCCCTTTGCCTTCTCTGTAACCTATTCATTAGGTAATATATATTATTTTTCGACTTTGGTTAACTGTTTTGGTGCTATTCCTGATACTTTTTATATTTTGCTACTTATAACTAATATTGTTTAATGTATATTCTTTTTAATTTTTTGTTATATTTTTTAGGTAAAAGCCTATACGCATTGCTTTACTTTATATTTTTTAAATTTTATACTCATGTTTTGGTGCTATTCCTGATACTTTGCTTGCTTTTTATTTTGCTACTTATAACTAATATTGTTTAATGTATATTCATTTTAATTTTATGTTATATTTTTTATGTAAAAGCCTATACACATTGCTGCTCTTTACTTTATATTTTAATTTTTATACTCATGTTTTGGTGCTATACAGATATTGTTTAATGTATGTGCTTTTTGAAATTTATATTATATTCTTTATGTAAAAGCCTATACCTAATGGGCGTAAACAAATAAATAAATAAAGAGTGCTGTGAACAAAGTTATAATAATTTATTTATTAATAATGTCACCACAAAGTGAAAGCATGTCTTTGAAAAAATGTATTCTTCCATAAATTAATGAAATATTCGTTAAATTTTTTTCGAAATTAATACGAACAAGACTGCTGATACAAGCTCCCCGAAGCTAAACGAGCTCCATTCTCGACAAAATTGCAAATTCTCTAAGGATTATTAAGGGTGGCTAATTATATACAACCAGCGTAATTACGCAATCAACAAAGTTTATTAACTTTCACAATGCGTCAATTATTCGAGGGAGGATTCTGTTGCCCTAACAATAGAGGCTGCAGACTATTTTTAGCCGCTGACGACGTCCAATCCAAGTTTCAATATCTTCAATGGCTTCGCTGATTATTTAATCAGCTGTCAATGGATAGAAAATTAAAGGTTGCGTCGCTGGCTAAATCTAAAGTCTAGACTAGACCAGACTTACTTACTTATTCACCATCACGGGTAGGCGTAGAGGATAGAGCACCAAGCTCTGCTATCCTGACACTCTCGCCTCATCCAAATTCATACATCTTCGAATGCAAGCTCGACGATTAGTGATTCTCCTAACAGGACTTCCGCGGGCGCCCATTTAATGGAATCTTCAACACTTGCATATATCTTTCTTACCATTCTTTCCTCATTCATTTGCCCAATATTTCTAAACCACCTGAGTGACCCCATTTTTATTCTATCAACTGTGCTAAATTCAGCTTTTGATTCTTTCCTAATTTCTTTGCCATTTTTTGCAACACATACGTCTAAATGATCTCATCTCCACTGCATTCAATTTACTTTCGTTCCTCTTCCGCCAGCTCCAGGCTTCACTTCCGTGCATCTGTTTTGGTACCAGAATTCTATTGCGTACCGCTAATCTTGCTTCAGTAGACAGTAGACATACTTCCATTAGAAATTATTGCATGCAAAGCCTTATTCCCTGCAGTCTCGATATCTTTTTGAGCCTTCCCTCTTCTATCGAACACACTTCTCAAGTACATGAACTAATCTACTTTTTCCATACATTCATTATCTATTAGTATTTTACACGTTGTCATACTTTTCTCCTTCTCGATAGTCATCACTTTTGACTTGTTAACATTCATAATAAGGTCAATTTCCTTCCACACATCATTACTAGACTCTGTTAGTCTTCTAGTAGTTCGCTATTTGCCATTTAATACTGTATTGCATAAAGTAAACAGCATACAATCAAATCGCTCATTTTTGCTCCTACATTCATACATTGCAATTTCTTCACACAATTAACACACAGTTTCACACAACAACTCGGTTTACCATCATTGCTAATGGTGCGTACCCACGAACGAGTAGGCACACAACATTTGATCTCTGGCTCTGTAAAGGTTATAGACTGCGACCGCCAGACTTTCTTTCGTAGATGTACACTGTAGAAGGTAAAAAGATTTATGGTTTATTAAGGGTTATGACATTTAAATTCGGGGGATTTTGGCAGATAACAGGTAATACTGGTAATTTGTATTTGTATTTAAGAGTAGTATTAATTAGTAGGTAATTTGTATTTGTATTTAAGAGTAGTAATTTGTATTTGTATTTAAGAGTAGTAATTTGTATTTGTATTTAAGAGTAGTATTCGCATAAATTTGTTTTATATCGAATTTGTTGAATATTTCATGAGACCGTGTTAAAATTGAGGTTTTGAGGATTACTTTTATGGAAATTTTCTGAGTTGCAATAAAACAGTTTGCGGCGAGTGCACGGGTCATGGAGGAAATAATTTTATTTTTAATTTCTTAAAAACTACCTAACCATCTTACAGATTTGCATGTTTATGTAAAAGTTGCTAGCTTCCACCTTAGGTGGCTTTATTCCTAGTTACAAATAATGCTACTTCCGCTGTGACTACTGCTTCGGGTTGGAAGCCCTGGTACACGTTTTTTATAATTTATTTAGTTATCTGTGTAAACAATGGAACGCCTTCGGAATCCGGCGGGCGTTCCGTTATCATCAAAGGAGCCTTATCACGCGCTGGGAAGTCTTCCCGTATCAAGGTTGTGTCAGGCGGGATCAATTTTCACGGGTTGGGCTGCTGATAACGCTTTACTTTACTACAGATACTACGTCAAACTGAAGAGTGGATCCAAACACATCCTTAGCGTAGTAATATCATAGTGGCTTAACCCGTAAAGCCCGACGAGTCAAATCACAACACGGCCGGCGGTGACGGGTCATTTTAGACCCAGTACGAAATTTCTGTTTTTTAACAGTTTTTCGTGACATTTGTTATATTTTTTTAATCTCAATCGTGATTAAATGGAATGGCACGATGTATCATGAGGATTTTTGTTAGACAATTAAAATCTTTTAAAAGATATTACGTATAATGTACGTTGAATAGGCAATAAAATGCGCAATATATGATAAGGCACGAGCTGTGAAAGATGATGCCCAAACAGACTTGTTCTCAATCAGTTTTTTTGGCGTTGTTCCACATTTTTATCTATAACCCGGTTAAATTCAGTGCGATTATACTCATTCATATCTCAAATTACGTGGAAATATTTAATAGAAAATTAGCTCGAAGAACAATTCCATAAGCCAAACAGCTATCGCGTAATTCATATTTTTATAAACACCCGGGTCCGTTCTGACCCACCGTCGCAGAGGATGGGTTAATCACAAAATTGTGTAAAAAAAACCGCGCCACTTGTTTTTCAAGTACCCGTGTTTAACGACTGATGGCGCCGCTGACCCAAAATATTTTAACGAGATGCTAAAAAGAATTAATGCACTGTCCGAATTTCTTGTAATATGTCATAATACTATCCAAGGATCGAGAACGGCCTATAATAATCTACAACCTTCGGAAAATGTCTATAAACGTCTAGAAATGCCGGGTACAACCGAGAGGCAACGAGAACCCTCTCCCAAACACTAGAATAATACACTAAAAAGTACGAACATGCTAGCATTTTCGGGAATTAATACAGAACTTGGCCGCGGCGCAAGAGTTGTCGTATTTGACAGTTCGTTCGGTGCGAAATCGGTCGCGAAGTACGCGCGAGGCGACGCCCAGTCGTGAATTTCGAAGCGATAAATATAGCGAATAACCGAGCGAAGTACCATATTGGCGTTGAAAGTAAATGCGATAAATACTGCGAGAGAGAATTCAATGGAATGTTCTATTGAATGTTAAATACGTGTTACGCAGTGATAATAAAGTGTTCATTTACGAGTGCGTTTTCTGTGAGTAAATTTACTGCGAAATAGTGTAATTTAATGAATGGCGTTAAGTTTCATTCGTTTTAAGTGACATTGTACATAATAATGAATTAATCATTAATTTCCAGTGTTTTCATTCATTCCTCCCTAGCCACAACATGCGACAATATGTTATTTAACACCATCTATCGAACGACGCCTGCCAAAATTTCAGATACTACATTTGCAACGTTTCTAACGCGCTGTTTCTATAAAATCATTAGATCTGATGATGGACCTTGCAATGGGATTCGAAACGAGAGCCAAGAAGATACACGAAAAATACGCCAGAGGTATCTATTTATCTATTTATTACGTTCTATTTTTAACGCAGTTTCGTGATTAACGTTAAGTCGTAACGCCATTTTTTTCTTTTTATTCCTGAAATAATTCCATACATGGCGCTAGAAAGCCAATTCTGGTTTAATTACAGCTAAGGAACTAGTGTCAAAGTCTGCTCAGAGATGGCGCCAGCCATAGTTACAGCCCACACACGAAAGGTGTTACTCATTATATCAAGTACCCTAAGGGTTCAGCCTAATTATATTAAGAGATGACGCCACTTTTGCTTGTGAAATATAAAGGAATATTACTAAAAATATTTAAATACTACAAAACACAAATGCTATGTATGGTATATTCTGCCTTACCTTGAGTACAAGTCAGACATCGTTTAGAGATCTTTATTGATCTTGAGTTTGGCCTTCGCTAGATGGCTTAAAAACGTAACTCACAGAGGATCTAGTCTGGGGACCCAATGGAGGAATCTGTAGTAGAGAGGCACGATTACGATACATTTCCATTATCGAATTATTAGCAATCGAATGATTTTCATTACGAGTAGCTTGTCGGTCTTGTGGTTAGGACTCTCGCTTCGTGATCCAGAAGTCGCAGGTTCGAATCTCACTCCATACAAGCAAGTTAGTCCTATTTTCATAGCACAAGCGTTTAGCTTAATTTGAAAATAGTAAGAATATTGATGTGACACGAATTCCGTGTTCGCGTCTCTATTTTTTTAAATAAAAAAAAATAGAATGATTAGTAGTCGACGAATTCTTCATTCCGTCAGGGGGGGGTGTTTCGGTTTCCAAAAATGTTATCACTAATCTGACTAAAAATTCGTTTTGAATACTACTATTTAATAGATATTAGTTATTAAATAAGTACTCGTTGCTAGTTATTCGTTACTCGAGTTATTTGTTATTCCATGATGACAATATCTCGAGTTAATCGAATGATTTCAATATTCTAATTATTCGAGTTAAGCTACTGATACACATGCTTATTAGTGGCACATGAGCATGCGCAGTATCGACCTTCTTTAGACCTTGCTTATTAGTGGCATGTGTGTACGCACATTCCTAGTAATGAACATGCCACTGTCATTCACAATGAGAAGGGGTATCTTTGGAGCATGTGTGAACAGGCTTGCTTATTATGAGCATGCGATCTTCTCAGTCCGCGACAGATGAAACAAATATGACGCGTTGGGGAGATGATAAAACATTACTTTTCGTGACTTATTATAGGAATCACGAATGTCTGTGGAATACTCGCTCACCGTTGTGTATATATATATAGCGAGAAATAATGTTTATGAAACTTTATTAAAAGGCGTGAATGATTCAAATCTTACAATAAAAATTATAAAAACTAAAATCAAAAATGTGTGGATGGAAACTCGGGAACTGTTTTGATTTATTGGTTCACTTGAATTTTCTATTTCAGTTTGCAAAGTTTCCATTTTGAGCAAGAGCGTCTCTAATCTATGACAAGAGCATGCCACTAATAAGCATGTGTGTTTGATTGTTAGCTTTGAGTATGCTTATTTATGAGCATGCTACTAATAAGCATACCAATAATGAGCAAGTGTGTACAGTTGTTATGGCATGCTTATTAGTGGCATGCTCATTAGCATGCCACTAAATAAGCATCTGTATCTGTACCTATATAGTAACTCGAATCGCCCATCGCTAATCTGTAGTTACTTCAGTAATGACGAGAGGACAGCAACCCACGGAGGACCTGGTCTGGGGACCCAGCAGCAGAATCCGGGGCTGGTGGTGATACTGCAAGGCGCCTGCCCAGCTTGTCACCGAGGATTACTCTCATTTGTACCCATGCCCCTGAGGAAGTGTACCCAATAGCTCGAGCGGATAGAACGCAGTCCGTCCGAGCGCTTTATAATGTTTGAAAAATACTTGCCTCAGACACATGCGTTTTTCTTCTTCTTATTCTGTGTCTACAAAGAAGTTGAATTCCCGTAACAACGTACTTAGATATAGCACAGCAAGGATTTTCATGATACGGTCACAGAATTGCAGCGGTTAATATAAATTAATTTAAGTTTTACGTAACCACTAAAGTCATTGGGCACTATTAACTTAAAACGCTATTATCAAATTTGCATTAATTTTCACTATCGGGAGACTTCCGCTTGTCTGTGGAACACTTTATTAAGTTTTCCAGAATATTCGTACGTCTGTGATCGCGCTTGTTCACTATCGAACGCCTCGTAGGTAATCCCGTAATCCATTTTCGCTGGTCGCTTATAATTCGCAATAGTCGCCGCTTTCGCTAGTACCGCTTCTATGGAATCGCCGAACTGCCACAATAAACTGTCCTGTGTAGCGGTTATGTCGCCTTTTATATAAGGAATATCATTTCGCGGACGTTTTGGTATGATCGACTTACTTCTAAACCTTTATAGTAATTTCAAGTGATTCTGAAACGTCCAGAGTACTGGAAAATTCGCGATTATGTGCAAGTATTTCTGTTTCTACAGTCTCATGACAATATTATTTGTAATTTTATTTTTATTGTGACACATTTTACATGGGAGCTTCCGATAAAACGATATCTGGGTTAAATATCAATGTTGAATGCCCTAGAATGGTGCAAATATTTAAAATTAAACATGGATTAGAACCCAAATACTTTGATGACAGGATGAAGATGAATAAGGATTTTCATTCATACAATACAAGAGGAAGCAACAACAAGCGAAAAAGAAAAACACCCCACAAAATTGTACGATGTATAAAGGTATAAAAATCTTCGATAGCCTGCCAAAGTAAATTCAAAACATGGAGAATATAAGGAGGTTTAAACTGGAGTGCAAAAATTTATTATAAATAAATAAATATAAATTTAAAAAATTAAATGATTAGATAGAATGCAATATGTCTAATTGAAATCATATATTAGCCCACACAATATTATGTGTGGAACTAAATAATTATGATAAATGAATATATCAATCATCAATATATATATATATATATATAAAGAAACCCGTGTTTCCCTACCCGCCTTTCCTCCACAACCAGCCACAACCACCCACCGGTGGTTATAGTGGTGGATAGCCCTTGGTGTCACATCGAAAATATGCGAGTTTGGTGGGGGTGGCTGTGGGTGTGAGTGGGTGTGAGTGGGTGACGAAAATTTGCTTTCTAGCACATTTTTTTGTTACGTAAAGGCCGCAAATGCTTCAGATTGTTTCAAAATACGCGCCGACTGTATCGGTGAGTCTAGAAGGATCCGGAAAAACCTGCTCTAGAAAGTTCTGGAAGGAGAAGGTTCTAAAAAATTCCAGAAATTTCTATAAGGTTCTAGTGGCGGAATGTGTCAGTGTCGATAAATTTCGATAAATTTCTGGAAATATTCGATAAATTTCTGGAAAGAGAATGTTCTAGAAGGTTCGTGAAAGTTCTATGACGATCCAAACAGTGTACTAAAAATCTACGCATGCGAAGCCGCGCGGGCACAGCTAGTAAATAAATAAATATTTAATACCAATAGATCAAAAGCTAATTCTAAGAAACTGTCGGAACGCTCGTTCTGAAACTGTTTTCTGCTAAAAGATACAGCAACAGTGATTAAATACAAGAGTTAAATACTAAATAGTTAAAATGTCTATCTAACCACGCGGTTAGTTCTACAAACATTAAGTTAAGTCCCCGATTACAGAAATTTGTTATCTCCGGGGGTGTGGCTTGATAAAGGACTTCATGCTGAAGATAGTAAATACTCTTCATCATTATTTATGGACCACAAATGTTTACAAAGTCCAGATAAAGAAAACTTAAATATTCATCGGATAACCTCGTGCGACACACCGAGACAAGAAGAAATTTATTGAGTTTTTTGTTTATCAGGGTTTTACGGTCACAATTTTCATGAATTATTTTGTGTCCAACATCTATCATAAATATCTCGTGTATACACAATATGATACCAGTTATAAGCCGATTGAAAACTCGGACGAGACGAAATGGGGATGTGAAAAGTTGCACGTATGCGGATAGTAAATTGTACCGACGTGCTTTCGGGTGTCTGGCCTGGCTACCGTCGGAGATGTGGGCTAACAGATGTATTAATGATGTATTTATGATGTATTAAAGATGTATTTCACTACTAGGCTAAGGGTAGTGGAAACAAATTGGGGACCTGACCTGTATTGTTCTAAATTAAAGGTCCAAACTCCGCTTTGTGTCAGGTTAGGAAAGAGAAAGCGGAGACCCCTGAGATGTAAGGCTTTTAGGGACTATTTATTTTCTCCCTAACATATAGATGTTAGAGCTAATAAAATTATTATTCTGTGTACCTAGATGTTTTACAATACTGAAAAATGTAAATACTAAGAATACTCGCATTAAAAATAATTAAATTTTAAATATCTACAGCAAAATATTGTGATCAGTCATTTAAAATCAAATCTGTATAAAAATTATCTTTATTTAAAAAAATATTTATTGTATTATTTGTATGTATCTTCTATTTTATTTGATTAATTACACCTACATGTTTCGAAAAAACCTTTCCATCGTCAGGGTGTTGTACAACTTTTAAAATATCAAAATGAATAATGTCTTTTGTTTTTCTAAATTATTTTTAATTATTATTGCTGAAGTTCTTGATTAATCGCAGTTATTGGAATTTTTTTAGAATGGGTTAGTCATTAAATTTAACGACGATGGAAAGGTTTTTCCGAAACATGTAGGTTTAATTAATAAAATAAAATAGTATATAAATACAAATAATACGTTCAATATTTTTATTAAATGTCAATCTACAATTTTGCTGAATCAATTGAAAAAAAATAGCTTTATTTTCATTACTTATCTTAAATCTTTATCGAATAGGTAAATTTTTGGCTATGAAGATCGGTATGCATGCGTTGCTTATTCTACAGACCGCTTCGCACTCAACACCGTCTAAGATACCGACTAAGGTCGACCTTAACTCATATGATGAATGAAATATATTTTTTAGCAATCATAATACATGAACAAACATATTGCGAATTGGTTGCCTGGTGAAATTAAGTCAAGCCTACCTTTCAGTAAAATTAATGTAATTTTTCAATTTTTCACTTGCGTGTTAACCAAACGAAATCAATATTGATTGAGATACCTCTGTTTATCTTACTTTTCAAAACAAGTTTTTATTTTTTTATTAATATTGAAGTTAACATAATATTTTACATATATGATACACATTATTTAATTTTGATGAATTTTTTTATATTCCCATGAAAGTATAAACTTGTCTATGGAACCGAAGAGTGTCACAAGCGTGATAGATAACTGTTTTTTTTAAATAATATATAACATATACATGCAAAGAAATATAAGTATATAGAAATATTTAAAGATAAGAATGTTAAGTTAATATTACAATATTTAAAAATAAGCATTTTAATGGTTAATATCACAAATCTCATCACTCAATTGTTCAATGATTTTACGCACTTTTCGAACTTTGCATAATGTTTTATAGTTCTAATATTCGCTGGTAGATTATTGAAATATTTAATTCGTAGGAATCTGTAGTGGTGTTGCATGGCTGTTTTACTGCATCTAGGTATATTTAGGATTCCAATCATGTGCGGTCTTTCGCTACGTCTATTTTGATCTTGAATTATATTTGCGTTTTTTTGATTGATAATTTCTTTGTGTATTTGTAATCATTTGTATCAGTAGGATATGTTCTAGGTTTCTTTAAAATTATTTTTATGATCAATGTTCGTATTATTTTTAATGTCTGCAGAATGGTTTTATACGTTCCTCCCCAGCCAATTATTCCATATTGAAGTATGGATAGATAAATTTATCTGTGGTTCAAGGTGGCGTGTGGAAGCTCGACGTCTAATCGAACGTCGTTTGCACGTGTTTGAGTTTTTGTCTCTCTTTAATCTCAAACTGATCTCTGAATTTATCTCCCAATCAGAATCTCGACACTTGTTCATGGCACGGATTTATCCCAAATAAATCTCATGTCTCATCCGCAGACACGGGCCATCACATCATCTAAATTTTAAAGTGAGAAAAACTTCAAATTGACCCATTTCTACGATAAGTAGGTGCCAGGTATCTTTAAGCATTTGCGCCCACGTGCAAATAATTCAAATTTGACTCAATACGTAGAATCGACAGAGTACAAATTATGTATAGAGATGATCAAAACCAGTTCTTTAAAAATGAGGGTTGGGTCATAACGGAGGAATGTTCCCCCTCGTGTATTTTTAATTATTAAATACTTAACTCTTTAATAACTTACACATCTTAACTCTTTAATAAATTTTATATTCGCATAATTTAATCCCCTGGTAAACAGTTTTTTGATGTGTAACATCTTTCCTCTCGCTTTCCTGCAATCTGTGGCAGTGATTTTGTAAAAAAGGACGGAAATGCGTAACAGGAAATAACACGCCGGGTAAGCGTGCGCAGTTCCATTTGACCAATGTGCGTTGATTTGTTTATAAATAAATCAATGTCCAGCAAGTGCCATCACAGCGAAGACGCACACTTCCAACAGCCAATCCTTCTGATTTTGTATATATGTTACGTGGCTGGTGTCAAGCGTGTGGATGTTGTAACTTTGATATATTTTGGCCTACATCTTCGAAACTATCCAATAAATACTTAATTTTTTTTATCAACTAGAATCATCTGAGGTATAAGTTTACGGTGTTATACAAATCTTCACTCCAGATGACGTGTTTCAAAAATTTTCAACCATAGAGCGCAGATGAGTAGCTTGTTGATGTAGTAGTTATGACTCTCGCCTAGTGATTCCGTAGTCGGTGGTTCGAGCCCCATTCCAGGACACCAGCAAGTTAGTTCCATTTTCATAGCACAAGCGTTTAGTTTAGTTTGGAAATAGTGAGAATATTGACGTATTCCGGGATCGCATTCTATTTCTTCCTGGCACTGTCCCTAGTTAGGCTGTTGGGGTCGGCTCTTCTCGTTCTCAGGCTGCATCTTCTTCTTTCTGGGTATCGCTTTCATCTAGTCATTTCTCTGCAGTATTTTGGAGCATTGCGTCATCCAGAGGTTCTTTGATCTTCTTCTAGATGACTGTCAATGAAGCTCGCCTGCTTTACCTTGTGGTCTGGTGGTCTCCATCTTATGTGTCCATACCATCTCAGATGTCGTTCTTCCAGCTTACTGTTTATATCCGTGACACCCAGGTTACCACGAATGCGTGAACTTTAAATTCTATATTTTAGTGATACTCCTGTTGACCCTCTAAGCATTTCTGCTGTTTCAAGTTGCCTAGAGTTGGAGTTGTACATAGTCCAGCATTCGGAGTCATACATTATTGCATTATGCCAGTTCACAAACAATGAAAAACACACAACATGATATAGATAATACAATTATAATTCAATTACTTTAAATGCTTTTCATCACTTAAATGTGAACGCGATTAACATAGAGATAAAATAAAGGCTAAAACATCTACAAGAAAGAACAGAAAAAAGTGATTTTATAGAGTGACGTTGAATAAAGAGACTAAACAGCTAATTTCACAAGTTTGGTAAAAGTTCTCTTATATTCGTGGAAACTGTCATGAAATATGTCAATGAGGAAGTCATGGTTATTTTCTATTTTGTTGTATGACCTCAACATTCTAGATAAAGAATTAAAGTGGTTAATAGTTTTTAAAATTAAAGTGGTTTTAGTTTATACGCATTTTTTGGTCACACATATTCCGTGTTCGCATTTCGAGTTTAATTAGATTATGAATATGGAATTACTTTATATTATTAACCTTAACTTCAGTTACAATTTTGAAGAAATTCCCTACTTCTACTCTTTACAGCGAAATGATTTTAAAAAAACTAATCCATAAAAACCAAGTTTTTATTATACTCCCTTTCTCATTTGTATTGTTTCCAATTTGATATTCTATCAACATATTCTTTTTGCTTTAAGTTCATGTGGAAAATCTATTTCATATATATATTATCTTTATAGAATATTGAAAACGTAACAATTGGTATAGGGGCACGGCGTCGGCGAAACCGTCTGATCGGACCCATGGCTCGAGTCAGACTAGTTGAAACAGGTTTCGCGCCTTCTCCACACGTCGGGCTCCTTTCTCATTTGTATGGTTTCCAATTTGAAAAAAACTGTTAAAATTTCGAAAAATCCCACGAGTCTGCCTGCAAAGTTTCAGCTCGATTGGATCACGGGAAAGGGGTTAAAAATTGATCCAAAGTTTTTCGGCAGACAAGCAGACGCTACGAGTTAAAAGAAAGGGAGTAAGAATCATCGATCGTCAGATTAAGACTTCAATCCCAATCTTCCCAATAATTTCTACATCATAATAAGCATAAGCAACGTAACCTAAGTCCATACTAACCTACATATTCATACACTACATACTATCCTACCATAATCTCTAGATGTGCACACAGTTATATACAAAATTAGTGTTTGATTGTTAGTCAAATTAATTTTTAACAAATAACTTTTTTGTTTACTTTTCCAACCAAATTTTCTAAAATTTTTCTTACTGAGCCTTGCACAAAAAATGATATATGACACAAAAAATACTCCTTATTACTGTTTACAAAATCCGTGTCAGATTAGAATCTGCTAGTCGTTTTCATATTATGGTGACAACAACAAAAACTTGGTCAAAATGCAAGTGATTTTTTTCTTTCCTTTCTTAATCGTTTGAGGAAATACTGTCTACTCATTTTTCTCAGAAAGGTGACGACTCAACTTTATCGGTATCCCCTTGTATTGTTAATACCGATGAAAGCTTTCTTATCTCTGTTTGACAGTGAGGGAATAAATTGTATACAATCAGGATCTCTGAGTAGTCAGGTCATTCTTATCTAATTGCGCGTAACATCCTGTGTAAGAATCTTGGCGTCAGCGCGCGTTACTGATAAAATACAAGTATCGAAAATAATTCAATTTTTGAATATGAACTTTGATAAATTGAATTCAATTTATCAATACAGGATTTAAGACTTAAACTGCATTGGGTGTACATCAGTGGTGTGCAGCGCATACAATCAAAAAAGCTGTGCATTAGTAAAGATTCTGGAAAACAAATATTAATTAAATAATCCTTATCTTAAGAAAAAGTTCATTTAAAATTCTAGCCGTAATTCGTCCTACTGCTAGAAGTTTTATTTCTGACGTTTCTATTTATAGTGACGTATCAGTTTTTTCCGATTTAAAATTCTAGCCGTAATTCGTCCTATGGCTAGAAGTTTTATTTCCAACTTTTCTGTACCTAACTTCATGTCAATTCTTAATTTATCTCACTTGTTTGCACCCAACAAATTTGTTCCATAGATCTAGTCAAGTCGAGAAAAAACTCGTCCTGAACCGTGTATTTTTACTTAGCTCATGTCTACGAGTTTTTTGTAATAGACAAGTAAATTTTTCATGGAATAGCGTGTTTCTTCGAAAGGTCCTACTCCAGGTGAGAACTACGCGCACGTCATTGCAGAAATGATATTTTTTACAAATTCCACCCAAAACTTTTTGTGTGAATTCTATTTGTCATTTCTATGGTGAATGTAAATACCATCTGTCATATTCAATGGTCATATCACAATGATTATTTACAACGACATTGCCATCGATGATATCATAAAATGTTTGATTTATTTTTGTGAAAAGAAACGTATATCTGAAATTAGTATTATTCCCGATTTAATTATACATAGATCGTCTTCGAAATATATTGAAAATTTTTGCCGAATTACCTATGGGTATATAAAATATTTATTTATTTGGAAAATCTTGTTTACAATGCTTCTTTTATAGTGCAGTTATTTTTGTGGATTCAAGCAACTCAAAATAGTTCATTATATACAATTTTTTTTAAAAAGTGTATACCCTTATAGGTATATGCGTATATATATATTTTTAATATAGATATATAGTTGGTCACATATAAGTTTATACCCACTGCACGCCACTGGTATACATAGATTCTTTATAGATTTTCGATTTATGTGGGAAGTATTTACTGCTCTAAAGCATTGAAAGAAATATTGGCCTTATTTCTAAAGAAAAAGAATTGAAGTGCTTCTATTAGATTTATTAGTATAGTACTGATCTTTGGATTACATGTTTCACTAGGTAATTCTATAAATATGTATGATATAAGACAATCTATTATATTTGCATATCCCGTATTTGAGAAATTATTGTGAAAAGATAATATCTATGACCGGAAGAACACACACAAGTTGAAATAGATTTCTTTCTAGGAAACGGTTTTTTTGTGTCTCGTATTTTTTTTTCAAAGAAACTATTTATTTTGAATAATATAGAATTAAAAACTCTTAAAAAGTCAACCATTTTTATTTTTGTAGTCGTTCTTTCTATCTTCCAGCCCAAGTTCTCAATACCTTCTGGTATTGAATTAAAGTATTGTTCAACACGTGGAAAGTAGGTACCTTTCTAGGCTAGACACGCAGAGCTCAGTCGATGCACTTAAAAGATTCAATCGCCTAAGTAAGATATAGTCGCTGTATATATAATTAAGCCTATGTGCCGTTTTAGTACATTCTGAGATAAACGAATGAAACTGTTTTAAAAAATAATCGCACAGACTAGATTTATAAAAAATATTTTAAATAATTAATAGGCAGACTTTCCGGATGAACGGCAGTGTTTTTTTTTAGTATTTATTTTTATTTATTTAAAAAAAATCCTTGTTTTCAAATAAGGGTACTTAATACTAATTTAACAATAAAACATAAGATAAATTACACTTTTTTTTTGTTTTGTTTAATTTGTGGATTAAGCCACTCTACTAGGCTACGCCTGTCCCAGAGTGGCGTTATAGAACACAATTATAATATTTTTTCGAATTCGTCAGTAGTATTTATTTTCATAAGGTAGTTATTATGTATCTACAAACTATCAAGTGGAATGTAAGTGAAAGTTGAGTGAGTATATTTATTTATAGTGAGTATAGTATATTTCCATTATTTATATAAAAATTAACAAATTGAGTCATTCATCCATGTATGATAGAGTAAAGAATGAAGATATTAGGAATGAATGTAAAGCTGATCGTAGCATAATACAGAGAATAAAAATAGGCCACTCAGGTGGTTTGGGCACGTTAAGCGAATGAATGAGGAAAGAATGGTAAGAAAGATATATGATGCAAGTGTTGACGGCGCCAGAAAGAGAGGGCGACCACGGAAGACGTGGCATGACCAGATTAACCAGATACTGGAAGATGGTCCTGTTAGAAGCCTGAACAACCGTCGAGCTTGCATGCGAAGATGTATGAATGTAGACGAAACGAAAGTTGTATGTCAGGACAGAAGAGTATGGCGCTCTATCCTCTCTGCCTACCCCCACGGGGAAATGGCGTGATGGTAAGTAAGTAAGTAAGAGTCGTTCATCTCAGAATGTACTAAACAGCACACTGGCTTTATTATATATACAGCGACGATATGTTATTGTAATTCAGGTTTAGGACCACAGGGGCCTAACTACAAAAATGCTTGTTTTGTAATGTATTCCATAATCTTATGATTACACTAAACAAAAAATTAAAATCTCGTACATACAGCTGTTTAGAGATAAGGTAAGATATATACAAATGTATTCCGAGTTTCATAGACATCAATATATTTTATATATTCAAGAACCCATTCATATTTGTGAAGTTGTAATTTTTCAGAACAAAGTTCTGTGAAATTTTTAAATCAAATTAATTAATCAATTAGAAAGACATACAGAAAAATCTAATTCACGAAAAAATATTAGGTTACTACTGGAATTCGAATGAATGTGTTCTTGAATATATATAATATCTGTTGTATAAATGTGTGTCTAAATTAAATGAATTATTCAATAAATTCTGGCGTCCATCTAGCGGTGGCATTGCAAAGTAATTTCAACTACCGTATCAAAAAAGTGGATTGCTCTATGGACAAAAATAAAAATTAATCAATTAATAAAAATAAGAACTACATATAAGGTCGATATATTCACGGAAACGTAGAGGGTTGCTATAGCTTAGTGGTCAGAGCACCGGCCCCGGAAAGGAGGTGACCTGGGTTCGAATCCCAGTAGTAACCTAATATTTTTTCGAGAATTAGATTTTTCTGTATGTCTTTCTTATTGATTAATTAATTTGATTTAAAAATTTCACAGAACTTTGTTCTGAAAAATTACAACTTCACAAATATGAATGGGTTCTTGAATATATAAAATATATTGATGTCTATGAAACTCGGAATACATTTGTATATATCTTACCTTATCTCTAAACAGCTGTATGTACGAGATTTTAATTTTTTGTTTAGTGTAATCATAAGATTATGGAATACATTACAAAACAAGCATTTTTGTAGTTAGGCCCCTGTGGTCCTAAACCTGAATTACAATAACATATCGTCGCTGTATATATTATAATAAAGGCAATGTGCTGTTTAGTACATTCTGAGATGAACGAATCAATTTGTCAATTTTTATATAAATAATGGAGATATACTAAAAAAACATTGCCGTTCATCTGGAAAGTCTGCCTATTAATTATTTAAAATATTTTTTATAAATCTAGTATGTGCAATTATTTTTTAAAACAGTTTCATTCGTTTATCTCAGAATGTACTAAAACGGCACATAGGCTTAATTATATATACAGCGACTATATCTTACTTAGGCGATTGAATCTTTTAAGTGCATCGACTGAGCTCTGCGTGTCTAGCCTAGAAAGGTACCTACTTTCCACGTGTTGAACAATACTTTAATTCAATACCAGAAGGTATTGAGAACTTGGGCTGGAAGATAGAAAGAACGACTACAAAAATGAAAATGGTTGACTTTTTAAGAGTTTTTAATTCTATATTATTCAAAATAAATAGTTCATTTGAAAAAAAATACGAGACATAATAATCTGTTTCCTAGAAGGAATGCTATTTCACCTTATGTGTGTTCTTCCGGTCGTAGATATTATCTTTTCACAATAATTTTTCAAACACGAGATATATAAATATAATATTAGGTCCTTACATATGAAATTGGCGTTTTGCCGTACTGGCAAATTTGATCTCAAATATCTTCTCTTTGGTTAGGTTAGGTTAGGTTAGGTTAGGTTAGGTTGAATTGGCATTAGATTTTTCTGTATGTCTTTCTAATTGATTAATTAATTTGATTATCAATATTTTTATTCGCTTCTACAAATATCAAATCTCAAATGTATTCCGAGTTTCATAGGCATCAATATATTTATTCGCTTGTAGAAATATCTATTTAATAATTAACGACTGACTCACAAACGGGTAGAAATATTTACATATTGATGATATTTAGAAATTAAACATGTTTACTGCCGCGCCGTACATGTCTTCCTACGTTTGCGACCCTTAATGTCCAATTTTCCTAGAATTGTCGATCCTTGTAAATGGGGAACTTAACGAGGACAAATTGACGATAGATTAGCAATGAAAATAGCCGAGGGATATCAGCAGGTGTCCAATCAGGAACCCTTTCTGCTCCGAACCCACCCGGCGATAACTTGGGAAGGAAATAATAATCTCGAGTTGGATGATCGCGCAATTATCTTCAATTGCTTTATTTTTCACCAACTATAGCTCTCACAAAATCATATTTACGTAGTTCCTAATGTTATTAAGTTTAAGTTCGAAGAAGACGCGGCAACTCTAATGCCTCGTTTTCTTTAAACTTTTATAAAAATTTTGACTAAAGGCAATCTCTGAAACCAATTTTTTTGGAGACGACTCTCAGTTTCATAGACTATTGCGTACACACCATTTCTTCATGTCTTGTTGCAGATATATCAAACGTCAAACGCCACCATTGATGTTCCGTTCGTCAGTTGCGTGAATTTGTGTGAAATTGTGTGAAACTGAATAAGTGTTTGTAATGTAATGTCATTTGTGATCTATCATTGTCATTCTATATCTAATGTCATTCGCCATGAGAAGAGATATCTTTTGAGCATGTGAACAAGCTTGCTTATGAGCATGCTAATGTCATACGTGGCTGGTATCGATTATCAATGCGATCTTCTCAGTCCGCGATAGATGAAAAATGAAGATGACAAAACATTACTTTTCGTGACTTACTATAGGAATCACGAATGTCTGTGGAATACTCGGTCACCGCTGTGTAAAAATAATATAGCAAGAAATAATTTTTATGAAACTTTATTAAAAGACATGAATGATTCAAATCTTACAAAAAAAGTATAAAAACTAAAATCAAAAATGTGCGGATGGAAACTCGGGAACTATTTTAATTTATTGGTTCACTTGAATTTCCTGTTTCAGTTTGCAAAGTTTCCATTTTGAACTAGAGTTTCTCTCTATTCTATCACAAGAGCATGCCAGTAATAAGCATGTTGTAACGATATTGGCCTATTCAAATAGACATTGCTGAAAAATTATACGAAAATATCTATCTGCTAAAGTTTATAATAAAGAGAAGCTTCACAAACCGTTAAATACTCTATAATTAAATATTTGCCGGATAAGTAAGTGCGGACGAGCTTTATTATTTCAGCACGCGGGCGTGTAAAGCAGGCTTTATGTTCTTTTAGTTTGGCGAAGCGAGCCTATCAAAAGCGGTTGTCCGCGTAACGAACTGGCCAATGAAACGCGTCCTTAGAGTTAGACTTTGACTTTTACACGCGAGTTGGAATAAAAGATGGCGCGAGATAGGGACTATTTTTAGGCGTTACAAATTAGAAAGCGGCACTTGAGTTTTCAGCTTGAAGGTCGGCGGAGGCTTTGTCGAGGAGAGTCCGCAGTAAGGAAGATAATTTGGCTGGATCGAGGAAAAAGCCAGAGGTTGATAATAATTCAAAGAGAATTGGAACAGTGAACAGCTAAGCATTTTCAATATTATTTATTTCTATTGCCTTTTTCGTGTATTCAATTTAGAACTTTCTGGATCGTAACAATTATTGATACATGTTGTGGATTGTTTTGTTACGTATTTTGGGCCTAGGGATAATTATTACTATACGCGCTTCGGATTTAATGTACAAGAAATCGTAATGTGGCGACTGTGATAGTTATTCAAATTATTGCATAACGCTTATGAAATATATAATTCTGTCGCTGTTCATATGAAAAATCACTTAAATTTGATATTCATATATTACCAAAGATATAAAGGCTTTAAAATGGAATACTTTACTGACGAAGGGTGTTTCGTGGGATTTAAAATTTCAGAATAATTATGTATATTCAATGTCGCGAGGTTCGGAATGTGCGAGAGGTTCTTCAGGGCGGATGTATTCTTATGCTAACGAATGCTTTGTTATCTATACTGGCGATTGAATACGCGGATTTCTATATGATTTGTGTAGATCGTGCGAGGAGTTTCTTACTAATAATATATTTTAAAAATGCATCTGGATTTTATATTTATTTTATTAAAACATGAATGTGTGGTTTATTTGAACTCGTTACATGTTTGTATTGCGTATCATTAGGCAATCGTTGAAAACACGATTTGTTCCTATCAAGTTCTTATAAAGACGTGTTTCGAATTGTATATATTCCTTAATTGCGATAGTTATTCATATGACATTGTTTTTATTCATTCAATATTAGATATTTGAAATGTTTTTTTTACAACATATTCCATTATTGTGGGTCGTTTACGGTTAGATCAGATCAACCTTCGGTCTTCCGTAGCCGTGATAGTTTTCATATGACATTGTTTAATTCATTCAATATTAGATATTTGAAATGTTTTCTAGAACATTTTTCACTATTGTGGGCAGATCGCGGTCTCTTCAGGGGTAGTTAACCTTCGGTCTTCCGTGATCACGTTATTTACTTATATGACAGATTGTTTTGCTTTGTTCGTTTAATATAAGTAATATCATATTTTTATGAGTTACCGTAATTATTTATCTATATGATTTTATTATTGAGAGTGATGCAACGAATACTACCTTCATGAATACGAATATCAGGCCTACTATTCGGTGAATACGAATGCGAATATTTCCACCAAGGTGGGGGAACTTGAACATACTTGTAAATATAATAACCTTGATGCAACGAATACTACCTTCATGAATACGAATATCAGGCCTACTATTCGGTGAATACGAATGCGAATATTTCCACCAAGGTGGGGGAACTTGAACATACTTGTAAATATAATAACCTTGATGCAACGAATACTACCTTCATGAATACGAATATCAGGCCTACTATTCGGTGAATACGAATGCGAATATTTCCACCAATGTGGGGGAGAACGCAAGCATACTTGTAATTGTATTGTTTATGTCTGCTTGTGATATCACTATACGGCGTAGATGAACTAGTTTTAAGGGGTTTATGTCCTGTATGTGCTTGGCGTAGAGGGAATAGTCTTCTTGTTTCTAGGATCCTATACAGGTTTACAGGTGCTGATATTGAAATATATATACAAGGAAAACACTATTTTGGGAACCATTAACTGGATGGAAGATATTGAAGCACACATACACACAAGGAGGACGTTATGTTAAATACATGACTGGAAAGTTGTTATTGGAAAACACAGGCGTCCAGTCGGCGGGACGCAAGCATACTTGTAATTATATTGTTTATGTCTGCATGTGATATTACTGTACGGCGTAGATGAACTAGTTTTAAGGGGTTTATGTCCTGTATGTGCTCGGCGTAGAGGGAATAGTTTTCTTGTTTCTAGGATCTAATACAGTTTTACAGGTGCTGATATTGAAATATATATATATACAAGGAAAACACTATTTTGGGAATCACTAACTGGATGACAGATATTGCAGCACACATACACACAAGGAGGACGTTATGTTAAATACATGACTGGAAAGTTGTTATTGGAATACACAGGCGCCACTAGAAGATATGGGCAGTTTGCAGAGAACTTCAACTTCTGTCAGTTAAGGACCTTTTACTATTACTATTCTTTCGCCTTTTTGCATAACCGTGGATGAACTAGATTGAAGGGGTTTATGTTCTGTATGTGCTCGGCGTAGAGGGAATAGTTTTCTTGTTTCTAGGATCTAATACAGTTTTACAGGCGCTGATATTAAAATATATATACAAGGGAAATGAAGGGCTACACAGGCGCTGGTAATTGCTCAATTTTGGAGAGTTATATTACTTCGGATCAGGATGCCATCTCAGAAGCAGACCAACTACAGAACTAAGATAAGAACCTTTGATATTATTTATTCCTGATGTTTTCTTATGTGTATCAAATGGAATGTTCGTGCTATATAATTTGTCATTGTCTCATGGTCACTATTCATTTCATTACGTGGGTTCAGAGTTCGACGGTAACGGACGCGGAAACAAATTAGTACTGATGTCGGGACGTAACGTCGGGATTATATCTTAATTATCTTTAGGATAGAAGCGAGGTCATCATACGTGCATTCTGCATTTCAAACGTTTTACTAACATATATAAATACATATTATTGCGTTTTACAAATTGAATATGATCGCGGGAAATAGGCATTCCGTCCGGTTATGCAATGTTAACTTCCAACGTAGCATAATGAGATCTTATTACCGGTGCTAGACTCTCGAGGTTAGTCACGTGATTGTTGTATAAATGGAATAGTGAAGGGGATTGAAGAATGAGATACACTCGCGATACAGGTAGTTGTATGTAACTGGGATCAAATGACGGGGTGCGTGTTCTCGGTCCAGGGGATGAACGGGACTGCGGAGACACTCTGGGTGGGTCTAAGTAGAATTGCGCAAAGCCTCCACACAGTTAAAATGTGTTCAGTCAAGCAAAGGTGAAGCATTTCGAATCGGACCAGAGCGTCGTGCCTCAAACACAGCCGGAGGGAAGAAGCCCCTACGTTCTTTCACTCCCTTGGCCCGACGAGCTCGAATTCCGGATATGAATGTTCATGAATGTCAGCTAAAAGACTCAGGTAGCCGTACCTCAATCGAAACCTTCGTTCGGGACCTCATCAACGTACGAGACAGGGCGTTCCGCATGGACGAGCAACTATGAGAAGCAAATGAAGGGGATTGAAGAAAGAGATACACTCGCGATACAGATAGTTGTATGTAACTGGGATCAAATGACGGGGTGCGTGTTCTCGGTCCAGGGGATGAACGGGACTGCGGGGACACTCTGGGTGGGTCTAAGTAGAATTGCGCAAAGCCTCCACACAGTTAAAATGTGTTCAGTCAAGCAAAGGTGAAGCATTTCGAATCGGACCAGAGCGTCGTGCCTCAAACACAGCCGGAGGGAAGAAGCCCCTACGTTCTTTCACTCCCTTGGCCCGACGAGCTCGAATTCCGGATATGAATGTTCATGAATGTCAGCTAAAAGACTCAGGTAGCCGTACCTCAATCAAAACCTTCGTTCGGGACCTCATCAACGTACGAGACAGGGCGTTCCGCATGGACGAGCAACTATGAGAAGCAAATGAAGGGGATTGAAGAAAGAGATACACTCGCGATACAGATAGTTGTATGTAACTGGGATCAAATGACGGGGTGCGTGTTCTCGATCCAGGGGATGAACGGGACTGCGGGGACACTCTGGGTGGGTCTAAGTAGAATTGCGCAAAGCCTCCACACAGTTAAAATGTGTTCAGTCAAGCAAAGGTGAAGCATTTCGAATCGGACCAGAGCGTCGTGCCTCAAACACAGCCGGAGGGAAGAAGCCCCTACGTTCTTTCACTCCCCTTGGCTCGACGAGCTCGGGCTCTGGTTATGAATGTATGTGAATGTAATAACTCCGTACTCAAGGACGAGATAGGACGTTCCTCATGAACGAGAAATTATAAGATGCAGGTAGCAGTTCGACAGTCAATACTTATGCTCGGGGCCGCTTTAATGAACGAGATCTGTTAGCAGTTTAACAATCAATTTTTATGATCGGGACCGCATTCAGGCGCGCGATGGCATTACTAACACCATCATTCTCATCAGTCACCACCTTTTCTAACTTGCTGTATACAGAGACCTTCGGGGTTCTCCTTCCCGGCCAGCGAGAAACATATCAGGAACTTACACAATCAACTGTAATAATCATGCTGTTTTACCATCATTTAATATCTCTAGTCAATAAGACTACACCGTGGGATCAATCACATCAACTATATTTGGCGATGCTAACATGGCTCTGACTGACGCGCTCAAGGGAGAGTCTTTTCCAGTCACCCAGTTAGTTCATTCAGCCCTTTAATCAGCAGTAAACATCATAATAATCCGGCTCATGTAGCCGCAACGTGGGATCCTCATCATTATACACCAGTCAATTTGACTGCCCCGCGGGATAATATACAAACCTTAATATCAGACGCGGGATTTCTTCCTGATATGTTTGTCGCCGGGAAGCGAGGACTTCGGGGGATTCCAGCAGGAGCAATAGAGTCTCGGCTTGATCTTGGTCTGCAGCTTAGTGTGGGAGGTTATGTCTAAACAGGAGTTAACCACCGGATGCGGCGATGCTCTGGGGCCGCATCCCCCTCCCCCCTACAGGGGGGGGGGGGCATCTAGAATCCACGTTTGAACAGAAGTGGTTAGACACTTCTTAAATTTCACTTACAAATCTGTATCTTCCATTCCCTTAGAATCTCGGGCTGCGATAATGTCAGACAAAGCTTGCCCTGAGCCTCTGTTGCGCCTAGTTGTTGTGAATATATATATGTTTGTCTTCCCCTACTATGTACTATGAACAGATTGAGCAGATTGGACAACGTGAGACGCGCTATCGGTAGGTTTCTTACTTGTGTTTTGAATATAACGTATGCTATTATATCTTGTAAATCTGTCATAAATGGGTGCCGCATGTGGTTGTGCTGACACTGTTCTAAGCTGCTATTATGAGATGTTGATAATCAATGCGGGCGGAATCTTTAGCGTATGCCGTTAACTTGGCAACGATTGTATTGTTTTATATTACAGTATTTTAACCCCGATGGTATTATAGTTATGGCGGTTCAATGTAAGGGAGTTTTGCTACTAGCGTTTATTCCTAGGCTACGCCGCATATAATTGGCTTTTAGGCCAACTCCGGACGTGGACGATATCGGCTATCTCTCATATAGGCGAAACTGTAGAGTTCTAGAGCGGTTTCTAGAAGGACGAGTACGGATTAGTTACGTGCGTTTGTTATTTCCATAGTTAGGTAAGAATTCGATCTATATTAGTCTAGTCGCGTTAATAAGAATACGAATCTCACCACATATCAAAAGAATTTTGGATAGCTACGGACACAACGGAGGGGGAATTTTCCTAACCACTAGATAGATCACGACTGGCCAATTTTGAAAATATAAATTCTTAACAAAAAAAAAATAATATTAGCTTTCATGTAAATATACTTCCGAAGTTCTAAGTTCGACTTAAGTTTTTATCTAGTAGCTTAAAGCATAAAGTGTGTGCTTAAAAGTCACAAAAGTTGTAATAAAGCTCGATGCGGTAGCTTAAAGTCTCAAGCTTTGGGCTTTTCGTAAAACTTATATTATTAAACTTTATAGTTAGGTATTTAGCTTAGGTGTACAGGTAGATACGTTACAGTGGTCCCGTTAGACCAGGAGATATGTTTCAAGAGTGAGATTCGTATTCATTTTATTAGATTAGTTAATATTGTAAAAAGAAAAAAAATTAGTTTTAATTATAATGGCATTTTTCTTTCCACGCTTAAGCATGTCTTTACGCGCGCTCTATCAAAAATCATTTAGTGTTCGCACGGTCTATATAAATCACGTATTGATTCAAAAACAAGAGAGTTAAAATATCTATTTAAAGTCTTGTAGTGGCCAAGCGGTAATGGCTTACGCGGTCTAGTTGGAATCGCGCTCGGCCGAGTATATAATAAAACGGTTCTTAATAGTAGCGGCGATAGGCATTTGACCTTGATATTGATGATATTGAGTATACACGCGCCATATACATTTTATAGATATAAGTGATAGCTACCATGGGTAATTAAGCAATCTTTTAAAGAAGCGGTGTGTTAGGAAATATTTCCTTTTAAATGTTGAAAGTATATAACGTGAAGGTTAATAATTCTAGAACATCTTGTATGCCTTGAAGAAAAAAGAAGTTTACTATAATTTTAAGTACTTTGAAAAATCTTCTGACGGGATAGTAGTGACATCTGTGCGAGTTTCACTTCAGGGATTTTTATATTATATGCGCGCGGTTGTAGTTCGGGACAGATAAAATCTTTTTTTGGACATGTTACATTTCGAAAGTTGGATTCCTTTCCGGTTTAGAACTAGTTCCAAATAATGTTTGACACGGTATAGAGAGATCGGTTCCGGCTCCTTCGTCGCCTCTAGTTTTACAGGCGGTTATGATTTGAATCACTTCATTCTCCTTCGTTATACCTATCTTTGGCATGTTTGATCATTTTTAGTTTCAACTTCAACTTCGGCTCGACTTCAGCTGAACTTCAATTTAAAATTTACGAATTACGATTTACGATTTACGATTTACGATTTACGATTTACGATTTACGATTTACGATTTACGATCTACAATTTACAGTCTTGGTTATTTCATGATGTATATTACGGACTTATATTCGATGCATGCATGATGTGAAGTTGTAACCGCATGTATGCATGTACACATGTACATGCGTGTGTGTTTGTATGTATGTATTTGTCACCCTTCTTCGTTTTCTTTTGCCTCGCGAAAAATCTTTGTTTCTTTAGGGAGTAGTAACATTAGCCCATGCTTTCGAAACGGTATCGTCAAGCGTCTTTTACAATTCCTAGATTAGTGACTACATGAGAATTATAAGCAGGACGTTTAGAGAGGGCTGTAAAAGGTTTAGACCTGGAGTAAGGTCACGATATATATGTCTATTGAGGGTGATGATATCACGATGTACTTCATATAAGAACCGTTTCTTCGACGCTTACGTATCGGGTCAAGTACATTGAATTATTTTTGCGAATAGTCGGAATTCGGATAATCCTGTCAACGTGGTGAAAGGCGAAGCGTTATAATCTGCAGGACGGTTATGTGAGCTAGCTTTGGACTTACATATTTTCTGGCGGATAGCGGATGTTCGGTTGGTTGAACATGGGAATGGAGTCTTATAGACAGGGGGAAGGGTATTAGGTTCGTACAAGTGTGGTGCCAGCAGTTTTAGTATTTTATCAACAGAGAGGGGAGATGCGGGTGCGTGTTCACTATGGGAACAATAGTGTAATGTAGATTCAAATTGTCGATTACTTTTTCAACAAGTAGGTACGTGGCGCGCTTCTTTAATGGATGTGCATCGTCTTTAGATATCTCCTTTGAGAGTTAGTCGTGTAGTTAGTTGAGAACAATCATAATAGGAATATACCTTTTGTTGATACGCGATCTGCAGTTATTATAGGGGGATACGATTTTACAAACTAATCTTTGGAAGATTTTGGATGCGTGCCACATATAGCTTTGGGGAAGGGGGTAATAGCGAAGCATCATCATCATTTTAAGTACCCGTGTACAGGGGGATATTGAGATCAATGTGTGGTTCTATATACTAGGAATCCGGTTGTTTGGCTCACACGAATAAGATGAACATCAAAATCATAGTTTAACACAATTCTGGAATTTTAAAAACTTATCGCGGTTCGCGTTCGAATTTGTTTGTATAGTGTCCTTGTCGTCGTGTATATTCGGGTATTGGTGCTAGTCAGAAGGTGTTAGGGGAAGTATGCGCCGGGGGAAGTGCTACAATGTAACGAGCTGGTGAGCACTAGGGATGTACCATCTATAAAGGGAAACGAGGAGTGACGGAGCGGGGGAAGTGGTGTCTCTTTTGATCTGTTGAAAGCGGAATGGGGTCGAGTGATTGACAGGCACAACGATGGGACGTTCGATTGATAATGAGAATTCGGATCTTCCCAATCAGTTGAATAAAATAGATGCGGTCACCTTTTCTTTCGATTTCTGATATTTATGTTAACCGAGCACTTTAGAAAAAAAAAAAAAAAACAGTTGTAGTTGGGAACAAGGCGTCTTCATCACTGCGTGAACACGTGCGTTTGGGATCGTCGGGATTGCTAAACTACTTCTTTATTATGGGGAGTAGATTATTGTCTTAAGGGGTGCTATTTTAATAATTTGCGGCGAACGCGTTTTGAGAGAGAAAGTGTGGATAGAACGGACCAATTTTAGATGGGGGAAGGGTGTACAATGGTATACCGTGTTGATGAACGCTTACGTGAGGGTGAAATTCTAACATGAAATCAAATTCTTTCAGAACGGGGGAAGCATGGCTATGAGCAGGATTGCTTATACAATGTTGAAGATTTTAAGATCTAGTTGAATAACGGGCGCGATCGTATGAGGCGTTCAAGTTACTTTCGATTAATTGTGGGTATTTGAGCCTTACTTGCTGTTTAAATGATGTAGATACGGATCTTTGGTTTCTTATTAACTTTCTAACATGCCTGCGCGTAGGACTTAGTCAATTTAGCTAATACGTCTTACCATAGCTTCTTGCAACACCTGGTTCGCGGATGAAGTTTCTAAGGGTATACCAAATGATGCCAAACGAAGGAACGAAGGGGTCTAATAGCTACCTATGTTTGTGGCGACGCGTCCCAGCTCATGCGATCGTACCGCGCCGCCCCAGGGGGAAGCTGTAACGATATTGGCCTATTCAAATAGACATTGCTGAAAAATTATACGAAAATTTCTATCTGCTAAAGTTTATAATAAAGAGAAGCTTCACAAACCGTTAAATACTCTATAATTAAATATTTGCCGGATAGGTAGATGCGGACGAGCTTTATTATCTCTGCACGCGGGCGTGTAAAGCAGGCTTTATGTTATTTTGTTTAACGAGATTGTCCAATCACAGACGCGGGCCGTGAGCACCGAAACTAGCCTATCAGGAACATGGATTCGCGGAACGAATTCGACGAATCAGCGGCTTTCTGAGTTAGACTTTGACTTTTACACGCTAGTTGGAATCAAAAATGGCGAGAGATAGGAGCTATTGTTAGGCGTTACAAATTGGAAAGCGGCACTGGAGTTTTCAGCTTGAAGGTCGGCGGAGGCTTTGTCGAGGAGAGTCAGGAAGGAAGATAATTTGGCTGGATCGAGGGAAAAGCCAGAGGTTGATAATAATTCAAAGAGAATTGGAACAGTGAACAGCTAAGCATTTTCAATATTATTTATTTCTATTGCCTTTTCGTGTATTCAATTTAGAACTTTCTGGATCGTAACAATTATTAAAACATGTTGTGGGTTGTTTTGTTACGTATTTTGGGCCTAGTGATATTTATTACTATACGCGCTTCGGATTTAATGTACTAGAAATCGTAATGTGGCGACTGTGAATTATTGCATAACGCTTATGAAATATATAATTCTGTCGCTGTTCATATGAAAAATCATTTAAATTCGAGATTCATGTATTACCAAAGATATAAAGGCTTTAAAATGGAATACTTTACTGACTAATGGTGTTTCGTGTTTGTTTGTGGGTTTTAAAATTCAGTATAATTATGCATATTCAATGTCGCGAGGTTCGGAATGTGCGAGAGGTTCTTCATGGCGGATGTATTATTATGCTAAAGAATGCTTTGTTATCTATACTGGCGATTGAATACACGGATTTCTATATGATTTGTATTGTTTGGAAATAATTGGGATCGGAGTATTTATGGGGTTTTGATATCACGATTGTCAGTGTGATATATATTCAAATCGTACGAGGAATTCCCCACAAGTAATATATTTTAAAAATGCATCTGGATTTTATATTTATTTTATTAAAACATGAATGTGTGGTTTATTTGAACTCGTTACATGTTTGTATTGCGTATCATTAGGCAATCATTGAAAACACGATTCGTTCCTATCAAGTTCTTATAAAGACGTGTTTCGAATTGTATATATTCCTTAATTGCGGTGGTTATTCATATGACATTGTTTTATTCATTCAATATTAGATATTTGAAATGTTCTTCTTTTACAACATATTCCATTATTGTGGGTCGTTTGCGGTTAGATCAGGGGTAGTTAACCTTCGGTCTTCCGTAGCCGTGATAGTTCTTCATATGACATTGTCTATTCATTCAATATTAGATATTTGAAATGTTTCTACAACATTTTCCGTTATTGTGGGCAGTTCGCGGTTTGATCAGGGGTAGTTAACCTTCGGTCTTCCGTAACCGTGATAGTTTTCATATGACATTGTTTTATTCATTCAATATTAGATATTTGAAATGTTTTCTAGAACATTTTTCACTATTGTGGGCAGTTCGCGGTGTGTTCAGGGGTAGTTAACCTTCGGTCTTCCGTGATCACGTTATTCACTTATATGACAGATTGTTTTGTTTTGTTCGTTTAATATAAGTAATATCGTATTTTTATGAGTTACCGTAATTATTTATCTATATGATTTTATTATTGAGAGTGATGCAACGAATACTACTTTCATGAATACGAATATCAGGCCGACTAATCGGCGAATACGAATGCGAATATTTCCACCAAGGTGGGGGGGGAACCTGAACATATTTGTAAATATAATAACCTTGATGCAACGAATACTACCTTCACGAATACGAATATCAGGCTTACTATTCGGTGAATACTAATGCGAATATTTCCACCAAGGTGGGGGAACTTGAACATACTTGTAAATATAATAACCTTGATGCAACGAATACTACCTTCATGAATACGAATATCAGGCCTACTATTCGGTGAATACGAATGCGAATATTTCCACCAATGTGGGGGAGAACGCAAGCATATTTGTACTTATATCGTTTGTGTCTGCATGTGATAGTGATATCACTATACGGCGTAGATGAACTAGTTTTAAGGGGTTTATGTCCTGTATGTGCTTGGCGTAGT